>JAFEMH010001389.1:0-482013 GCA_022495995.1 Adenophora triphylla var. japonica | reverse complement strand
ATGAAAGATCCTTTTCAAATAACAAGTTGTGGCACTATCACAAATATATATATAATGAGCTGTATTCACATAAGTCAATTAGTCAATTCCAAAGTAATGATACACCTTTTCGGGGTGACTTTGATACACCTTTTTAAAGGGGGTGATCGTTGAATAAGAAACTCACGTCTTTTCAGGCGCTCCACTTATCCCGACATATCATGATAGTCAACTACTTCATCAAGTAGTTGTATAAGCGTCTAAATCCTTTTTTTTTTCGGAGGATTAGACTAATTCTCATAAAGTTCCACTTTTCAATGTCGAGATCATTCTTGCTAAGTCCTTTTTCAATCGGACAAAAGAAGCTAGCTACATCGAGTTCAAATAGATATAGCAATTCTATATATATCATGTTCCTAGGTACAAGAACGTATCACATTTTAACATTACTACTTTTCGAGGCGGTAAGATGAAAGTCAAATCTTTACTATTAAGATTAGACCAAGTTCATTTAAAAGTCCGTCCCACTTAGACTCATTAAACTACATCTAGTTACTTTTTAGACATAGCCATAAACATTCGAGTGTTTATATGTAAGTACAAGAACACAATAATCAATTTCAACCATTAGATACACCTTGAGCAAACGCATATCAAGGGTAAGATATCCAAGGGTAAGATATTCCAAAAAAGAACGTTCAAATCAAGAATGAATAGTTTCAAAATAACTACCGGACCTTTAGGTAGCTTATACTTTCATAAAAGACTCGATAGAATCCTAGTTCGAGGATTGAAATTCAAATACTCTAAGGAGACGTAATCCACTTACCTTAGGTTATTTGTGCTTCTTGCAACACTAGTCGTGCTTGCACGAATCTCAACCATAGAAGAGAACCTTAAAGCAAAAACTTGGGATCGATATAATTGGGCCAAACTTCTATTAGGAGGCTTGTTCGGCCACTCCACGTGCTCCAATGGTGTAACGGGCGATGTCAGTAAATATGATATGATTCCATTTCTTATTGAAGTCTTCACATGAGAATACGGCGTCAATAGCTTTCTACCATCTTGAATAGTAGCCCAACGGCAACGGCAACAACAAGAGGAACCCAATTGGATAGAGAGAAAACCCACTTCTCAATTGTCCAAGCGATCAAAACAAAAGGGATTACGAGTGGCAACAAAGGAAACTTCTCCACAATCAATTGATTCAAGAAGCCCGTCCACGGGAACTTCTCTTTATTTCAAATTTCTTTCTTTTTTTTTTTCCCCGGCTCTCACATGCCTCTTTGACTAAAGTCAAAATAGAGGAGTTCAAAAATCTTTACTTCAACACCCGACCTCTTGGTTTAGATCGTAGACTACCATGAAGAAACTTCTTCTTCTTCTTCTCTACCCTTGCTCGGCTTCTCTCAGTAGTGACCCCTTTCTCTCTCTCGCTTTCCTCCCTCTAGCGTCTCTCTCTCTGCTCATGTACTTTTCCCCCTGGCCCGGTTTCTCTCTCTATTCTTTGCGTTCCAAAAAAAAAAAAAATGAAGGGCTCTCCTTCTTTAATCCCTTAGTACATTGAAAACAATGAAGGGTCTCGAGGCTTAAAGAATTTCATTAAATGCTTGGGTCTCCTAACCTAAACCCAAATAACCCAATTCAAGCCCATGGAGAAAACCCAATTTAAATTTAAGTAACCCAAGTTTGAATAACCTAAGCCCACATAATCCTAGTCCATTTAAGAAAAGAATAAACACATAAAATTAATTAATTAA
Organism: Adenophora triphylla var. japonica; assembly: GCA_022495995.1. Taxonomy (NCBI): domain Eukaryota; kingdom Viridiplantae; phylum Streptophyta; class Magnoliopsida; order Asterales; family Campanulaceae; genus Adenophora; species Adenophora triphylla. The sequence continues at coordinate 480,271 of JAFEMH010001389.1, read as the reverse complement.
CTAAAATAATTACTTAAAGGAAATAATATTTAATAAATATTTAGTATAGATTTTTAGGGTTATTACATTCTTACCCCCTTAAGAGGGTTTGGTCCACCAAACCAAACTCACTCATTCCGAAACGGGCGGGATACGACTTTGCATCTCGATCTCGAGCTCCCACGTCGCTTCTCTCTCCGTGTGGTTGCTCCACTTGCACTTTCACGTACGGAATTATTCGCTTTCTCAAATTCGATCTTTCCGATCCACAATTTTCACATGTTGTTCATCATAACTTAGATCGACACGAAATCGGAGTTGTTTATATTCAATCACATGGCTCGGGTTAGAGATGTACTTTCTCAACATCGATACATGGCATACATTATGCACTCTAGCAAGTACGGGTGGTAGGGCCCACTTATAGGCTACCCAACTCGCTCCAAAATCTCGAATGGTCCCACATACTTCGGGCTTAACTTTCCCCCAAATACCAAACCTCATGACGGCCCACTTGGTTGGCAAAATCTTCAAGAACACGCGATTCCCCAAGCGAAATTCCAATCTCGTCGTCGGCGATCTGCATACGACTTACGGCCGACTTCTGTGCGATTAATAACCATTTCCGGATCTGATGTACCTTATTTGCGGTTACAGAACAATCTCTCGTCCTTTCGGCTTCCTCTCACCGACTTCGTCCCAACAAGTAGGCGATCTACATTTCCGATCCATACAAGCTTCATACGGTGACATCACCGATGCTAGCGTGATAACTATTGTTGTAAACGAATTCTACCAATGGCAAGTGCTCGTCCCATGTCCCTTGCTAATCCAATGATGTAGCCCTCAACATATCCTCAAATGTCCGAATTGTTCTTTCGACTATACGTGGGTGAAAAGATGTACTCGTAGTCAACTCGGTACCCGATACTGTTGTAGACTCTTCCAAACTTCGATGTAAACCTTGCATCTCGATTGGATACTATCGAAACTAGTATCCCATGCAATCTCACCATCTCATCCACATATAACTTTTCTAACTTCTCCAATGAATCTTGTCACCTTAATAGCAAAGAAAATGAGCGGAATTCGTAAGTACGCCCGCTATAACCTAAATCACGTTGTGACCACTTCAACGTCTTCGGTAATCCAACTACCAAATCCATTAATATGTTTTCCCACTTCCATTTCGGAATCGATAATGGCGACGTAATAATCTGCCGACTTGGTGTTCACTCTTCCTCTTCCCTATTGACATACCAAACATCTAGACATCCAACTTCGGCCACATCGTTTTTTATATATTATTCCACCAAGGCGATTCCCTTAGATTCCTATACATCTTTGTACTCCCATAATATATATAAAACTTTTGACGGTGCACTTCCTGCCAAAATCTCTCAACTTATATACTTGTCGCTAGGCACCCAAATTCTTGATTTATACCTTAAAATCTCATTGTCTTCTATACGAAAATCTATTACCTAGTTCCTTTTTCCATACTCCAATGCATCCTCACGGTTCTTCATCTATTTCTTGTGCTTTATTGATTCGGTCTAATAGTGTTGGTTGAACACCCGACTAAGCCCCATTACCACTTTAACTCTCACTTCCATTACTTGAAACCTCAATACTATTCCATGCACTTACCCCCTTAGAATTCAACGTCGCTAAGATTCCTTGATTCTTCCTACTCAAAGTATCGGCCACCTTATTAATCTTTCTGGGTGATACAAAATGGTACAATCGTAATCCTTAAGTAATTCTAGCCCTCTCCTTTTGCCTCATATTAAGCTCCTTCGAGTGAAAATGTACTTAAGACTCTTATGATCCGTGTAAATCGACATGTCACCCCATACAATTAATGTCTCCAAATTTTCCAAACAACCACTACATTTGCTAACTCCAAATCTCCTATAGTATCACCTTTAACCCCAAGAACTTCTTATTTCGCTAGTGGTAGTTGGTCTCTCTCAATCCACCATAGCTTTTATCTTCGCCGGGATCCACTTCAATCCCATCCTTAGATCCTACATGCCCTAAGAATGCTACTTTCTCCAACTGAGGAATTCACACTTTTAGAATTTCGCATACAACTTTTGTTCCCTCAAAATTTAGCGGTACTAACCTCAAATGTTTTTCATGTTCTTTCTTGGTCTTAGAATATACCAAGATATCATCGATGAATACAATCCCATACTTATCTAAGAACTTACGAAATATCCTATTCATCGGTTCCATGAATCTTTGCTTTGGCGCATTAGTCAATCCGAACGGCATAACAAAAAACTTCGTAATGACCGTACCTTGTCCTAAAGGCCGTCTTTGCAATATCTTCTTTCTTCACTCTTAGCTGATGATATCCAGGACCTCATATCAATCTTCGAGAAATAACACGCTCCCAAAGTTGGTCAAACAAGTCATCTATCCTTGGTAACGGGTGCTTGGTTCCTTACCGTCATACTATTCAATTCTCGATAGTCGATACACATCCTCATCGATCCATCCTTCTTCACAACTAGTACCAGTGCATCCCACGATGAAACACTCGTCCTTATCAATCCTTTATCCAATAGTTTTTGTAACTGTTCAGCCCTTTAAGTTTAGTTGGTGCCATTATGTACGGTGCCTTAGATATTGGTACGGTTTTACGGTACTAAATCTATAGAGAATTCCACTTCTCTTCTGGTGGTATTCCAGGCCAATCTTTTGGAAACACATCCTTGAAATCTATGATCATTTGAAGAGATTCTATACTCGCTTCCTTTTTGTCTGTCTCGCCAATATAGGCCAGGAAACCTTCACATCGTTTTCTTAATGATATCAAATTCATTCATTCCTAACTCGATAAGATCAATAACCTCGAGTTCTCGTTCTCCTATTTTTAAAGGACAACGCTTATATTCATATGAAATAGGAATCGACTCTCTCGTCAGAGTATCTATGACCAGAGGTAATTCTAACGCCTCGGGTTTCAAGTTCATTTTCCTTGCCAAACAAGCACTAATAATTGAATGCGTAGCACCAGAATCCAACAATGCATGCACATCACTAGAATAGAGTTGAATTGTACCTTCAACTTAATCATTGGTGGCTCTTGCGTCCTTGATAGTCATGGCGAACACTCGTCCACGATCACCACCGGTTCCCTTATCATCTTTTGCTCCTTGAGCAATTCAGCTTTCTTTGGTTCTGGGCACTTCCACTACGGATGTCCCGACTTGTCACAATTATAACATTTCTTTTCTTTATACCAACATTCTCCAGTCTTGTGCTTCCCGTCGCACACTTGACATTTATCGTTTGCCCCTTTTTCCTTGAGCATCACCTCGATCTCCATCTTTGCGATTACCGAAGTACTTATTTTGGTATTTTCCTTTTCTCTTCGCGTTTACTGTGGTATTGCTTCCTTTCCACTACCCTTGCTCGTCCCGGCCCTTTGTTCCATATGTCGGCGGCAACCACGAGTGATTACGTATATGATCCTGTCACTTAGACTAACTTCAAATTTCCTTGCTTTCTGCTCCTCATTATCAAAAATGTTGGAGCGAATTCCATTAACTCAGTGAACTTCTCCTTTGCATTCATCCCTAATAAACTCCCATGAGTTAGCGTCATAAACTCGGCACTTTGGCATTCCGATAGCTCGTCGGATAGTACTTCTCGTTAAATACATTCTTGAACTGTCCCACGCGAAATCTTCATCTCCACGTGCAACAACCAGCGACTCTCTTTTCGGCTTCCCACCATTTCGAGCTTGACCTTTCAACATGAAGGTTGCAAACACCACCTTTGCTCGGGTGTGCAAGTCAACATTTCAAATACTTTCTCCATGTCCTTATCTCAATTCCCGGGGTTTTCCTTTGAAGTTTCGGAAAACAAATCCGGGTTTCCTTTATGAAACAATTCCGGCGGATCTCTCATCGATATTGGGCATGTAGGGCGTGCCAAAGCTGCTACTACTTGGCGATGCACGCCGTACGATTCAATGTACGTAGGGGTTCGTAATTTCTGATTTGGCTTCGGATCATTGTGCCTATTACTAGCACTTGCATTATTCCGATTGTTCAATAACATTTGAGGACAATATTCTAATATTCACGCCCAGCGTCATGATACAATACAATATTACAATACAATATCACTCACGCTAATTCATACTCATTATTAGGCCGTTTCAATAGGCTTCTATTATACTAGTGGTTTTTTCTAGACCATCGACCATTTCACTAGGCCGATAACACATTCACAAGTCAATTCGCTAGACTCTTGGTCATTTCACTAGATCACACGATTTCTTTGGTCATTTCAATAGACCCTACACAATTCTTAGGTCATTTCAATAGACCTTAATTCCTACTCATAGGTCGTTTCAATAGACCCTTTTCATGTTCATACTTTGGCCGTTTCAATAAGCTGATTATCATTTACCTTGGTCGTTTCAATAGACTAGGTATTATTCACACTTGGCCGTTTCAATAAGCCAATTTTCATTCTCATTGGTCATTTCGATAGACCATACTATCTTCGTTCCAGGTTATTATACTTGTTTAATACTACAAAATATATTTCAAAATCATATAATTCGAATGATAGATAAGGTTTTATTTCATACAACTATAATAAAAAAACTCAATTCAAGTTCTTGCTTCTAGAACTAATACTGCTAGTTACTTTTACTAGCTAGAAATTTAAAAGTAATCATTCCACTTTTTCATTCTTCCTAGACCTTCCCCTAGGTCTTTCACTTGACATTCTCACTTTGTCCTTGGATCCCTTTGGTCTTCCTCGGTCCTACGCTCAGGTGTCACTAGTGGCTCATCATTATCAATTTCAATTGAAGCAGCTTCACTCCCTATCATCTCCTCAGCTATTTCTTCTATAGCATTTTCATTCACTAGGTTGCCTTCATTTGGCACTCCGATCACTTCCATAGTGGCCCTCAAATCCCGAAGCTCAAAATACCACTGATCTGCTTGCTCTGTAATTTCCTTACGATACTCCTCTTCCCTAAACCAATCTTCCTTTGCCTCTTTCAAAGCATTGCTAAGCCTCTTAATCCTTGACGCATACCCTTTGATTGACTTCTCTCTCAGGGACTTACGCCTCCAGTTCATCATCCAAGCTTTACTATCTCGGCCATTTCCTATAATTAAAACGTGACCACCATTAGTATTTATATAAGTTCCAACATCAATCACAATTTATATTCAAACTTACGAGTAGTCCTGTGATTACTCGGAGAATGCAGTTATACTTCCAAAGAAATCTTATTCTAGGTTCTTTCCTAAAATAGTAAGTTCCCAAAATAGAAAGTTTCCAAAAATAGAAAGCCCCTCAAATTAGCAAGTTTCCTTAATTAGAAAATTCTCAAATATGGGAGGTTTCAAAATATAGAAGGTTCTAGGTAGACCCAATCATGGTTAAATACTACTTTCTTCTAATAGTCCTTAACATTCTAAGTTCTCCCATGTGACCTAAAGCCATAGCTTTGATACCCAGCTAATAACGATCTCAACTTTTCATCAATAAAACATAATTCAATTCATAAATAAAATTCCCAAATCGGGGTACCTCAACGGCTAGTACATCCTAACCATAATTCAAATGCGGAAAATAAGCTGTCTTTCGGCCTTAACGGCTAGTATCATTCACTAGTTTATTCAACTAAACATTGATTAAATACTTAAATCCTCATAAATGTGCCGCCATCCATGCGACCGATCCTCTCCTCCTACTGATTAACTGGGAGGGAAAGAATAAGAAAAGGGGTGAGCGAACAATGCTCAGTAAGTTCATACGGAATCTCTCCAGGTACTAGGGAAAGATAACCGAAAGAACGAGCCCAATCGAATTACTCAACGATTTGATAGCTATATCAATTAAAGTACATGTACGAGTACAAAATGAAAGATCCTTTTCAAATAACAAGCTGTGGCACTATCACAAAATATATATAATGGAAACTGTATTCACATAAGTTCGTCAATTCCAAAGTAATGATACACCTTTTCGGGGTGACTTTGATACACCTTTTAGGTGATCCTTGAATAAGAAACTCCACGTCTTTTCAGGGCGCTCCCTTATCCCGACATATCATGATAGTCAACTACTTCATCAAGTAGTGTATAAGCGTCTAAATTCTTTAATTTCAGGGATTAGACTAATTCTCATAAAGTCCTTTTCAATCGGATCATTCTTGCTAAGTCCTTGTTCAATCGGACAAAGCTAGCTACATCGAGTTCAAATAGATATAGCAATTATATATATATCATGCTCCTAGGTATAAGAACATCTCACATTTAACATTACTACTTTTCGAACATTAAGATGAAAGTCAAATCTTTACTATTAAGATTAGACCAAGTTCATTTAAAAGTCCATCCCACTTAGACTCATTAAACTACATCTAGTTACTTTAGACATAGCCATAAACATTCAAGTGTTCATATGGTACAAGAACACAATAATCAATTTTCAACCATTAGATACACCTTGAACAACACATGTCAAGGGTAAGATATTCCAATAGACGTTCAATCGAAGGAATAGTTTCAAAATAACTACCGGTTACTAGGTAGCTTATACTTTCATAAAAGACTCGATAGAATCCTAGTTCAAGGATTGAAATTCAAATACTCTAAGGAACGTAATCCCTTACCTTGGGTTATTTGTGCTTCTTGCAACACTAGTCCTTGCACGAATCTCAACCATAGAAGCGAACCTTAGAGAACTTGGGGTGATATAATTGGGCCAAACTTCTATTAGGAGCTTGTTCAGCCACTCCACGTGCTCCAATGGTGTAACAGGCGATGTCCGTAAATATGATATGATTCCATTTCTTATTCAAGTCTTCCACAAGAATACGGCGTCGATAACTCTCATACTGAATAGTAGCCCAAACAGCAACAACAAGAGGAACCCAATTGGATAGAGAGAAAACCCACTTCTCAATTGTCTAAGCGATCAAAACAAAAGGGATTACAGTGGCAACAAAGGCTTCTCCACAATCAATTGATTCAAGAAGCCCATCACAGCTTCTCTTATTTCAAATTTCTTTCTTTCTTTTTTCCAGCTCTATACCTCTTTGACTAAAGTCAAAATAAAGTTCAAAAATCTTTACTTCAACACCAGCCTCTTGGTTTAGATCGTAGACTACCATGAAGAAACTTCTTCTTCTTCCTCCTTGCTCGGCTTCTCTCTCAGCCGTGACCCCTTTCTCTCTCTCGCTTTCTCCCTCTAAGCGTCTCTCTCTCTATGCGCTTTTCCCCCTGGCCCGGTTTCTCTCTCTCTATTCTTTGCGTTCAAAAAAAAAATGAAGGGCTCTCCTTCTTTAATCCCTTGGCTGTTGAAAACAATGAAGGGTCTCAAGGCTTAAAGAATTTCATTAAATGGTTGGGTCACCTAACCTAAACCCAAATAACCCAATTCAAGCCCAAGGAGAAAACTCAATTTAAATTTAAGTAACCCAAGTTTGAATAACCTAAGCCCACATAATCCTAGTCCATTTAAGAAAAGAATAAACACATATAATTAATTAATTAACTAAAATAATTACTTAAAGGAAATAATATTTAATAAATATTTAGTATAGATTTTTAGGGTTATTACATTCTTACCCCCTTAAGGGGGTTTGGTCCACCAAACCAAACGCACTCATTCCGAAAATAGGGCGGGATACGACTCTGCATCTCGCTCTCGAGCTTCCGCGTCGCTTCTCTCTCTGTGGGGTAAATAGTAAAGATTCCCTTCCATTTTTGGAATTATCAATTTGGCTGAGACGAACCAAAAAGAAAATAAGTATCAGTTTTGATGGGACGGAGGAAGTATTTGTTTAGTTGATTGATTAGAGGGCAAGATCATGGGAATGTGAGTAATTAAACTGCAAATTGTGGGTACACCACCGATAGAACTTTACATCAAGTCAAAGTAATGACCGGGTCTTTTTATCAATACTCTAATCAAGTACAGTACTTATCAAATACTATATATTTACTCCCTCTGTCCCGCTACAAACTGTACACTTTTTTCATTGACCATCCCATTACAAACTGCACACTTCCTAAAATGGCAAAAAATCTTTACTATTCCCTCCACTCATTCTCTCTCCTACATTATTTTAATACTCACAACACCATTATAATTTACTATTCCCTCCACTCATTCTCTTTCTTATTTTACTTTTACACTCACAACATTTATATCATTATATTTTTCCTTAATCCCCGCACAAACAGTAACCGTGCGGTTTGTAGCGGGACGGAGGGAGTATACTAGTACATGCCCGTGTCCAAGACCACGTGTTTTTTTTTTTTTAATTTTTTTTAATTAATTTTTTTTAAGGGCAAAATGAGAAATAGACAAATGTATGAGGGCAAAATGGGAAATTCGCAGCGTGGCTGTTAGAATTCAATTTGTTCAAGTAGTGGAGGTCTTATTTATACTATATATATATATATATATATATATATATATATATATATATATATATATATATATATATATATATATATATATATATATATATATATATATATATATAATAAAACATAATTTAAATATTTAATGCATGATAATTCATCTGATTGATGAGGTTATATTTGACAAGGGAAAATTATTGGTAGATCTTTCATCCCAAGTCAAAAGATCAATTAAGACAAAAATTTTGAAATTTAACCAACTAGTCTACTATCCTAATAAATATTCCACCTAGTCCATTCCTTATTAATGGAATAGTGACAGTTAGAGAGAGACAAAAGGAGAGAGCAAATGGTTTGAGAGAGAGGCCATCATAATCCCTTGAAAGCTGCACTAATTCTACTGATACAAAATTGGAAAACCCTCTAATTTGCTCAATTTACCTCGTGAAGTCTCCGATTAGGATTCAAATATGGCTTGGTAACGACACCGACATCGTGTTCTAACTCTAGTCAGCTCCGATTAGCAATCATGAGTTGTCGGAAATATCCGGCGGTGTTAGTACGGTTGCGTTTTCAGAAGCTGAGTCGGCAAGTTAGGGTTTTTGCTGTTGGTAGAGATGGTGAAAGTGGTAATGTGGGAGAGCAGGGGCGGAGCGGGAGTTCGAGCTTTTCTGCTGATGCTTTCTCCGGATGGTCTGGCGCCAATGGCGGGGAAGAAGAGTCGAAGAAGTCGCGATGGCCTGGAGGTAAGGGAGAGTTTGTGTTTCTGTTGTTGATGATTCTTTGGACTTGCAGCATTGTTTCCTTCTGTTGATTTAGTTTGAATCTAGACAATTACCTTTCATTCATTATTAGTGAAACTTACATTACTAAAAACCTGCGAAGTTCGTTGTAGTATTTTTTTGTATAGCTTTATAGTAGATTGAGGTCCATTCATCCTTGTAAGTATATATGGAGTGTTTCGTCAAATAATTGATAGCGTGAACTTGAATGTTTATGGCTCGGCCTTTGTTGATGATCAAACTTCCATTATTTCCATTTCTGAGAGTTGTGAACACTTTCAATCAGTTGGGCTTGCTTATCTTCAAATTTCATTCTAGAGTCGAGATTTTAGCACGAAATAGCTTAAAGAAGCCTGGAGATAACGAGATTAATGGTTTAAGGAGTACTAATATGAACTTTAAGCTTCCATATGGGATGCTTTCTCAAACCAGCCTTGTTTGCACTTATTTCATGGATTATGCATGTGAATACAGTGTGTAATTCACTTGTTCTTTTATGAGAGTACAATTTTTTATTTTAAAAAATAATAATAATAAAAAAAAATGGTAAGATAAATTACAGTAATAGCAAGCTTTGTTTTTATTGAAAACTTCTTTTAACAAAAAATAGAGGTCATAAAGAACAAAAACAATTGTAAACTTAACAAAAAAACAACGAGTGAACTTAAGTAAAAACAACTGTAAACATAACAAATATGTCAAATAATCTCATAAAATTGCAAAAATAAATGCCATAAATGACTAAAACAACTGTGAACTTAACAAAAAAACAACAGTGAACTTAAGTAAAAACATCTGTAAACATAACAAATATGTCAAATAATCTCATAAAATTGCAAAAATAGAGGCCATAAATGACTAAACCGGAACATACCAAAAGTGTCGAGGTTGGGCCAAGTAAGCAAAGCCCAATCCTCAAGGCAACCATTGCCCCAACGTATCCGGGGGCCGGGTCCAATCAATGCAAGGCCCAAGCCCATACCAAATATCGATCGACTAAGTCCAACGTCCGACCTATTAGGTCCCGACATAACTTAGTCCGACCTTACAATCCAGACTCTAATACGGGTACGATCAATGCTCTGCCGTCGGTCGAATCGACCCTTCTTCAAGTGGCGACCTCGACCTAATCACTCAAGCGTCGAGCTAGCTAAGGTAGACGTATATGGTCAAATCTTTCCATAACCGCATCCCTATAAATCGGGGGCAGGTTTGAGGCACGTTCTCATGACAAGTAACTGCCGCTAGAATCTCGGAGCACATCTCGCTCCACCAAGAATACAACAACCATCACCTATAAATATTTCATCTCTACCAACGTTGCAAAGGTAAGCGCCATTTTGTAATCTGAATTCATTATTCAATACATTTTTGAGCTATATACAACCGTTATCTTACTCTCACGCCCGAGCGTCTTCGCCGGAGACACATCCGGCTAGTCGTGGGTTACGATTTCGTGTCAAGGAGCCGGGTGATTAGTCACGCCACGTGGAGGATTGCCGATAAGCACAATTCTGCGGCATCGGTTTGGTTCCATTGCGGGACCTGTGCTTTAGCTTGACCTCGAAATTTTTCTCAACCTACAACAATGGTGACTTCGGATGGACATGTATACGAAGCCTCGCTTAGGCACGAGGCCGTGAACAACAACACCAATGCAAACGCTCGGAAATCTCAACATCAATGCGATAACACCAATCTGCCTCCTCCCCCACCAAATCGCCCTCTCACGGTAGAGCAACGCGCTCTACCGGTGTTGTTGATGGCGAGAGGGTTGCCGGACACAAGAAGAGGAAAACGCCATATGGAGGGACAAGGAGTTCCACCTCCTCCAAAACGTCCAGGCCCAGACGGAGTTAACATTGGAAACAGGGCGGGTCCCTCAACTAATCCCATGAGCAAGAAGGAAATGATGTTGGAACGAGCCCCGGATTACGGGCGATTTGATAGCTATGGAGGAAGCGAGCGGGCGACATACGTTCGAAAGAGTGGCTCCCTCCCAAGTCTCTAACGGGCGGCGGGCCGGGAGTGCTAGGCCCAATGAGGGGGTGGGACAGAACGAGAAGAGAGGATAGTTTCAACGACCTCCAACTCTCATTCATGTGCCGAGTAATGATTTAAGGGCTAGTATCACGGGAATAGGGAGCGGGAGGCTCAATCAGTTTGAGGACGCATTTAGAGGCCAATAGAAGGCGACGTGGTTCCCTGCCCGGACACAGATCGGGATCCCATAGGGACAGGGAATGGGCGCGGAGTCGCCTATAAGAGACGAGGGCGCGAGTCGCCGCTCGGGGTAATAGGCGCGGAGTCGCCTACCCGAGAGATGATAGGCGCGGTCGCCACAAAGGAATGACAGGCAAAGATCTCCAGTTCGATCGAAAAGGGCTCATTCTCATAGAGACAGGAGGAGTAGACAGGTAACTCCTCCCAGAAGCGAAGGTCAAAGGTCGAATGCCATTCCCCCTGCAGGAGATGAAAGACTCGATGCCGGGGAATGGTTGTTGATGAAAAGGAAGTTCGAACAATGGGAGGAAGAGAAGAAAAAGGATCTTGGAAAGATTGAACGAGTTGATTTTGCTCTTCGACCTCTATCGAAGGAGATGAGAGACGGTCGACCTCCTCCTAGTTTCGAGGTTGCCCCTATTGGAAAAGTACTCGGGGGCAACCAATGCCAGAAGTCACATAGCGCACTGGAAGCCACGATGTGCTTTGTCGCCAATGAAGACGACAATATGTGCAAATCCCTCATAAGCACACTCGCGGGGGCAACCTTGACATGGTTGAATGGTTTGGCGGTGGTAGCATCACCACTGGACGTGTTTAAGAACAAAATTCTTAGATCGCTTCTCGGCTTTGGAGCTCGAAAAGTGGCTGTCACCGATCCGAGCAACTTGGTTCAAGCAAAAAATGAAAGATCCATGAGCTACTTAACCAGGTTTAAAGAAATGGTTGACAAGGTTGAAGAGGATCTCGGCGACGGAGAGGTGATCAATTGCTTCCGAAGTGGTATTTCCTCGGAAGACATGGATTATGAGCTCACGGTTCGCACGGTTACAACTCGACGGGAGTTGTTCGAAAAGGTGTACAATGTCGCCTGGCCGAGGAGAGAAAGAAAAGAAGAATGGGAAAAGCCCCGAGGTGGAGGTCGGCTGATGACAAGAAGGACTCCAATAAAAATGGAGGAAACAATAAAAATGGCAAGAAACAGGACAAGGGCGACAGAGAAGGTGCCGAGACTTTCACTCCACAACGGTGAGTCGGGCGAAATCACGAATGCGGTCGAGTTGGCTCCACCTGCCCCAATGAACCCAGGCAACAAGTTCAGAAGGGACAACAGCAAATACTGTGATTACCACAAGGACACGGGTCATCTCACGGAGGATTGTTTAGGCTTGAAACGCATAATCCAAAGAATGGTCGAACAGGGAAGACTCGACGCATACGTGAAGAGGCCTCAGGCGGTGGAGGCGAGCGGCTGCGGGTGGACAACAAGGACCGAGGCAACCTAGATTGAACTTGGGGGTCATTACAGAGCAAGCCAGTAACACCGCCATCAAGCATAAAATTTTTCAACTCAATAAGGCCCCACATGTGCCTCCAAGGAGAGATGTCAGAGATGATGTGATCAGCTTCTACCCCCATGAGTTGGCAACCAATATGGCTGCTAGGGAGCAAGTTCTCGTCATCCCAGGTCTCATAGACGGATGTACGACGAGCACACTCTTAGTCGATACGGGGGCATGCAAGGACATTTTATTCTACAAAACTTTCCAGGAGATGGGACTTAATGATGAGCAGCTTGAAAGGTATGATGGCAGGTTGGAGGGCTTCACCAACCATCGAGTTGAAGCCAAAGGACAGATTGAGCTCGACGTCGACCTTGGCGGCACCCCACGGGGTAGTTTCGAAGGTACAATTTATTGTAATAGATGTGAACAGTGATTACTGTTGCTATACTTGGTATTCCAGGTCGGGTCGCGCTTGGAATGGTAGCATCAATTCCTCACCGGCGAGTCAAGTTACCCACTGCTTTGGAGTAGGATGTGTACAAGGCACGGCTTGAGCCTACTGGATCATGTTCTCGAGAGAAAGAAAGAAAAGGGAGTTAGAAATTGAGGCTGAGATGGTTACTTAAAGGCTGTCCCGGTCGGTCACCAAAACTACTCATTGTCAACAATCACCAATGTGGAGGAGTCGACCTATTGCTCAAATGACGAGGTCATGATTGAGTCGACACGTCACTCACGAAACCACAGAGGTCGATCCAGATGTAGTTATGGTCGACCAAGTCCTCATAGGCAACCTATGCCTCCCGGATCGACAATAACTCGGGGGCCACCACCACCACCGGCGAGGTTGCGAGATAATTTGGATGATATGATAGCGAAGAAGCTCCACACACAGGGGCCGAGGAGAGACAAAGGGTCAGAGAAATCATCATTGAAACCCTGCAGTTCAGAGATGGTCCAGAGTTAGAGGCTGTAGATGAGCTAGAGTCAGTAATCACTAACCCTTCCTACCCCGACCAAAAAATTCAAATTGGAAAGCAGCTATCTGTCGAGGAGCGAGCAGAAATCATTGAGCTACTCAAGGAGAGTAATGACGTCTTCGCATGGAGAGTAGAAGACATGAGGGGAATCAAGGAAGAGGTCGCTGTTCACCGACTTGAAGTCAACCCGACCATAAAGCCTAGACCCCAAAAATTGAGAAGTTTTGCTCGTGATAAGGAGGAGGCCATAAAAACTGAGGTACAAAAACTTTTAAGTGCAGGGATAATCAAGGAGGCCACTCACACAACGTGGTTGGCCAATGTGGTCACGGTGAAGAAATCAAATGGCAAATGGCGGATGTGTGTCGACTTCACCACTCTAAATCTTGCCTGCCCGAAGGACAGTTATCCTCTTCCTAGAATCGACAAACTAGTTGATTCTATTGCCGGACACTCCACCCTCAGCTTCCTCGATGCTTATTCAGGATACCACCAGATTAAGATGCACGAGGATGACATTGTGAAAACAGCTTTCCAAGCAGCTGGATGCATCTACTGCTATAACATGATGCCCTTTGGATTGAAGAATGCAGGGGCGACTTATCAACGAATGGTGAACAAAGTCTTTGCCTCTCAAATTGGCCGAAACATGGAGGCCTACGTCGACGATATGGTCATCAAAACAAAGACTGGACGTCACGTGGTCGACCTAAAGGAAACGTTCGCCAATTTAAGAGCAAACGACATGAAGCTCAACCCTAGCAAGTGTGTCTTTGGTGTAGCTGCTGGAAAGTTCCTTGGATTTATAGTATCTCAGCGAGGTATAGAAGCTAACCCGGAAAAGATCAGGGCTCTAGTCGACATGAAAGAGCCGACCAGTATAAAGGAGATGCAACGACTTAACGGCAGGGTGGCAGCTCTTGGCCGCTTCATATCTAAGTCAGCAGAGAGGTCTCTCCCCTTCTTCAAAGCGTTGAAGGGGATGAAAAATTTTGAATGGACGACCGAATGTCATTCGTCGTTCCAACAGCTGAAGGATTACCTCGCTACTCCACCTCTCCTGAGTAGCCCGACCACTGGCGAAACGTTGTTTGTGTATCTATCCGTGGGAGACAAGTCAGTGGCAGCAGTCTTGATTAGAGAAGAGGAAGGGCTTCAAAAGCCAGTATACTACATCAGCAAAGCCTTATCGGATGTGGAGAGCAGATACTACAATGCTGAAAAGGTCGCATATGCTCTAGTCGTAGCTTCAAGGAAGCTGCGAGCTTATTTTCTGGCCCACCCTATCATGGTACTAACCAATGCGCCCTTGAGAAAGATATTACACAAGCCGGAGAGTTCTGGTCGACTGCTCAATTGGTCAATTGCCCTTACTGAATTTGACATTAAGTATAGACCTCGAAAGGCGCTGAAGGCTCAAGCTCTAGCAGATTTCTTGGTCGAGCTTACGTTCACTAAGGAAGACAGCGAACATCGAACTCCAAGAGAGAAAATCAAGGGGAAAGAGCCAGTGTCCCAAGTCGCTATTAATCTACCCGATGATTGTTGGAAGGTCTACTCAGATGGGTCAGCGACCAAGAGTGTCAGTGGAGCAGGGATAGTGCTAATTGAACCAGAATCTGGGACAGTGTACGAGGAGTCACTAAGGTTCAAGTTTGATGCTTCCAACAATCAAGCTGAATACGAAGCCTTGATAGCAGCCATAGAATACGCCAAGTGTTTTGGAGCGACTAAAATCATGGTTTATTGTGATTCCCAACTAATAGTCAACTAGGTCAGAGGCGAGTACGAGGTGCTTAGTTCCACTCTGATCAAATACTGCGACCTGGTGAAGGAACTAATAAAGGATTTGGAATTCTGGGAGATTCAGAGGATTGGAAGGGAAGACAACGAGCTAGCCGACCTCCTCTCGAAATTAGCCACTTCGGATGAGCCACATGAAGAGCCCATCTCTTTCCTCGAAAATCCAGCTTATGAGAGAATAAAAATTCAGTGTGTAGAGGACACTTCAAGAAATTGGGCTTATGAGAAGTGTTGGATCGAAGAAATGAAGGCGTACATAGAAAGTGGCGAGCTACCTGATGACGAGAAGAAAGCTCGAGCAATCAAAAAGAAATCTCCGAGATACGTCATTCAAGGAGGCAATCTGTTCAGAAGATCCTACACTCGACCATTGCTAAAGTGCATACACCCTCAAGAGGTCGCCCTATTGATACATGAAGTACACAGTGGGATTTGTGGCGGACACCCGGGGGCCAGGACTCTTGCTGACAAGTTAATCACTTTGGGGTACTACTAGCCACACATGAGAGCTGATACTCATAACTTTGTTCAACAATGTGATCAATGCCAAAGGTTTGCCAACTTACCTCATATGCCTACCACCGAGCAGACTCCAGTGATTGCAACTTGGCCATTTGACATGTGGGGTGTCGACTTGATTGGACCCTTCCTTCCCGCCTGGGGAAATTGCAAGTATGTGATCGTTGCCATAGATTACTTCACTAAATGGGTTGAGGCTAAACCATTAGCTCGCATCACATAGGAGAATGCTATCAACTTCATTCACGATTTCATTTGGTGTCGGTTTGGTTTTCCGCGAGCCATAGTATCAGACAACGGGCTGCAATTCTCAAGAGCTTTTGAAGCAGAAATGAACCGAGTTGGTATCAAGCACTGGCAATCTTCTATCGCCTATCCCCATGGTAATGGGCAAGCTGAAGCAGGGAATAAACTTGTTCTATCTTCACTTAAGACAGGTCTTGTAGGTCGACACAATAACTGGTTGGACGAACTTCCCCTTGCTCTTTGGGCAGTCCGTACAACCACTCGGGGGCCTACGAGGGAAACCCCATTTGCTCTCACATATGGATCAGAGGCCATGGCACCTGCCGAGCTCAGATTTCCTACTGCTAGAGTGACTTTCATCAATCAGGAGCAGAATGATACCAACAGATTGATCGATCTAGACCTGATCGACGAGAAGCGAGATACAGACTACCTCCGAATGGTCAACTACAAGAAGCGAACTAAAAGTTACCACGACAAGAGGGTCAAGGCAAGATCATTCCAAGTTGGAGATCATGTGTTAAGAAAGATCGAAGCAACGGGAAGGAGGACTCAGCAGAATAAACTATCTCCCAATTGGGAAGGTCCTTACATAGTTACTCGAGTTGTCAAAGAGGGGACCTACATGATTGCTCATCCTGATGGTGAGGAGCTGAAGCACCCATGGCACGCCACTCACCTCATCAAATATTACTTCTAGTTTTCAACTTCCAAGTTCAAGCTTGTCTTAGCTCTAGTTTTCACATTGATGTAAACGTGTCCCTACTTCAATAAAAATTGCACTTTTGTTCAACCCGACATTGTGTAACACCAACTTCAACAAGCTCGACTCATAGTCAGCTTTGTTTTAAACAAGCTCGATTCTTAATCAGCTTCGTTCATGTAAAACAAGTTTGACCCTTAGTAGACTTTGTTCTAACAAGCTCGACTCTTAGTCAGCTTCGTTTTAACAGGCTCGATTCTTAATCAGCTTCGTTCATCTAAACAAGTCCGACTCTTAGTCGACTTCGTTCTAACAAACTCGACTCTTAGTCAGTCTGTTCTAGTTTAGCTCGATTCTCAATCAGCTTCACTCCTTAAAACAAGTCCGACCTAGGGTCGACTTTGTTCAAATGAGCTCGACCCTTGGTCAGCTTCGATGAGATTAACAGGATCGACTCTTAGTCAATCTTGTTACCAAAAGCCATAAGTCTGAGGTCGACTGAACCTTTACAGGACAAGTCGACCTTAGTCTCAGGGTGGCTCGTTGCCCTACTATATCTAACTCAACACTTACATCAAAAGCATACAACATGCAAGAAAGAGAAGTCAGTTACGATTAAACATAAGTAAGTCTCCCAAAGTGGGCCAAGACTTATTTAACTAAAGCTACAAAAGTAATATGCCTCCCAAAAAAATAGGGCCAAGGCATCTAAGTATTCATAAAGCCAAAAAAACAAGAAATGTTTGGGACTTGTTCATTACATAACCATCAGTTTCAAAATTCAATCTGTGGGATCGCCTTCAACCTGACCTCTGGTAGCCGCTTGTTTATCTACAGTTTCCTCCTGCTGCTGGGGGCCAATTGGTTTACCTGACTCAGAAAACCCATGTCTTGGAGTATCACCATCAAAGACTGGTGAGTCAGGCTCTTCAAGCTCGGCTAAGATGGTACTATAATTAACTTGAGCGACGGGAGGAGGAGTCCAAACTTCAGCTTCGGCGGCCGCGTCATCTTTAGCTATGATTTCCAAGTCATTATCATTGTAAGGCACCAAGCTATGTCCCGGTAGAGCCGCCGTATTATAGGGATCTTTTGTAGCCCATTGGGCAAGTTGTTCAACTGAGATATCGAAAGCAGGATCCACTATAATACGTCGAGCCATGTGAGCTCGACCTACATCCCAGAAGGCGCTGGCTTCCTTGGTGACATGAGCATGGAGCTCGTCACTTTCTTTATAAGCTTTCACAGCTTCATCTTTGGCAACCTTCACAGCATTGTTCAGTTCCAGCTCCCATTGTTGTCGAGCAGCATTCAGTTCCTCCTGTTTCTTGGCCAAGGTAACTGGAATATCCTCCAGCTGTTGCTTTGCCAGCTCAAGATCAGCCGTCACCTTCTTTTTCTCCTCCTTGAGACGGGCGAGTTCACTGTTGGCCTCCCCTAAGCTCTTCCAAGCCTCCTCCTTCAATTTGATTTCATTATCCTTCAAAAGTTTCAAAGCTTCATAAGAGTTATCCAAGTCCGAGCACTCCTCCTTCAGTTTGTCAAACTCTCCTTTCAACTTTGTATGGTCTTCTTTCAACTGAGCTTGATCACCCTCCAGCTTCCCCAATTCCTCGTTCTTATGAGCCAACATAGTCTTGGCCAGCTTCTCCTGCTCCTCTGCCGCCTTCCAATAAGTGGTGGCTAAATCAATCATGGTAAGAGACTGAAATAACGAGTAGATACAAGGGGTCAGATCAAATGAAAAGAAAGGAAGAGAAAACAGCAAGAGGAATGAGTACATTAAAAGCTCAAGGGTTACCTCGGAGGAAGCCTTTCCAACTCGAGCTCGACAAGCTTCTGGAGTCAATGGCTTGTTGGTAAACTCTCTGATTAGGTCCTGATCAGCTCCCCTCCTGACAATCACCTGGCCATATTCCAATTCTGGATACTCCCTAGCCAAGCTGTTGATCCTGGTCAAAGGAGTCACATCACTTAGCTCAGCAACCCGATTCTGAATCAACTCGTCATATGAAACTTGAATAGGGGAAGCATGTGGACTTCTGACTCCAGTCTCCACTGGCTCACTAGCACCGACTTGATTGGATGTCGAGCTCACTATTGATGGCCCAATCTTAATCCTCTTTCTTAGAGGGGCAGTATCATCTTCATCATCCTCCTCCTCATCTAACTCGATCACGGGTGATTTGGCCTTGGAAGCTTTTTTGGTTTTGACTTTGGCTTTGGATTGGCCACGAGTCGTGGTCTTTCTAGCCTCCCTAGCTGGCTCCACAGCTTGATCAGATATGTCGACTTCTTCAGCGTCGACCTCTTCCATTCCTTGAGCGACGTCTCCAACTTGGTCCCCCTCCAGTTCCTCAGGTGACGCAGCACGGAAGCAATACGATTCGTGTTTAGCGCACTAAACACAAGAATTCACAAGCAATGAATCCTCAAGAACACAAATCTGGAATCCACCAGAAAATTAAAGAGAAATCTCTTTGAATTGAAAATCAATAATGAATAAGTTATCCTCCAAAAATAAAAGACTAAGTATTTATACTTCTACCTAGGCAGCAAATAAAAGAGTTCCCAAAATAAATAAAATGCCAAAATTAAGAGTTTTTCCGTAATTAAAAAGGAATCAGTCTTCAATCCTCCGTCTCGAGCGCGGCCGCCCTTAGGCCCAGCGCGGTCGCGCACCTTGGCCGAGGCTCACGCCAGTTCTCCCTCGTCTTCAGCGCGGTCGCTCTCCTCCCGAGCGCGGTCGCGCACCTCGCGTAAACCGATGCACAGTTGCTTAACACCGTCTTGAGCGCGGTCGCGCACTCCCATGAGCGCGATCGCTCTCGCTCCTGTATCAGTCTCCTCCACCTCCAAAGAACTCGACTCCGAGTTCTCATCAGGATAAAGAACTCCATCCGCATGATACTCATATATGTCCGCCACGTTGAAAGTATTCGAGATGTTCAAATTATCAGGAAGAGCCACCACATATGCATTGTCATTGATCTTCCGAGTCACCTTGAAAGGCCCATACTTGCGAGGTTGCAATTTCTTGTACGTGCCAACAGGAAAACGCTCTCGTCGAAGGAAAACCATAACATCATCCCCAACCTTGAAAACTTTGACCCGTTTCTTCTTGTCTCAGCGTGACTTTATTCTTCACTCCCGTTGCCTCCAATTTGGCCCGAACCTCTTCTTTGACAGCACACACTTCATTGGCCATATTTTCAGCTGCTTGGCTCACACCACGACCCCTTGGTAAAGGTACCAAATCAACAACATGCCTTGGCGTCGACGAATAGACTACAGAAAATGGTGATTTACCCGTAGCCGAATGAACTGCACTTTGTTGTAAGCAAACTCCACTGCGGTAATGCCAAATCCCACTTTGCTTTGGCTTGTCCCCACAAACACTTCGATCATGTTTCCCAATGTCCTGTTTGTAACCTCGGTCTGTCCGTGCATGCGTGGATGAGCTGTAGAACTTCTATTCAACGCAGTACCAAACATACGCCATAATGTCACCCAAAAATGGCTCAAAAACTTAGTGTCCCTATCTGAAGTAATGGACTTAGGAACACCATGAAGACGTACCACCTCACGAAAGAACAACTTTGCAATATTAGAAGCATCCGAGGTCTTCTTGCAAGCAATAAAATGAGACATTTTGGAAAATCGATCCACTACCACGAAAACAGAATCCACACCTCGTTGAGTGCGAGGTAAACCCAACACAAAATCCATAGATAAATCGAGCCATATATCATCAGGAATAGGCAAAGGCAAATAAACACCAGTATTTTGAGATTGACCTTTAGATACCTGACAAACATAACAACGCCTGACGATAGCACCCGCATCCTTCCGCAGTTGAGGCCAGAAATAACGCTCCTCCAAGCTAGCGATTGTCTTGTCACGCCCCAAGTGTCCACTAAGGCCTCCCCCATGCAAGTCTCGGATCAGCTTCTCACGTAATGACGTCACAGGAATGCACAATCGGTCTCCTTTGAACAGAAAACCATCACGGACATGAAAATCTGCACTCGGGTGCTTGCCCACACACTTAAACCATAGTTCCTTGAAATCCGGATCTTCCCCATATAACTCCTTCAGCAACTCAAACCCGACGACTTCACGAGACGGTGTAAGTAATAAGGAAGCCCTCCTACTCGGAGCGTCCGCCACTTTGTTACGAACCCGGACTTATGTTGGATAATGAAAGGGAACTTCTGCAGATAACTAACCCATCGAGCATGCATCTTGTTTATCACCTTCTGGCTGTGCAAGAACTTGAGGGCAAGATGATCAGAAAATAAAATAAACTCCCTCTGAACAAGATAATGCTCCCACTGTCGCAGAGCCCGAAAAACAGCATAGAACTCCTGATCATAAGTGCTCCACTTCTGACGCGCTTCACTTAACTTCTCACTAAAGAAAGCCACCGGTCGTTTCTCTTGTGAGAGAACAGCTCCAATCCCTACACCACTAGCATCACACTCCACCTGAAATATTTTATCAAAGTCGGGTAGGGCAAGAACTGGTGCAGTACAAAGTTTTTCCTTGATGAGGGCAAAACTCTGTTCTTGCTCAAAACCCCAATGAAACTTACCCTTCTTCAAACACTCAGTAATAGGAGCAGTGATGGTACTGAAATTCCGAACAAACCTCCTATAGAAGGTAGCTAAGCCATGAAAGCTACGCACCTCAGTGACAGAAGTTGGGGCTGGCCAATCTCTAATGGCCCTCACTTTCTCCTCATCCACCTGAATACCATCCTCACCAACCACAAAACCCAGAAAAAGTAACTTGTTGGTGCAGAAAATACACTTCTTAAGATTGATGTAGAGGCGATTATCTTTTAGGACTTGCAATACTTGCCTAAGATGATCGAGATGTGCGGTTCTATCTCTACTATAAATCGAATATCATCGAAATAAACGACAACAAAAGAACCAATAAAAGGTCGGAATACGATTCATCAACCGCATGAAAGTGCTAGGGGCATTCGAGAGTCCGAATGGCATGACAAGCCACTCATAAAGGCCATCCTTGCTCTTGAAGGCTGTTTTCCACTCATCTCTGGCCTAATCCGAATCGATGGTACCCATTGCGCAAATCCAGTTTCGTGAACACTCTCGACCCAGATAACTCATCAAGCATATCTTCCAAACGGGGAATAGGAAATCGATACTTGATGGTAATTTTGTTGATGGCCCGGCTGTCCACACACATACGCCACTGATTACCCTTCTTTGGCACAAGCAAAACCTAAGACCGCACACCTGGACTCATGCTCTCCCTAATAAACCCCTTTCGCAGCAAGTCCTCAATCTGCTCTCGAAGTATCTCATTCTCCTTAGGACTCATGCGATAATGTGGAAGGTTTGGCAAGCTAGCTCCCGGAATCAAGTCAATCTGATGCTGAATGTCCCTCATAGGTGGTAGATCATTTGGCAATTCTTCGGATAGCAACCCACGAAAATGCGCAAGTAGTTCTTCAATGTCCCTTGGCAACCCAATCTCCACACTGACAGAACCCAACAACCCCTTAATGACTATAGGGCAAAAATACTCCGACTCCTCAATAGCTGCGGCAAGATCCTTCTCATTCTGAATAAGCATCAACACCGGCTTATCCTTCTCAACTGGCTTTTCAAACCGCGAAACAGGAGCTATAGCAATCTTGTGCTTGTTCCAGTTGAACAACACCACATTATCCTTACCCCTATAGGTAATATCATGATCGTATTGCCATGGACGACCCAATAACACATGACATACATCCATATTCAGCACATCACAGACAACTTCCTCCTTATAGTGTTTCCCGATAGAAATGGGAACTCTACAAGTACGTGACACTCTAAGTTCTGAACCCGTATTCACCCACCCCAAACCATAGGGTTTCTCATGTGGTTCAGTTTTCAATCCAAGGAAATCAACTAATTTCTGTGAAACTAAATTTTCAGTGCAACCATTATCAACAATTAAATTGCATACCTTGTTAGCAATGGAACAGTGTGCACGAAAAAGATTCTTCCTCTGCCCCTCGTCCTTGGAAGATAGCAACATCTGTTGAAGAACAAAACCCACATGTTCTCCGGACTCCTCCTCTGCGAACTCTGCTCCGGCATACTCATCATCCTCCTCCTCTACTTCTTCTTCCTCTTCTAAGAATGCAGCAGTCTGCCTCTTTGGGGCAAACGTTGGACCTATGACCAAATCACGACGGCGAAAACATTTATCTCCCTCGGCTTGGCATACGGATTTGCTTGTTTATACCGATGCCTTGTTCCCTGTCGAGTTGCTCATTGCTACACGGTTCCACTGTCGGCTGTTCCCATTGGCTGTTTCTGCAGCTACTAGTCGCCCCCTTCTCCTTGTTACTCCCTTCATCAGCACCACCTTGCGGACTCCATTTGCGAAAAGGGGCATTAAAGACCCTTGTACTCGACTTCTCCATAAGCTCCGCTTTCAAGGCCAGAGTAGAAGCATCTGTCAAATTCCGTACTTGATGCAAACCCATCTTGTCTTGTATTGAGCCCTTCAGACCATTGATGTAGCGTGCAACCTTCTGCTCCTCAGATTCATCGATCTCCGCCCTTGCGGTGTACCTACGAAATTCGGTAGTATACTCATCAACCGTCCTCTTGCCTTGAACACAATTCGGATATAACTTATACAAAATCTGCTCGTGTCTGAGGCAAAAACCTTCCGGGAGATCAAGCTGCTTCATCCGCCTCCAAGTCCTAACCGGCTCCTTCCCTTGTCGTCGTCTACGTACTACTAGTTTATCCCACCAATGCTGGCGGTACTCTTTAAACGAATCGCTACCATCTTTACCTGTTTATTAGCCGGTACTTCCATGACCTCAAAGAAGCGATCGACATTAGTTTGCCAGTCTAGAAAATCCTCTATGCCCATAGTTCCATAAAAATGAGGGATTTCAGCCTTAATTCTATAATCATGGCGATTTTGATTGTTACCTTGTTCTCCATCATCCTCCACGACTTCTTCCTCCGAACTGGAACCATCTTCTACCCGATTTTCAGCCCTCTGAGGACGTCGAACGGGTTCTTCCCTGTCTCCTTCACCCCTAGGGTTTCGATCATCATTCCGATCCCGTTGAGCAGCAACCAACGCGGCGATCTGTGTCGTCAACGCAGCGATGGCGTTAGTAATCCCCTCGATATCAGCCTTGGTAGCCTGATCTCCCATAATCCCTCAGTATGGTGAAAAGACAGGATATGGCCTGCTCTGATACCAGCGACGCAGCACGGAAGCAATACGATTCGTGTTTAGCGCACTAAACACAAGAATTCACAAGCAATGAATCCTCAAGAACACAAATCTGGAATCCACCAGAAAATTAAAGAGAAATCTCTTTGAATTGAAAATCAATAATGAATAAGTTATCCTCCAAAAATAAAAGACTAAGTATTTATACTTCTACCTAGGCAGCAAATAAAAGAGTTCCCAAAATAAATAAAATGCCAAAATTAAGAGTTTTTCCGTAATTAAAAAGGAATCAGTCTTCAATCCTCCGTCTCGAGCGCGGCCGCCCTTAGGCCCAGCGCGGTCGCGCACCTTGGCCGAGGCTCACGCCAGTTCTCCCTCGTCTTCAGCGCGGTCGCTCTCCTCCCGAGCGCGGTCGCGCACCTTGGCAGAAACTGATGCCTGGTTAACACCGTCTTGAGCGCGGTCGCGCACTCCCATGAGCGCGGTCGCTCTCGCTCCTGTATCATCAGGATTCTCCTCCACCGGTATAGAATTAACAGGGTCCACATCCACCGTCTGCAAAATATCATGACGGAGAACACCCTCTCTCTCCCTATGTTCTTTAGCATTGGCTGCTCCACAACTTCTCTTGCTCTTCCTGATGTCAATGGTTCGGCCCATACTCGCTTCTTGCTCAGGAGTTAAAACTGCACCAAAGTTAAAATGATCAAGGGATAGGTTGACATATAAAATTTCTGCATACGAGCAAAAAGTTCTATGTACGAATTAAATATGTGTGAGCTAATTATTCTACATACGAGCAAAAAGTTCTATGTACAAATCAAGTTCACAAATAAACAGTTAGCAAAGGTAGGAGGGATCAAGGTACAGTGAATGGTCGAGTTCTTACCCCCGAAATGTTCTACCCGCTCCTTACAATAGTTGGCAGTCTTCTTACAAAAGTGGCACTCTTTCCCAAATCTGAATCGAGCTCCCTCATGGGTGACCCAATCTGGATATCTTTGACATCTAACTACTGGAACCATGGGCACTACCTCTCCTTCACCGACCATCAATCCAGCTCGGATAAAATTATTCTTGTTGGTTCCCAGGGCATCCCAACTGATAGCCCCTTTTTTGGTAAACTCCACCAACTTCTTGCGCAAATCATTATGCCAATATGGAGCCCAGTAGTTATTCTCATCTACACCAGTCGTATCAGCACTGAGCAAGGGAAATTCCCATCCTCTTCTACTTTCCACCACCACTACGTAAGAGTTCCATCCACTAGCCTTACCAGGAAGATTGGCAAACAGTTTGGGAGACTTTGGCTTGGAAGGAGTACCCTACAGGTGTTGGCTCCTAGCTGAAGTGGCAAGGCATCAGTGCACTCTAAGAACTCATTTATGAAAGGGTTAAGGGGTAATCTCAAACCATCTTCGAATTGGCCATAGTAGGAGGCCACCTTGGTAGAATCCTCCTCGTAGGTGTCCCCAAATTGGTTAAAGAAATCCCCCCTGCTATACAAAGTAACACTAAATTCCTTCCTATCAACCTCACAAAAGTCATGTATCATGCTCAAGCGAGATGGAAAATTTTGCTTCCCTCTAACTGGCCTTGGGGGAACGTAACCCTTTTCATTCCTGCCCGGCACCACCACAGTCTCAAAGGCATCAACAATACGTGGGCTTGATGAGGTCGATGCATGGGCTTCTCCTTGAGTCTCCATATCTGTACAAGAAGAAGGGGAAACAGGGGAATCAGTTCTACATGAAGTCTCAGGAGTCCTAATAGACGCACTAAGGGGCGACCTAGATTCCCCTGGGAATCCAATTCTGTTTCTAAGGAAGGAAGGTTTATGGGGACCCTGAACATAGAATACGACAATATGGTCGAGAAGCTCATGAAAGAGGTGAAAGGGTTCAACCCTTGGGTCGTTCGTTCCTAAGATACCTAAAACTCTCTCCCACAGGCAAGGTCAATTCAGTAAAGTGCAAGCCCCAACGGGTCAAAATCGAAGTGCATTCCTCAATGGCTATCTCCCTCCACTCTCCGTTCAAATGTTTATAAACCCTACGGTTGACATTACAGTACCCATACCAAGCCCCAGGTTCGGTGCTAAAGGTCCTAGCCATGGTGGAATTGGAAAATTACGGAAATAAAACCCTAATACTGAGAGGCAAGAAAGATACCTTAAAAGTAGCTCGAGTGAAGAAAGATTACAGACGGAGATGATTGATTTATCCGATTGCCCTCTTCGCTATTTTCGCCGGAATTCAAGGAACCAGAGACAGCAAAAGTTGTAAATGGAGAAGGATTCTTGAATTTATATCTTCTTGAATTGGAAAGGGCAAAGGGAAATTCAAAATTAATTTTCCTAATTAATTACGGAAACAGTTTCCTAGGCGGACTCTCAAACGTCAAAATTGTAATCATTATGGCAAAAACGGCGCTCCTTCATCTTTGACCGTACATCGCCGACGTCCAGGATCGTGCCACGTCACCTTGGGTCGACTAACCCTCAGAACGAGTAGAGACCTTCGAGTAACAACAATTGCCATCAAAAATTTCCTTAACTTCCTAGTCGACAAAGTCAACTCGAAAGTTGGGGGCCACTGAACATACCAAAAGTGTCGAGTTGGGCCAAGTAAGCAAAGCCCAATCCTCAAGGCAACCATTGCCCCAACGTATCCAGGGAGCCAGGTCCAATCAATGCAAGGCCCAAAGCCCATACCAAATATCAGTCGACTAAGCCCAACGTCCGACCTATTAGGTCCCGACATAACTTAGTCCGACCTTACAATCCAGACTCTAATACGGGTACGATCAATGCTCTACCCGTCAGTCAGGTCGACCCTTCTTCAAGTGGCGACCTCGACCTAATCACTCAAGCGTCGAGCTAGCTAAGGTAGACGTATATGGTCAAATCTTTCCATAACCGCATCCCTATAAATCAGAGACAGTTTTAGGCACGTTCTCATGACAAGTAACTGCCGCTAGAATCTCAGAGCACATCTCGCTCCACCAAAAATACAACAACCATCACCTATAAATATTTCATCTCTACCAACGTTGCAAAGGTAACTGCCATTTTGTAATCTGAATTCATTATTCAATACATTTTGAGCTATATACAACCGTTATCTTACTCTCACGCCCGAGCGTCTTCGCCGGAGACACATCCGGCTAGTCGTGGGTTCTGATTTTAGGTCAAGGAGCCAGGTGATTAGTCCTGCCACGTGGAGGATTACTGATAAGCACAATTCCTGCAGCATAAAAAACAACTGTAAACTTAACAAAAAAACAACATTGAACTTAACAAATAGGTCAAATAATCTCATAAAATTCAAAAATAGAGGCAATAAGATACTAAAAATAACTGTGAACATAACAAATATGTCAAATAATCTCATAAAATTCAAAAATAGAGGTCTCATAAAGAAGGCCTAAAACAACTGTGAACTTAACAAAAAACAATTGTGAACTTAACTAAAACAACTGTGAACTTAACAAATATGTCAAATAATCTCATAAAATTGAAAAAAATAGAGGCTATAAAAAAGAATAAAACATATGTGAACTTAACAACAATGAACTTAACAACTGTAAACTTAACAAATATGTCAAATAATTTCCTAACATTGCAAAAAATAGAGGCTATAAACGACTATAAACAACTGTGAATTTAACTAAAACACCAGTAAACTTTACTAAAACAATTGTGAACTTAATTAAAAAAAACTGTGAACTTAACAAATATGTCAAATAATCTCATAAAATTGCAAAAATAGAGCCATAAAAGATAAAAAACGACTATGAATTAACAACTGTGAACTTAACAACTGTGAACTTAACTAGAACAACTGTGAACTTAAGAAATATGTCAAATAGTCTCATAAATTTGCTCTAAATTATATGTTGATGCTGCTAGTTTGATTCGTTTTGACGATACGAATAATACAATGGCCTCAATTTTTTTTTGAGTTCTAGATCTTAAGATATTTCTGATGATTGGAAGGTCAACTCTCTTTTTGTGGAGAAGAGATGCCCATTGTGCTCTTTTACATTGAAAATTCATTCAATCAGAGATTAATAATGGAGTAATATATTTGTTTAGTTGATTGATTAGAGGGCAAGATCATGAGAATGTGAGTAATTAAACTGCAAATTGTGGGTACACTACCGATAGAACTTTACATCAAGTCAAAGTAATGACCGGGTCTTTTTATCAAGGGTTTTGTGAGGATACCCATCATATTTCATATCCTAACAACATGTGATCCATTTTTTTTTTACAAAAACACCCTTTCTTTATAAAGTAGTAAGTTAATTAAAAAGGACATTTTAGTAATTAACCAAGCACATAGGGACCCACTACTTCAATCCTCCATCTTCCTTTACAAAATAGGAGAATGGTTGATTTGAGGGAGAGAGAGAGGAGAGGGAGGGTGAGAGAGAGAGAGCGAGAGAGAGAGAGAGAGAGGGAGGAGAGGAGAGGGAGGTAGGATACTCCTTTATATGGTGGGTATCCTAACAAAACTCATATATATATATATATATATATATATATATATATATATATATATATATATATATATATATATATATATATATATATACATATATGAGTCTATTCAAATGAGAACCTAATTTAAATGAGAACCATAAGAACCATTTACAGCCATTAGATTAAGATAATTGAGTGGTTTAGATTATATTAGATTAAGAGGAGAATAGGTGGCAATTTTGTAATTATGTTGAACATCAAGGGCATAATATAAAGAGTTCGTGAAAGAGGGGAGAGAGAGAGAGAAAGCTAGACGGAGCTATTGATCGCCGGCCTGTTGATCTCGCCTTGTGATCTCGCCGGTTATCGTTATTATCTCCGGCTGAAGTGAATTGGCCGGATTAATTACAAATTCTCGTCGGAAATTAATTTTTCTTGCTCAATCTTCATTCTTCGACTTTTATTAGGTAAATAATTGTTCTGTAGTTGTTGATTTTTATTATATTTTTGTTTAATTCGTTTTTGATAGATGATTTATTTGTTTATTGTTTGATTATTCAATTTTATATTGCAGGCAGTTGTTTTTTTGGCTTTATGGAGCAAAATCAAGCTAATAATTCAGGTATTTTTTATCTAATTATTAATCCTGTTTAATAATTGATTGCGTTTGAAAATTGTTATTGTTTAAATTGAATAGTAGTTAAATTTGATGTTTGGAGTTGGATACAGTAGCTAATCTATTTTGTGTTTTGATTATAGCAGTTGTATACACTAGCTAGGTACAATATCTATTGTAACTTAGTGTACACTGGCCAAATTGCGTAGGCAGGATAGGCCCTTGGCCAAGTCCTTGTGTACACTAGCTAGTTATTTAGTGTACACTAGCTAGTTATCAGGACAGGCCCTTGGCCAAGTCCTTGTGTAGACTAGCTAGTTATCTAGTGTACACTAGGTGTGCTGCTAGTGTAACTTAGTGTACACTAGGTATTTATCTAGTGTACACTAGCCAATTAAGATGCTACTTTACCTAAGTTTATTGACTGTTTTAAAGTTGTATACACTAGCTGTGTTGCTACTGTACCTGATTTCATCGTTCGTTTTGATTTGGATGCAATAGCTGTGCTGCTAGTGTAACTTAGTGTACGTAATTGCATTGTTTGTTTGTATTAGCTCCTGTATCTTAGTATGTTTTTTTTACTTGTAGGTGTTGGAAGTAATCATTCTAACTTTCCAAGTGTGAATCGTGTGGGATCATACTCAGATGATAGTGATGATGCTTGTTCAAAGCTAGTTATTACACCTAATTTCAGTCGGAAATGGGTACCTAATTGTGAGGATGCTCACAAGCCACATCTTGGTAAGTGGTTTGCAAGTTATGAGAATGCCTATGATTTTTATGAAGCATATGCTCGGATGTGTGGGTTTGTTGTTCGTTGTGGTACTAGTAAGAGTGGAAAGGGAGGAGGAGAAAAAATATTGAAGTACTACTTATGTCACAGACAAGGGTTTGTCAATAATCAAATTGAAAAAAGTGATTCTAATGAAGGTGATAGCAGTAGACAACATCGGAAGAAGAAGTTTTCAAGATGTGGCTGTAACGCTATGATTGCATTGAAGTGTGTGGGTAAGAATGAGAAGGAGGGAGTAGTTGTGTATAATTTTGTTGAGGCACACAATCACAAATTAGTTGGTGCAGGAGGCAGGCAATTCTTGAAATCCAGTAGGGAAATGTCAATTGTGCATAAGACTTTTGCCTTTGACGCATCAAAGGTGAAGATAGGTCCATCTCAAGCTTATGGATTGATGAAAGAGATGGTTGGGGGTTATGAAAATGTTGGTGCCACCGTCACAGATTTTAGGAACTGGAATAGGGATTTGAAAGAAGGCATTGGGAAGAAAGATGCCCAGATTATACTGGACAAGTTTAAGGCAAAGAAGGAAGAAATTGGGTCTTTTTATTACGAATATGACACTGATCCATCAGGTCACTTGACCAAGCTGTTTTGGGCTGATCCAATAGGCCGCAGAAATTATGAAGTGTTTGGTGATGTTATATCATTTGATGCTACTTTTGGTACAAATAAGTAAGTGATATTCAATGTTTTAGATTATGCATCATATATTGGCTATTACTGAGTGATTTTCTTTATGTTTCTAATCATTAGGTACAATATGGTTTATGTACCATTCTGTGGCGTTGATAACCACAGGAAATGTGTAACATTTGCAGCAGGACTTCTATCAAAGGAAGATATTCCTCATTACACATGGGTTTTCCAGTCCTTTCTAAAGGCTATGGGTCGTGAACCACTCTGTTTAATCACAGACCAATGTCCTGCCATAAAACAGGCAATACCTGCTGTTTTCAGTACTGCAAGGCATCGTTGGTGCATGTGGCATATCATGAACAAACTACCAACAAAGGTGCATTTTCTTAAAAATCTTGAAAATTTTGTTTGACACTGTTCTCCTGGATACAATATCTACTTTATCTATTTGTAACTCAGTGTATACTAGCTATTGTAACTTAGTGTACACTAGCTAGTTATCTTAGTGAACACTAGCTGTGTTGCTAGTGTAACCTAGTGTACACTAGCTAGTGTACACTAGCTATGTGTATCAGCATTGGCTAATGTAAACTAGTTAGTTTAACTTAGTGTACACTTGATAGTTATCTAGTGTACACTAGCCAAATGCCTTAGGCAGCAGGACAAAGCATTGGGCCAAGCCCTTGTGTACACTAGTGAAATTACCCGGGATTTCGCGCGCGGCAAAACGCGGTTGTCTTTCGCGGGGTGTTGGTGTTTGAGACCTCGCTTCTTGGGAAGGAATGAGGAGTCGCCACGCGGTTTTTGTATTTTGAGCCCAAACGTTGAGAAACGGCTTTAGTGAAAATAGTGTCCTTTTTATTGGTAGCAAAAACTTAGGAAAAGGCTTTGAAAACAGGGGATCATTTTTATTGGTAGCAAAAACGAGTAAAAAACTATTTGGTACCAGAGATTGTTAGGTTCGGAGGTCATGTTACGTTTCGGGAAGAGTATTACGAGATCACCCGAAACTCCTCGTATGACGAGTCTTTCTACCTTTCTTGAAAACGTGTGTGTGTGTGTGTGTGTTTTGAAATGGGGTCTTGAATGACAAGCTTAATCTTGGTTTGAATATCAAACGTTGATTAGGTGACTTTGTTTGAAAAGACGAGCGTTTGAATGACAAACGTCGTTTTTGTGAGACGGAAATGAGCGTTTGCGTGGCAAACGTCGATTTTGAGTTTTGAAAGAGAGTTCGAAGGACGAACTCCGGTTTTGAACCGGGCGAGTCATTGTTAACGATTTTTACGGGAAAAAGCGTATTAAATGTTTTTGAGTGTCAAAAGTTTGTTTTTAAGTTCGAAGATGAGCGTTGGATGCCAAACGTCATTTCGCGCGTTTTGAAAGAGAGTTCGAAGAACGAACTCCGGTTTTGAACCGGGCATTACATTGTTAACGATTTTTACGGGAAAAAGCGTATTAAATGACATGCAATCAACGAATCGGGTTGCGACTCGGACTTTGAAAAGTAAATACTATCACGATCCAAACGGGTCGGACTTTGTAAATGACAGTATTTAAATGCAGTATCGACGGAATCGAACGATCCAGAATTGCAAATGACGATCGACGAGCCAAAACGGCTCGGAATTGTAAATGACAGAAAAGTAAATGACGATCGACGGATCGAACGATCCGAAATTTGTAAATGACAGAAATTTAAACGGAACGGGGTCGAAACGTCGTTTTAACCCGTGATTACTTCTCTTACGGGAAGAGAAGAGGATCGAGGGGCTAAAACGTATCGGACCCCATTAGACGGACGCGTCTACATTTCAATAACGTTGTTCGAAACGGTTGTAGCAACTGGCGCGTAAACCGAGACGAAACGAGAGATTAGAGAAAGGGAGTTATACCTATGGCTAGGGTCGACTACTTTGGCTTGGGGTGTATACGGGATACGGAAAGTGGTTTGGAACGGTGTTTCTGAGTGGTGAGGGGCGTATTTGATCGAAATACGGAAGTTTCACGTGAATCGAGACGAAACGAGAGCTCGGGAAGGGGTGAAACTCAGTTGGGCCGTGGCTATAGTGATTTTTGGAGAGTAAAAATCTTCTCTCAAATGGCTTTGACAGCCCTTCTATTTATAGGTGAAAATTCAGTAGGAGTCCGACCGGACTTATCATGAAATCCAGGGGGTTTTGTGGTATTTTGGAATTTTGAGGGACTTGCTGGCAATATCTGAAAGTCTGCAAAGGAAGTCCGGCCGGACTGAGACTGTATACCAGGGGTATTTTAGTCTTTTGGCCTTGATTTTTGATTGAAAGGTGACTAGAGGGAGGTGGCATGCTTGCCACGTGTCCCATGACTCACCATTTGTGTGGGAGTTCGTTCCCGGGTCCCGGTTTTGTCCGTTTTTTAAATAACAGTCTGGAAAATGTCCGAAATGCCCCCGGAAAGTGCCGGAAAGTGCATTTTTCAGGGAAAGCCGTACTTTTATGTGCGATGACGTGTGTTAAGTACGCTTCGAAGTTGGGATGCTCGAGGCAGTCCCGGGACGTCTCGTTGGCTTGGCAACGGGGAGTTAACGAGTTCCGGTCAACCTGGAGCGGGCCAGTTAACGAATTTCGGTTAACTTTCTGACGGATTTTGACGATCCGGATTTGGGTACTTACAGTTAGCCCCTCAGCGACGTATCTTCCGAAGGAAGTGGGGTCGTTGAAAAAAGATAAGGATCCAAATTGGGATGCCTTACTTTGGAAGAGACCTGGGCGGTCAGCTGTCTGGACCCTTAGCGAAAGGATTTCTATGTATCCCGAGCGGGAATCAAGCCGATCGTAGTTCGTAGGTGCAACGAGGCGCGCGTGGGGACCTTGACCTGAGCGAGACTGTTGGGAGGCATCTGAAGCTGAATGGAGACTATTGTGAGGCGTCTGAACCTGGGACTTCTGAAACCTTCGAGGGCGTGTGGCGCCTCAGATCGGAGTTGCTGAATCATACGAGGGCGTGTGGTGCCTCAAACCGGAGTTGCTGAATCATACGAGGGCGTGTGGAGCCTCAAACCGGAGCTGCTGGATCATACGAGGGCGTATGGTGCCTCAAACCGGAGTTGCGAGGATACGTTTATCCTGAGACGAAGGCGCTCGTGCCTTGGGTGCTGGGCTTACGATGACGGCCAGATTTATTTTGCTGGGGAGGAGTGTAGCAAATGATGGGAACGGTTGTGTTAAACTGGCGTTATTAACAACACGGAAGGATTGACGTTCTAACCACGGGGTTAGGAACGGGATGTGGTCTCGGGAGAGACTGACACATCGCTAGGGAAGAGTGTCCCGGGTTCTAACGGGGTCAGTTAGGAACTGAAGGGGTTGATTGACATTTCTTCCGTAGATGGATGGTCTTAAGATCCTGCTGGGGAGGAGTATTCGGGCTTACGGCTGGCCGAAGAGGGATTGTTGTGCGGGCTTACCTTGATGGCCGCTGTAGTGGGACGATCGAGCTTACGACTGGCGGCCGGGGAGAGTGAACATTGGTGAAAACCCATAAAATTTTTGACGTCGAGAGACAGAGATGTGACTGGAATGTCCAGAGACATTGTTGAGCGTTTGAATGTCAAACGTCAACTAGGAATTAAATTTAACGTCTGGAGACGGAATTGTAACTGGAATATCCGGAGACATGATTGAGCGTTTGAATGTCAAACGTCAACTGGGAATTGAATTTAACGTCTGGAGACGGGCGTTAGTGAAAACTAACTGGGAATTTAACGTCTGGAGACGAGCGTTAGTGAAAACTAACTGGGAATTTAACGTCTGGAGACAAGCGTTAGTGAAAACTAACTGGGAATTTAACGTTTGGAGACGAGCGTTAGTGAAAACTAACTGGGAATTGATCCTCGGGGAATGGGGTGTTAGAAATGTCTAACTGGGGGGAAATTTTACACTTTTGGGGGCCAAAAGGGGTAAAATTGGAACTGTCAAAAGTTGAGGGGCTGAATCGGAAGGAATCTTTTTAATTGCAGCAAGAGTCCGACCGGACTTAGACTGAGTTTGACCAGATTCAAATCAGCTCCAAGTCCGACGCAAACCAAACCATTTCCTCCATTACTTCCGACGAGAGAGGAGAGAAAAGAGAGAAATTTTGCACCCCAAATTGTGAGGTTTGCTCAGATTTGTGAAGGAAAATTGCTATGGAAGGTGATTGGAACCAATGGCTCGCCATGGAAGGACCGATGATGAAAGAACGCGGTTGGTTCGGACCATTCGAACAAATGTTCATCCATTGAATCCGGCGGAGTTCTACCCGGCTAGGGAGAAACACAACTCCAAAGGAGGGATCGAGAGACAAGTAAGCTTCCCTCAAATTCCATTAATTTTAAGAATGTGCATTCTTTAAATGTTATAAATTTGACTAGGAATGAATTAGGGATTTTGGTGCCCGAATTGGGGCTTTTGACTTTGCTATGAACCTTTGCCGAAATTGACTAGGATGTAGTTCAATTGACACCACGGGTAGATGACATAAAAATTTTGGTTGCAAAATTCCATGTCTAGATGCGTTTTCAAAAATTAAAGTAGCTTTAATTCGGGACGGAGTAAATCATCGAAATGTTCGAAAAGATTTGAAAGTTCCGAATTCGACGGAGCTTTCGGAGGGCTTTGAAAGTTTCGGTTTCGACGGAGTTTTCGAAAGGATGGAAATATATGTAGGAAATGAATGAGAACCGTATCTGCATTACATTCTCTTGACATGCGTTCGTGCATTCTGTTGACGTTGCTTCTGTATTAACGTATCCTTGCTTCGTTCACCTGCAGGGGCGAGGAAAGGTTGATGTTGACAATCAGAAGAGTCGGGGAGCCTTTGAGGCAGTGCGAGCGCTGTGGGAGGTAATCTCGGACGAGGCTCGGGAGGGAGAGAGGAGTCCACGACAGCTGGTGATCGACTCCGGGTTGGCTGGGTTTATCAGTGCGGTAGCTGCGATTGCTGCGACGCAGAGGGCCAGGTCCATGTATGTAGCTCTGAGCGAGTACTGGTGGGATACGACCCACACTTTCCATTTCAGATGGAGGGGAGGCGACGGTGACTCCCACTGACTTTGCTGCTATCACCGGGTTGCCGACCTATGGCAACGCGCTGGTGTGGGTGGACGGTTATACCCCGAGGCAGTTGTCGGAGCTGCTGGGTTTTGATATTACCGATGCCAGGGGCTTAGGCATTCGGTACAGGCCGATGGAGAGGCATCTGCAGACGGGTATTACAGATTATTTGGCTGGATCTTTGAGGATGACCGCGGAGCGCCTGGCTCGAGGGTTCATTTGGTTCGCGTTGTCAGCGACTTTGTTCCCGACTTCTGAAACATCCTGTCATTTCCCTCTGCTCGGGTCGCTAACAGACTTGGATGCCGTGAGGGGGTTCTCATGGGGGGAGGCTGGACTGGCCGAGCTCTACCATTCCCTGGACAGGTTCTCGCGGGGAGAGGAGAGTTCCTTGAGCTGTTTCTCGCTTGCTCTGGATGTAAGTTCACGTCTTTTTCTCTTCCTTGTCTCTTTTATGTACTTGTATGTATCTGCTCCGTAGCTGACATAACTTTTCATTTGCTTGGCAGGTCTGGTGCTATGAGGTGTTCAGTCTACAGCAGTGGGACATTAGGGAGGCGTATCGACCCCTGTTCCCCGCCATGCTGGTTTGGCAGAAGAGGGCGAAGAAGGCGGTCTCGTCGAGAGTGGGTACTCGACTGACATATGAGGAGGTGTCCCAGGCACTGAACCGGGAGTTTTCTGAGAGGATCCAGCTGACCTGGTGGAGTCGGTTCCACACTGTCGCGGTTCAGGTTGCTAGTGAGGTTACGCGGTGGCGGAAGCTCCTGGTGGGACTTCATTGCGACACTATGTACCTGGGGGAGAGGGTGACCCGTCAGCATGGCCCGGGGTCACTTCCGCTGGTGCCGGTGGATCCGCCTCTGCGCATGCAGCATCCTTCGTCGATGCCGATGGAGGAGTTGGAGAGGTATAGACAGGGCGTGTTCTATACCGAGTACGTCATAGCGGGGGCCGA
The DNA here is from genome assembly GCA_022495995.1 of Adenophora triphylla var. japonica. Taxonomy (NCBI): domain Eukaryota; kingdom Viridiplantae; phylum Streptophyta; class Magnoliopsida; order Asterales; family Campanulaceae; genus Adenophora; species Adenophora triphylla. The sequence continues at coordinate 443,539 of JAFEMH010001389.1, read as the reverse complement.
CTACGACACTTTCTTGAGGATGAGGCTGAGGAGCCCGCAGGTGCAGCACAGGGAGGGCGAGGGCCCTGGATATCCCCGAGATCTCCCGCTCCCACGCGCTAGGCTGGCGTACGAGGGGCTGGATGGTTCACGCAGGCAACTGGTGATCCCGATCCTGGAGGAGCCGAGACCACGGTACAGGGTTGATCCCGACGCTTCAATGAGCACTTTTTGATTTTCTGCATTTCATAGTAGCATTCTGCAAATGTTGCATCTGTACTTTCTGCTAGTCTTTTGATGACTTTCCTGGTTCGCAGGTGTCTGGCCACACGTACAACGAGGCTATGAGACTGGTGGACGGGTGGGCCGCCTACACTAGGAGGCTCGTGGAGTTCCTGAAGTGCAGTTCCCGGAGGAGCGTGGATGTTCGTGAGCCGAGGCCGTCTAGGCCGAGAGGTTCGTCTGCTCCCACGGCTAGTGGAGCGGACTTTGCACATGGATTTGGCCAGTTCGCGGGCGGAACGACTGGGTTTGGAGCTCATCCTCCTTCGCACTCGGGGCACGAGAGGGGAGAGTCCTCGAGTTCGCATACGCCGAGGAGGCCTTTCGCGTATTCCCGCCTGGAGGAATTTGGCAACTTCTTGTTCGCGACGGATCCGGCAGCTGCGGAGCAGTGCGTCGAGTGCTCGGATAACGAGCAGGACTCGAAGTAGTCCTCCTTTTACTGCTTTCTTTTCGACAAAATGTATGTATTGTCCGAAACAATTTGACTTGAATTGTATTTGGAAAATGTGCCCTTGGGGCGGAACCTGTACTTCGCGCATCTATTTAGTGATTACCTTCTTTTATTTTGGCAAATAAGCAAGTAGGTTGATCAAAAAATAAATAAAATGAAATATGCATAAAAAATTGAACGGGTCAAAAATTATGCCTATATGCACTGACATTTAATTATTTGCACTGTTGCACGAGCCCGGGGCGGAAGAGGATATTGACATTGGTTAAATGAAACCAGGGGCAGCACGCAGATTCATAAGGCATGAACAGGGCGTTGTTTGGAATTGCTTCCAATTTAGGAGCAACTGGCTGCAGAGTTGACCAGGTCAACTGCAAGGGAAGTCCGGCCGGACTGAGGGTGAGTTTTCAGAGTCTTTTAAATTGCAGTTTCAGTTTTGCAATTTGTTTAAGAGATGCGCATTCACCTCTGATCAGTTAGCTGAATTCTCTCAAATTTCTAAGGCTTCCTTCACTTTCTGTCATGGCTCCCTTTCCTAAGCTATCGTCTCAGATGCAAGAGCGATACTTGGAGAATTTTCAGTCGTGGGTACGGAACCACACGAGGCAGAACAAAGGGTTTTTCGAAGGCTGTTACGGGATGAAATCTGTTTGGGCTTTGAAGGAGCTCATGCCAGATTGGGATCTTTTGAGAGCCGCGTCTCGCTTCTGGGACGTACGGAGGAATGTGTACAACTTTTCGTACAACGAGATCACTCCTACGTTCGAAGATTTCCGGGCCATTCTGGGAGGACCTGAGACGGAACAGCTAGTTCTTCCATATGCTGGTGGCATGGCCACTGTTGAGAAGCTAGTGTCTTTGCTTGGTATCTCGGCTGGAGAAGCATACGGGATGCTGATATTGAATACCGATTATGTCGACATTTCGGGACTGCCCGATAGATTTGCCGGAGCTGAGGGGAGCGTCTTTGCGTGGGATGCATTTGCTCTGTGCGCGATCGCTACTCTGTTCACGTTCACGTCCCTGGGTGTGTGCCATCACAGTGTACTGGACCTGGTGAGGCAGTGCCGGAGCGGGGGAGACAATGTGCCGTTGGTTTTGGACGAGACGTTCCTGGGCATAGGTCGGATGGCGACCGGTAGCCGATACATGTGGGGAGGTAGTCCCGCTATGCTTACCATGTGGTTGAGGGAGAGACTGCAGATGATGCCTGAGGTGCCAATGTATTGTGATGCTTGGTCCTTCTCTCGACGTCCTCTGGTGATAAGGGGCGATCAGGCTGAGCTGGAGCTCTGGATGGCCAGACTTCGTACGCATCACTTGCGATGGTGGGTTCCCTATTGGAAGTTACAGACTTGTCGGACCGCTCAAGAGGGTCTATTGGTTGTCAGAGTGCCAGGGCTGTCTCAGACGTCTTTCTACATTCCATCGTTGGTTCTGCGACAGTACGGGCTGGAGCAGGTGCCATTGACGGGCTTGAGTTATGCTGCTACCTTCGAGGTGGGATCTCTGCTGATGGAAGATCCTTTGACTCTATTGCTGCTCACGCGGTGATGGCAATACACACACTACAAGAATCTAGGCTATTTACGGCGCCCATATACGGCGGTGGACAAGCGTCCGCCGTTAATATTATATATATACGGCGGTCTGAACAACCGCCGTATATAATCAATATATACGGCGGCTTAGTCCGCCGTAAATAGGTAATGTACGTACATTTGGAATGTACGTATACGAGGTCGAAGTTTTATACGGCGGTAAGTAAATAACCGCCGTATATATGTACTTATTCTCGGCGGTTTGTACGCGTCCGCCGTAAATAGGTACTTATTCTCGGCGGTTTATACGCGTCCGCCGTAAATGTTATTAAATACCGGGAAACCAAATTTCCCTATTCAGTTTCGCGGTAATCTGAAGTCTCTGAAGCTGAAGGATCTCTCTCTTTCTCTCCTCCATAGCTAGCTAGGGCACGATTTTTCGACCGCCGGCGACCAAATCAACAGGTAGGTATACGTATTTACTTTTAATTTTTGATTTTTGTTGTTCTTGGTGTGGTTGAGCGTTGATTTCTTCGATCTCTGTATCTCAGTCTCTCTTTCTCTCCTCTATATAGCGTATCTCGGTCTTTCTCTCTCCTCCTTGAGCGTTGATTTCTTCGATTTACAACAATCAGGTATACATTTGTATGCTCTTGTTGCGTTTTTTTCAATTTCTATGCTCTTCATGCTTTAATTTATAAAAGCTTGTTCCATGTAGATGATATAACAATGTATCTATAGTGCTGTTCAATTACTTCTGCTTTGGAAATAGTTATAACATTACCCTTCTAACATGTTCAATGAAACTATTGGGATTCTGTTATTGTGGGGATAATTAAGGGCACGTGTGCGTTTCTTGATGGAAAATCCTCAAGCAGAACTAATAGATTATCTTTAAAATGTTATCTTGTGATCATTGAGGCCCGATGGCATTTTGCTTGAATGTTGTACTATCTCTATTTAACTAATTTGTAGTTTTACGTGTAATTATAAATTGATAGGTAATGGTAATGGGCATGGGAGAATAAGTTTCTTTACCAGTGATGTATTAGGGGCTTGTTAAGAACAATGAGAATTCTAGGGGAACATTATGATCACATGTGATATTCTTTGGATTCTTTTACTCCCTTAATATCACTCATAGGATTGTTTTAAGCTTTTAGTCCATTTAGGCATTCGGATTTTTACGCAAAGTTGACATCACGATGCATTGCACGAGAGTAACTTATCATATGTGTGGCACATAGATTGGGGATGAAAGATTGAGATAGTTTTTTGGGGGGAATTCCTAGAATCTCCGTAGAGATAATATCATAGATAGTTAACAAAAAATAAGCCATATTTTTGCTTATGCAAGTAAGAACATATGATATGTTAGTTCGCAGTCTAGAAACAAACAAATAGCTGAAAATAAGCCATATTTTTGCTTATGCCCGATTGTTGGAAAAGGCCTCTCTAAAATGAAAAGATCATGCTAATCATACCATGATTAGCACACACCCCCAAACATTGGACCCCAATTTGTCATTTCCCTTATACTTTTAGTGTAATTTCATGAAAGTAAATTCAAGTAAACAATGAGTAGAAAATTAATAGAGTAAAAAGGAGACCAAGCTAATGAGTAGAAAATTAATGGTCAAAAAGTCTCAAAAAGTTGAATGCTGATTCTACATTGTTTTGGTTTATAGTATTTTGTAATGTAAATGTAAATAATATTATCATTGCTCTGTTTAGGGGACAGTTAACGGTATAGCTCTTTTCATGTTTAGTCTGTCCACGCACACGCCCTAATTTGATAAAGCACATAATCTTTTTAGCAATTTAGATGTTGTTTTGCACATCAACCTAGTTCCTTAAATTAGCTTCTCAATTAGGGGGGGGGGCTTGTGAGAGAGAACGAATGAATGTTGTAATAGGGTTATACTATATCATGGGCCCAAGTTCGACTAATAGGCTAGGCTCCAACAATGTATATTATCTATATCGAGCCAAAAGTTGTACATATTTAGACTATGTTTGTTTATAAGTTTATTTTTATTCTAAAATTTGTGTCTCTCGGTCTTATATATAGGTTGTATTTTAACGTTAAAAATATAAAGTCAAGTCATATATGGACAAAAGTTGGATTGATTTGGATAATCGAATTTCAAATGAGTATTTGTCTGGGGTTGACAACTTTCTCGATTTTGCATTCTCAAAAAGTCTGTTGGTGTTAAAGAAATATATTGTCCTTGTAAAAAATGCGCAAATCGTTACCAAGAAGACCGTGCAACCGTGAGATCACATTGTATTGCGGTGGGATTTCAAAAGATTACAAGAATTGGATTAGGCACGGGGAAGAGTACATTTCGGCGCGTAAGAATGATAATAATGATAGGACAACCGAAGATGGCATTGAAATTGAATTGGGCGTGCAAGATTGTATGAGGCGAATGGTACATGAAGGGATGGGTATGCCGGATAGTAACCGGCCGGGAATTGAAGAAATCGTACAATCGGATGCATCCACCGCAAAGTTTCTTAGACTTTTGAGAGATCTGATCAAGCCTTGTGGGAAGGGTGTGATAAGTTTACGGTACTCTCATTTATTGTAGAACTTATGCCTTTGGAAGGCTAATTATCGAGTGACCGATAAGGGATTTACTTCTTTATTAAAAATTTTCATTAGGGCATTGCCTCAGTCAGCGAAAGTGCTAAGTTCCTATCGTGAGGCGTACAAGATGACTGCGGATTTGGGTTTTAGTTATAAAACGTGGGACGCGTGCATTAATCATTGTATGTTGTTTCGAAATGAAACTAAAAAACTTACTAAATGTGAAATTTGTGGAGCCTCTAGATATAAGCAACAAGAAGAAGGGGTAGCGGTGAAGGTGCGGAAACAAGTGGCAAGAATAAACTTCCCAAGCAGGTAGCGATGAAGAAAGTATGGTATTTTCCCTTAAAGCCAAGGTTGCAAAGGTTGTATTGGTCATCTAAGACCGCGACACTCATGAGATGGCATGCCGAGAAAAGAATAGACGATGGTGTGCTGAGGCATCCTGCAGACTCTCGTGCGTGGAAGGAATTCGATGAACGTTATCCATTATTTTCAAGTGAAATTCGAAATGTTAGATTGGGATTAGCATCTGACGGATTTAATCCTTTCAAGAACAATGACTATATCTCACAGTACTTGGCCGGTTGTGCTTATGCCATACAATCTTCCACCTTGGTTATGCATGAAACAGCCATATTTCTTCTTGTCGGTGCTTACTCAAGGCCCAAAAGGGCCGGGCAACAAGATAGATGTGTATCTCCAACCGTTAATTGATGAGTTGAAGGAATTGTGGGAAGATGGTATATCAACTTATGATGCATCAAGGAACGAGTTGTTTACTTTACGAGCTTCACTATTATGGATAATAAATGACTTTCCTGCATATGGAATGTTGTCTGGATGGAGCACTAAAGGTGAATATGCTTGCCCTTGTTGCAATGTGAGACCTCAAGCACGATGGTTGGATCATGGTCGCAAGTATTGTTATATTGGTCATCGACGCTTCTTGCCTAGGAGTCATGCTTTTCGTAAGGATAAAGGCTCTTTTGATGGTACTCATGAAGTGAGAGATAAGCCCAAGTTATTGTTTGGAACAAAATTGCTTAAACAAGTTGAAAATATGGAAAGCAGTATAAAATAGAAGATGTTATTAAAAAGAGGAAAAGAGAAGAGGGTGAGAAGCAACAAGCCAAGTTGGAGAAAAGAAAGGTTCCTAAGTTGTGTCACAATTGGAAAAAGAGGAGTATCTTCTTTGAGTTGCCATATTGGGCAAATAATCATGTTCGTCATAATCTTGATGTTATGCACATTGAAAAAAATGTGTGTGATAATGTGCTACATACTGTTAGGTGCGGGGAAATCAAAAGATAATGATAAAGCAAGAAAAGACCTAAAAGAGATGAACATTCGGAAACCATTGCATCTACAAAAGCTTCCATCGGCAAAGATATTATGCCTCAGGCTCGGTTTACAATGAGTAAGAAGCATAAAGACACATTCTTGAAAGTTCTAAAGGGAGTCAAAGTCCCTGATGGCTACTCGTCAAACATATCTCGTTGTGTACATCTAGAGGAAAGAGCTATTTGGGGTCTTAAGAGCCATGATAGTCATATTTTGCTCCAACAACTACTCCCTTTAGGTTTGTTCGAAAAGCGTTGCCTACTTACATTGTAAAAGCCATCATTGAGTTGGCAAATTTCTTTAGGCAATTATCCTCAAAGGTGAATACACTTGCTGATCTCGAAAAGATACAAGATCGGATGGCTGTCACACTATGTGCTCTCGAGAAAATATTCCCACCAGCTTTCTTTGATGTTATGGAGCACTTGCCGGTGCATTTAGCCGAAGAGGGCTTGCTAGCATGCCCAATACAATTTCGTTGGATGTATCCGGTAGAGAGGTACATCCATATTAAATTTACTTTGAAAAAAGTTAAATTCCTTTTTACATCTGCTTTAGCATAAGTAAATGTTTTTGTAGGTTTCTACTTACATTAAAATTATATGTTCGAAATCGAGCCCATCCCGAGGCCTCCATAGCTAAGGCAATTGTGGTGAAGAATGCATGACTTTTTGTACGCAATATTTGGATGACATTGAGACAAAGTCCAATCGTCCTAGAAGAAATGATGATGAAGGTGATGAGTTAGGCCGCTTTGTAGGAAAAGAAGAGGTAATTACCCTTAATTACATCACACGAGTACAAGCGCATAGATATGTGCTTTTCAATACTGAAGATGTTGAACAATACCTAGAGTAAGTGATTCCTTACATGAGGCTTACATTCCTTATATCTTTTATATTTCAAATTAATACTTAATTCATATTTTCGACCGCTCAATGCATCGTGTACATTTGAGGGAGACATTACCTCGTAATCAACGACATCTTATAGAGAAAGAACATAATGATAAGTTTGTTAGCTGGTTTAAGGATTATGTAAGTATGAAACCACCTTCATATAATAGTTTCAATTTATCGTTTTAAATATTTTCTTATTAAATTTTGTTTTTTATAAAAGGTATGCACGACGAAAGATGTAGTGCCCGAAAGAATTACGAGTCTTGCATTGGGTCCTCATATGGATGCGAGGCGGTATAAGTCTTACATAATAAATGGTTTTCGATTTCGAGTGAAGGATGTCGATAGACGGAGGAAAACTCAAAATAGTGGAGTCATGCTGAATGCAAGTGTGACAAGTTTTGCAAGCCGAAAGGATAATAATCCCATTGTAGGGGATGTTAACTTCTACGGGGAGTTGATTGAGATTCTTGAAATTCGTTATAGCAACTCAATAAGATTTGTATTGTTTAAATGTGATTGGGTTGATAACAGGACGAGCAAGATGGAAGATGAGCAAAAATTTACTCTTGTAAACTTCAATCACAAGTTGTATAAGGATAATCGAGTTGGTGATGAACCATTCATATTAGCATCTCAAGCTGAGCAAGTTTGGTATGTTAAAGATCCTATAGAAAGTGATTGGAAAGTTGTGATGAGGATTACGCCAAGAGATAGTTTTGACATATATTCAAATGATGATAAACAAGTTGCAAATTCGATTCCACAATTGGTACCATTTTGCTCACAAAATCTGGATGAAAATGTTGCTAACGAAGAAACATCGTGGGTGCGAGAGGGAGTTGATGGGGTCGAGATTGAAACTACTAATATCAATGACCTAGATGTTGATATGGCCGATAATGATGATGTTGATATGGCCGATAATGATGATGATTAGTTTGAGTAGTATTTGTTTAGATCTTATTTGCTTACTATTTACTAAGACAATGTTATTACTTAAGTTTCACGTTTCAATCAAACTTGTTATTTTTGTATGGTTGAATATTAATATTGTTACTTCTATATAATATGTATTTGTTTAGGTCTTATTTGCTTACTATTTACTAAGACAATGTTATTACTAAAATTTGTGTCTCTCCGTCTTATGTATAGGTGGTTTTTGTGTTGAAAATATGCCTCCTAAGGAGAGAGATGTTAGAGGGGGTAGCAACAAGAGGGGTAGACAAAACCCGCCGCCCGTAGTCCCAAATGATCCGTATATGGGATTGACCCAATTGACCGCCGCTCAAAAGAAAAAATGGCGGAATTTGGAGGGTAGGAAATTTCAAGTCACCACTTTCCTTCATTTGCCGGTGTTGAGGGATTTGGGTTTAGAGACGTTAGTAACGAGAATTGATGACGCAAGCGGGTTAGGTAATTTCTGGGAAGACTCCATCTACGTATTTGAGATATTCACTTGAGTTCCTTTCAACTTTGGAGGTAGGCCAGGGGTCACAAGAAAATACTATTCGGTTTCATATGAATGATGAAGCCTATCGAGTGGATTATGATGAGTTGAGGCAAATCTTTGGGGTTGATCAGAGAGGAAAGCTGGGTCGAGTCCGATGGGGGACTTGTTTTTCTTTTCGGAGCTCACGGGATTGCCTGCAAAAAAAAAATACCTTAGGGCTTCCTCTCTTTCTCACCCGGCTTGGAAATTATTTTACGAGAGGTCTATCTATGTCTTGGTTGGCAAACGGAGAGCCCGCTCAATTGAATGTGGCTATGGTAAACCTTTTGCGAACGGGGTTGAGGAGTTTTCGAGGTGATTCTGATTGGGTTGATATTTTTGTTCGGAGATGTGAGGCATTTGCCCTTACCAAAAGGGAAACATATCAATAGGGGGATGATCACATTGATTGCTCAAGCTTGTGTGGGTGAACCAAAACCCGAGGCGATGAGATTGATGGGGGCACGAGTTTTTATTACGTAGACCGGCTAGTTCGGTATGACAAGTTTGTGAGGGACCGGAGGGCGACGGACAACGAGGTCTTTATTGTTTGAATATGGTACTCCCGGGAGGACGGTCCGTTGCGGGGGTAGGGGCCACGTTTCCGAGTGGTGAACAAGCCGAGCATTGGCGTATGCCCGGTGTTGATGATCAAATGGATCCCGTTGATGAGGAGGATGATGAGGAGCGGGAAGAGGAGGATCGGGAGACGGGGTGGTCGGGGAGGAGAGGAGGAGAACCAGAGCCAGCGGGGTTCTTTTGATCGGTGGGATACCATGAGGGCATTTTGGAGGAGCGGGAGCGATCAAGGATCGCTCGGGAGCAGAGCCGACATGCTTTGGAGGATGCTAGATGGGGGAGGTTATCGCTCGGGAACAGAGTCGACAGACTTTAGAGGATGCTAGATGGGGGGAGGTGCAAGATCGTTTTGAGGGTTGGAAGATGAAGCGCCATTTTGGGAGCCCGGTATACGCAGTTTGGAGGCTTGGGCGATGCGAGACAGAGCCCGGAGTTACGAGCCGGTTTCAGAGGATTATTTGACTACGATGCATTCGAGAGCCACTTTGCTCGTGCACGTAGGCGTTCTTCCCGTCGAGACCTACTATCGAGGACAAACCTCCGGCTCTCATCGGTGATGTTATTATTGTGATGTTATTATTAATGTTTCATGTTTCAATCAAACTTGCTATTTTGTATGGTTGAATATTAATATTGTTAATTGTAATATGTATTTGTTTAGATCTTATTTGCTTACTATTACTAAGACAATGTTATTACTTATGTTTCATATTTCAATCAAATTTGTTATTTTGTATGGTTGAATTGAATATTAATATTGTTAATTGTAATATGTATTTGTTACGCTTCTTTTGATCAAACTCTTATTTCCTACAGGATCTTGTTGCAGCGGCTTTTACTTTCTACCTCCGTCATCCGCTTCTCCAGTACTCCTTTTACTTTGGGATGTCCCCGCCTCGCTTCCCCACCGATTTGGTACTGCGGAGCCCCACCCCCGTACTATTTTATACTTTTTCGTATCAAGCAAGGCTTGCCCTATAGTGTTGTTGTTGTTCCTTGTGGTTGTTGTTCCCCCGCCCGCTTCCCCACCGATTTGGTATTTGTTTTTTGTTAAATGTGACATATAACAAATGTGTCCACAACCCGCTGAGCCCAGTAGTATTTACGGCGGATTTTAACCGCCGTAAATAAGCCTTGTTTCTTGTAGTGTTGGTTTGCATTCTTGGAGGAGCTTGATTGTAAATGCTTGATATATATCTTTTGTAAGCTTCTTCAAGAAGGATCTTACGTTTCTTCAGTCTTCCAAAAGTTTCTCTCAGCCATAGAAGCTCCCAAACCCTTGTTTAACTTCTAAAATTCATAGAAATTCAGTCCTTGATTTGTTGTTGATTCAAACTTGGATTTATTGCAAAAGGAAGTGTGTTGAGCAAGAAGAGTTGATTTTCTTTCTCTTTCATTTCAATAACTTGGGTAAGTTATTATGGTTCTTTTCCAAATAAATGTTCATGACTTGTTTAATTATGATATTACTGAGTTATGAAGGTTTTGGGTGAAGTTGAAACTCAGTGGGGTTTGAAAATGAAAAAGAAACTGGTTTGGTTAAGAACTTGAAAACTTCCATGCCATAGCTTGAGTATTTGGTGTGGATTTATTATAATTGTTGTTTAACCATGTTGTATGCATGTTAGTGGTGCTAGAGGAAGTATAGAAGGGTCCAAACTATGTGTTTAGATGGTGAAAGTTGCCCTTGCAATGAGCCGAAGTAGTTCAGGAAAGTTGAGGTTGTTATTGTTGCTTTGTTCTTGCTAAAGTGGCTGCAAAACCGTGGCCTAGGGTGGTGTTATGGATTGGTACTTGTTGTATCCTTGTTTTAGATGAGTTATAAGTCTTAAAGGGAGTATATAGAGTCCCAAAACAGGTAGCTAAACCGCTGTAAAGAATTCCTTGCGAGCCGATGTGCAACCCGGAAACCGTTGTTGTGGTTGTGGTGTTCTGCTGCTGTTGTTGCTGCAATTTCGTGACTTCAGGTGAGGGGCACGACTCGTGCACATGAGCACGAGTCGTGACCATGTTAAGGAGTCGTGAGGCACCAGTCGTGGCCTTGGAATCAGTCGTACAGGGCCTAGAAACGACTCGTGACCTTCAAAGACGAGTCGTGCTCAAAACTGCCTTGAGTGAGCACCTTTGCAAGCTTTTAAACCTAGGTTAATGAGTATAAATTTAATAACTCTTTAACTATACTTGTAGTACATAGGTGTAATGAATATGTAGGACTCATATATGATATGTTGTGTCTTACGTGATTGTATGTATATAGTGCCTAAAAATGAATGGAGCATTACTTCCTTGGATAGTATTGGTCCAATTTTTTCAACTTTTATCTTTGAATATTTCCAAGTGTAGTAATATTTTTTATGATGATCATGTAATATCACATGTTATGTCAACTTTTATCTTTGAATATTTCCAAGTGTAGTAATATTTTCTTTATTCTTGTTTCTATTCGTTTGTTGTTGTTGTTGTTGTTTACTTGTCGCCGTTGTTTCGTTGTCGTTGTTGTTGTTGTTGTTGTTGTTGTTTCTAGGCATTTTATAGGTCTTATACATGATACATAAGACCTATAATAAATTTATAGGTCTTATACATATATTATAAGACTGTTTTTGGGTCCTTTACTTGGTTTATCCAATTCTTGTGCTATAATTGAATTGTCATATGACGAGATATGCCTCCAAAGAAAAATTTATTACCAGTCGGGGCTCTAACCCTAAAGGAAGAGGGTTGGCAAAACCAACCGCCAAATGGGGTAAAGAGAAATTGATCATAATATGGAATAATTATGGTCAACCGGTTGGTGGGGAAATGGCACAATTAGCTACTCGAGATAGGAATTTTTGCTAAAAATGGGGAACATTTCCCATTAACTAGAGAGTGGTCTCGAGATGGACCACGAGTGCATAAATAACGTATGGAATGACGTTACGTAAGTTGTAATCCATATTTCTTACATAAATCTCTAGTACGTAGTCAAAAGTCTTATGATTCTCTAACAATTGTTTTTTTTTTTTCTTTGTTGAATTGTGTATATAGGAAAATACAAATGCTCCTCGGAGTATTTCCCGGTTATGGCTCTTTCTCTCGCTAAAGCGTGGCGTGACTGGAAATACAATGTGAGACAAGCATATAATAAGTATTACTCGATTATGAATATTACTCGGTTATGACTTTGTTATGAATATTGACTCGATTATGAATATTATTACTCGGTTGAAACAGTATTATAAGATGTATGAATCGACCAAGACGCATTGGCTCACCCACCCCGTGGGTGCGTTGCGGATCAATGGGCTGCACTTGTTGCGATGTGGGTACGCCCAAGGCTCGGGTATATTTCAAATTAATCTCAATCTATTATCGTGAATGTCCTATATAAGTAGTCAAATTAATACTAATATTATCTTTTTTTTTTTCCAGGAAATATCAGAAACAAATAAATTGAATCGAGAAAAACAATCGTGCCTGAATAGGACCGGAAAAACGTCCCATTCCAAAGTCATCAAAGAGGTTTGTCATCGTTCAATTTAGTTCTCGGTTGTCAATTCAATTAATGTTTCTTTTTGTATCGTATATAAATATATTTTTTTTTGGTCAAATGATTCTATTATAAATTGTAGAGAGGCGACAAGGGTTTACCAACTGATCACTTAAGCGTTTTCATACATACGCGCACGGGCAAAACACCCGAGATCAAGAAACCACTCAAATGATTGTAAGTTAAAGTTTCAACCTTTTACGTTTCGGTTTTGTTATTCTATAGAATACTTTTTTCATTTCTAACTTCATTTTCATAATATTAATTAAAGTTAAAACATTTATATTGAACATGTTGTTTTTGTTACGTGAACGCTTAATGATGCGGTTGAGGAGCCGGAGGAGCAACAAAACTCTCCGCGGCGCGTGAAAATATTTTTGTTGGTATGTTTGGCTCGATGACCATGGGAGAGTTCGATGTATGGGAGGCGGTACCGAACAAAACTAAGGTGTTTGGTAAATCCCAACCTTCTCGGGCAGTGTAGCGGAGGCGGTGGCGGGGGTCGAGCAGATTTTGAAAGACAACTTCGGGAGGAACGCCGACAAAATGAGGAGGAACGTCGACGATTACAACAACGACTTCAGGAGAGCGGTTACAACAACAACTTGAGGAGGAACGCCTTAAGTTACAACAACAAATTGATGAATTGAAACGTTGTTGGATGGAAGGACGTGGAAATGACTGTAATGAATAGGTGTTGTGGATTTTAGACATTGTGTATTTTGGATACATTCAACAACTAATAACTTTTTTGTATAATGGTTATTATGTCTGGATACATTCAACATTAATTGTGTTAATATGTAGATTGTAAATATTGATTGGATTTGTGTATTTTTGGTTATATTGTGTGTGTACAGGTTGAATTTGGTTTTTGTGAACGTATTTTTGGGGAAAATGAATTATACAAGCTGGGGAAAAAAAAAAAATTAGGCTTATTTACGGCGGTGACTAAATCCGCCGTATAAACATAGGGACGACTCGTGCCCAAAGGGGGACGAGGGAACCGATAGGGGTGTAAATGGGACGACTCGTGCCATGGTGGACGAGTCGTCCCTATTTAGTTATTTACGGCGAGTATAGTAACCGCCGTATAAAATGGCCATGGACGACTCGTTTGGACGAGGGAACCTGGTGGGGGTGCAACTGGGACGACTCGTTACAGTGCGGACGACTCGTCTCTTATTTACGGCGGTTACACATTCCACCGTATAAAGATCACTCAAATATGCCATATTATACGTATGTATTTTATTTATATACGGCGGTGGTATATCCGCCGTATATAGTATATACGGCGGTTGTCCCGACGTATATAGTATATACGGCGATGATTTATACGGGGGTCTATTTACGGCGGCTAGTCCGCCGTAAATACTATATACGGCGGGGCGCGTAGTATTTACGGCAGATTTTAACCGCCGTAAATAAGCCTGTTTCTTGTAGTGACATCCTTTCCTGCCAGGGTTCTCTTTCACCGGAGAGGGGGCACTGTTCTGTCAACGCAGTATCTGAACTGGTATGAAGAGTGTATAGGGGAGACACAGATGGCTATCTTGTGGAGATGGAGTGAGCTGTTGGGTGCTGGACACCTTGACAGCTCGACCTTGAGGAGGACCGAAGCAGGAGCTAATCCTGGGGATCGTACTGGGAATGACATGGCTGATTATGAGGCTAATGCTGATCGGGAGGCCAATCAAAGCACGGTTATGATGGCTCGAAGCGAGGCAGCTCAAGACAGAGCTAGGGAAAGGGCTGTGTTGACAGCTACAGGTTTGACGGAGGCGTCGGAAAGGGTCCCTGAGCCAGGTAGAAGGACTATCGGAGTATTCCCTGTGAAGGTGATGAACACTCGCCGCGGGAAAGGGAAGGGGAAGAAGAATGAAGGACCAAGTTCGGGAAACTAGGTTGACCTTGCTGTCCAGAGTATCCACCCATTGTCATTGCAGACACATTAACTGATTAATATTTTATTGTAGTTTTGCTAGCGTGTAGCGAGTAAAGAGTTGACCGTGCTTGAACTCATCAAAGATTTTTTTAACCGTAATGAATTTATAGGTTAAATGAAAAGAGTTTTTCGAAACACAAGCAATTGATGCTTATTGTATTTTTTTTTGAGACCGAACTAATGATGGCTGCCTACGTTCCCCTTTTACAATTGGACTAAGGGGCTCAGGTCACCGTAGTTCGACACTTTAGGTGAATTTGAGAAAAAACAAAGACAAAAGAAGTGTGACCCTGTTTTTTACCTGGATCATTAGCAGGAATGTATCCAGTTGGGTATTACTCTTTTAGCACTTTAATTTTACTGAAGGGACGGTGTATGGGGAAGGAGAGTTGACTCGTGCTCTTCCTCAAATGAAGTATCTACGGAGCTTGCTTCCGTTCACGGTGTTAACGAAAGGGTTCCCGTCCAAGTCTGCTAGCTTCATGGCTCATCCGGAGAAGATTCTTTGTACCACGAACGGTCCTATCCAGGTAGGCTCCCACTTTCCGAGGGGATTGGTCTGCGTAGGAGGCTTTTCCTTTAGCACCAAGTCGCCTTCTCTGATGTCTCGGATTTTGACTTTCTTATCGAATGCTCGGGCCATTCTGCTCTGGTAGGCTCGAGTGTGCTCCATGGCTTTCAATCTGCGCTCGTCGAGTAGAGCAAGTTCGTCGTGACGGCTCTGTAGCCATTCGACTTCATTGGTCCCGTTTTCCAAGAGGACTCGGAGGGATGGAATTTCCAATTCCACGGGTAACATTGCTTCCATTTCGTAGGTAAGCGCGAACGGAGTCTCCCCTGTGGCGGTTCTGACTGATGTTCGGTATCCCCAGAGGGCTAGATGTAGCTTTTCGAGCCAGTCTCGACCTCTGGTGGTCATCTTTCTGATTATCATGGCGAGAGTCTTGTTGGCTGCCTCTACTGCACCATTGGTTTGTGGTCTGTAAGGAGAAGATTTGTGACGTGTGACTCTGAATTCGGTGAGAAGTTGGTCACAATATCCTTCGAAGTGGGTCCCATTGTCGGAGATGATCTCGTTGGGCACTCCGTATCGGCACATGATGTTCTCTCGGATGAACTCGGCCACCTTCTTAGAATTCAGTACCTTGTACGATCTGGCTTCTACCCATTTGGTGAAGTAGTCAACTGCGACTAAAATGAACTCGTGACCATTGCTCCCGGGTGGAGTGATCTTGCCGATGACGTCGATTCCCCATGTGGCGAAAGTTCATGGCGTAGTCATGCAATAGAGTTCATGAGGAGGGATGTGATTGAGGCTGGAGAACCGTTGACATTTGTCGCAGCTTCGGACGAACTGGTGAATGAACGCTCGCCGAATAATGAAAATAAAGGAGCCGCAACGCCATTTTAAAGGAAACATTGAAAACCTTTTGAAATGAGAAAATGGGTTCGGGGGTAAGATTACGTGTTGGGAAGAACCGAGAGTTCACCCAACACGCCTCGTCCGTAGACGAGTCTTTCTATTGTTCAACATTCAAAACGTCCAAATGTGTGTGCGAAATGTGTATGACAATATATGTACAAAATGCATAAAAGTGCTTTGTTTTATTACTCAACAAGGGGAATTACAATTTGTAAGCCATTTATTCCGGGAGGCCACGTCCCAAATACAACGAGGACTGAACTTACAACTGAAATGGAACCTGCTGCAGAGGACTCATTGTGTCGCGTGACACATGATCTAAGGGATCAAATGTGTCGCGTGACATAACAAAGCAACCTGCAGAGGTTGTACAAAAACTCACACTGCAGCAACACCAAATAAACAGAAGCACAGGGATTAACACAGTCACCTTAAATGAGTGTGAACATTGAGGATTCACACCCTACTCTAAGTGACAAGTGGACTGAACAAACAACTTACAACTGAAATTATAGTCCCTGCATAGGCTTAGTTATGTCGCGCTACACAGGACTGATGAGATCCGTTGTGTCGCGTGACATAACCTTGCCATATGCAGGTACTTTACAATTTTGAAATCAGATTCAACAACAACCAAAACAGATCAAATCACCACACCAGATCAAATAATATAACTACGAGTCAACAAAGGATTGACCAAAGGGATGTGGATATGAGAAATCCACACTCCCTTGGCAATCGAGTCGCAAAACCAATAGATCACATCATGAATACCAATTGCACCAAAACAACAATTAAACAGAGAGATGGCAGTTGGGACTTGATAATTGAGGACGGATGGAGTCCAATTATCAAGTCCGGGAACAATAATAGCAACGGAGCAAACAACAATAGCAAATATGAGATAAAAGTAATGGAAGAGATTCGTTACCCTCGAAGTCCACGCTCCTTCAACCACGTTAGGTGGAAGGATCTTCAATCAGCTTCAGAATGGAATGAGCTCAGATCAAAGTTGAGTAACTTGGCAATTCCAGTATGTGCGTGTTAACTGAATACGTGAGAAACAGAGAGAAAAATGGGAAACGACTTGAATGCTTGTTTCCACTTCTCTGTCAACTAAATCTGAGAGAGACGCAAAGGGATTGTAGCAGGGCCGGGGCAATAGGTAAGGTTGGTCGGAAATTAGAGGTAGAGTGGTGGTGATTTAACGATTCAAGGCTAGGACAGGGGAACGATTGGCGTTGTTAGGGAACGACGTTGGTTTAGGGAGAGAAGACAGTTGGTTTTGATTGGTGAGGTTGCAACGGTGAATGGAGGATTCCGAGGAGAATAGGTCGTCGGTTAATTGGTTTTGGACGGGGAAGATGGCCGATGAATGGGAAAAAGAGAGAGCTTTGGTTGTTGTTGGTTTTGGGGGAAATTGGGATCGGTTGAAGGGGAATTGGTGAGGAGGATTGAGGGAGAGTAAGGTTGAAGGAGGTAGAATGGATTGGTGAGATTGGGGAGCTTGGGCTGCCGGTTGATATGGGTCAGGAAGTCGCCGGTAAATTGAAGGGATTGGTGTTGAGTTTGCCGGAGAGGAAGAGGCTTGGTTGAGGTTGATTTGTTGAGAGGAAGCTAGGTTAGGTCGGAGATGAGGGAGCTTGGATTGAGGTGAAGGTTGGGGCGGCAATGGAGAATGGAGGTTTCTGCGCTTCTGTGAATGTGTGCCCAAAATTTTTGTTTATTGGAATTCACGCGAGTTTGAAGACATCCGAGTTATTTGAAAAACGGAGTCGCCACGCCATTTTGATTACCTCAAAACTTTGAAAAAAAGGTTTTATGGGTTCGGAGGTTAAGTTACCCCTTGGGAAGAACGTTTGGCGTTCACCCAAAGTGCCTTGCCGGAGCAAGTCTCCCTAGATTTCATTAATCGTGTTTGCTTGCGTGCTTTCTTTGTGTGCATGTGTTTGAAAATAAAGGGGGGAAATGTCCCAAGTTGTCTTCCGGACGTACAAACCATTTGTTGGTTGTCGCTCGGGATTCCTTGGAATTTATGTATTTGGGATTATGATCCCGTCCTCATCTTATGACTTATGATCATCGCATTTTAAACCTCGGGACCCTCGGGACTTGCGTGATCGAGAGAATGACTCTCTTTTGGGTCAAAGATGAGGTTCTTTAGGAAGGAATGTCCTTAGCCCATCAATCCTACGCTTTAAGACGGTCGAGCTCGTATAGAGGCTTCATACTCATTCTTAAGCGATAATCGGAGATATAGGGTTCAAGGTTATCCTTTTCCTAAAGAAATCATGAACCTTTAATGGAAGGAACGATGCAAAGATGAGAACTTTTACACCGGTCCGTTCCAAGGTTGGGGAAAGGGGAAATGCATGATGAAAAAATGACTCTTTAATGAAAAGATGACATTTTTAGGTTGCAAATGATGCTTTTTGATTTAAAGAAATGATCTTTATGCAAATGATGCATAAAGATTTGATTTTTATGCAAATGATGCATTGAAAAAGGGGTTTTGATGCAAAGGATGCGTTTTCATTGAGAAAGATTTGATCTTTATATGCAAATGATGCATAAAGATGACATTTTTATTGGAAAATAGGGATTTTAGGTGCAAAGGATGCACCTTTATGAAAAAGACTACATTTTTATGACAAATGAGGTCTTAATGCATGCAAAGGGGAAAGGGGGTGATAAAGATATGATCTTTATGAATAAATGCCAAGTCCCAAGCAAGATATATGAATGCAATGAGCAAGTATATCAATTAAAATGCAAGGTTAGGGCGTGCGAGGTTACCAATCGTTTCCTTCGCTTCTTCGGACGGAGCTAGGAGGAGAGGTTCTTCTTGGGTCTTCAAGGAGGAGGGAGATGGCTTCTTGAGCTTCTTCTTCACCTTCTTGGACTTCCAGCAGCTCCTTGGGGGATCTTCTTCGTATTATGAGAGTATTATGCTTCTTGTTGATGATTAAAATGGGTAGAGGAGGGCTCTATTTATAGGCAGTCTGGATAAGGCTAATGAAGCCGTGCGGCTGCAGGCCCTTTGCAAATGAGGCCGTGCGGTCTTATCCACAATGACTCAGCATTCTAGAACCATGCAAGGTGGCATCATTCTAGAAGCTTCTCCCTAATTAAGAAAAACGTGTTTTCTTAATTAGGAAGGCTCCTTACAGCCCTAATTTAAATTTGGGACTGCTCCAGGACATTTCCGGAACACTAGGAAGGTCCGGGGAATTACCGGGAAATTTACCGAAATGTCGGGAAAATTAACCGGAAGGCATGAGCCAGATTTGGGTACTTACAGAAGCCCCTCGGCAACGTCACTTGCAAGGCGAGTGGGGTTGTCGATAGAAAAGGATCCGATCTGGCGAATGCCGAGACGGATTGGGTGACCAAGGTGGTCGAGTGGCTGAACCTTTTGGAAGGCTACCTACGTATCCCGGAGGAACCAAGCCAGGCCGTAGTTCGGAATTAGGATCCGCTGGGGAAGGAAGAAGAGAAACTGGTCTCTTGCCGGGAAAAATAAGAGAAAATGACCTAGGAGGTCAAGCAATTGATCCTACTGGGGACATGCTAGGAGTGACCCAGGTGGTCGAATATTTGAATTTTTATGAGGGGGCGCTTTATCACTGAGGAGTGACAAAGAAACAGGGTGACCAAAGTGGTCGAATGGCTGGACCTTTTATAAAAGGCTACCTACGTATCCCGGAGGAATCAAGCCTTGATCGTAGTTCAAGCATCACTAGATAGTTAGGAACGATGTCTAGGATCCTTGAGATTTTGACAATTCGGAGGCTGTCACCTGATGAAGCTAGAGCTTATGGCGCTATCTCTTTATGACGGAGATAGAGGCAACTTAAGTTGGGAAACTTGAGCGTACGTCACTATTCGCGGATAGAGGTATCACAAGTTGAAATGACTTGGGCATACGTCACTATTCGCGGATAGAGGTAGCACAAGTTGAAATGACTTGGGCATACGTCACTATTCACGGATAGAGGTAGCACAAGTTGAAATGA
This sequence comes from Adenophora triphylla var. japonica, assembly GCA_022495995.1. Classification (NCBI taxonomy): domain Eukaryota; kingdom Viridiplantae; phylum Streptophyta; class Magnoliopsida; order Asterales; family Campanulaceae; genus Adenophora; species Adenophora triphylla. The sequence continues at coordinate 423,457 of JAFEMH010001389.1, read as the reverse complement.
CTTGGGCATACGTCACTATTCACGGATAGAGGTAGCACAAGTTGAAATGACTTGGGCATACGTCACTATTCACGGATAGAGGTAGCACAAGTTGAAATGACTTGGGCATACGTCACTATTCGCGGATAGAGGTAGCACAAGTTGGAATGACTTGGGCATACGTCACTATTCGCGGATAGAGGTAGCACAAGTTGGAATGACTTGGGCATACGTCACTATTCGCGGATAGAGGTAGCACAAGTTGGAATGACTTGGGCATACGTCACTATTCGCGGATAGAGGTAGCACAAGTTTAGAGTTCTGACAATTCGGAGGTTGTCACCTAGTGTTATCCCGTTATAACGGAATTAACGGAGGCGGCGGGAATAAAGCTTGATTGCTAAAGAGATAAGGGATATTTTACGAAAAGATGTTATCTTGGTTAAAAGATAACGGAAATTGCATGCCCAAGTGGAAGGTCCGGGGGCGGGATTGTAATTTATGCTCAGAGCGAATGAAGCCGCCCGGCATGAGATGGAGAAAAAGAAGCCGTACGGCTAGAAGCCTGTTTTTTCCAGATTATTTAAAATCAGGTTTTGAACGGGCATTGGGCACTTGTTGCCACCCAAGAACGCAGAGAGAGAGAGAAGAGAGAGAGAGAATTTCGAAATTCTTCAACCCTTTTGCTTCCCTTTGATTTGAAATGGATCCGGAGGGCAATCCCATACCAAGGCAAGCGAGGAGAAACATCTCGGCGGCCGCGAGAAGGAGGAGGAAGGAGCTCGTGAGGACGGAGAGGAAGTATGACTTCCTTACGCCTCCATCGGAGCTTTATCCGGGGAGAAGGGAGCACAAATCAACGAACCCGCGATCAGTTGGGGTAAGCATTCTCATTTTGCTCAAATCCGATGATTTTGCTTGAATTTTGAATGATTTAGGGCTTGACCCGAATTTTAGGATTTTCCTAGGATTTTTGAATGATTTTGAGATGCATGAACAACCTATGAGGCTAAGAATATGCAATGTGCAATTTTATTTGATGAAAAATATGAGAATGACTCACTTTTTTCTCGCAAAATGAAGTAAGAATGAGAATTTTTCAAAATATGAGACGGAGTTCTTGCCTTGTGCTGGAACTAGGTCAAAATTCTGATTTTCAATGAGAAAACATGATTTTGGAAGATGAAAATGATTCATGCATGCCATTTTTTTTTGAATAATGCTTATGTGCAAAAAATTGTGATTTTGTGCTTTAGGAAAGCAATGACGCGTTTCAAGTGATGAAAGACACGTTTTTGATGCAAAAGTTATGCTAGAAAAACTTTTATGAATGCTTTTCTTTTGAAAATATGTGCACTTTTGAATATATGCATGCTTTTGAAATGATATGAAGGACTGACGCTTCTTTTGATGTGCTTGTCTACAGGAGAACAAGTCTAGAGGACCGTCGGAGATAGCGGTCAAGCTTTGGCAGAGGATGCCAGATTTTGAGAAGGATGGGGCAAATCCCAAGCAGCTGGTGAGGGCTACCGGCTTGGATGCATTTGTAGAGGCCATTGGTAGGGGTGTCCACATCACCTCTAAGAGCAAGGGCTTGGTCCAGGCCCTATCTGAGTTACAGTGGGACGGTACACATAGCTTTCACCGAGCTGGGAGAGCGCGGTGACTCCTGCCGATTTCACCGCTATTACGGGCTTACAGTTCACCGGGAGGCCCGTGACTTGGAGGGACCATATTACAGCCGAGGAGTTTCAGGCTTTGGTCGGGTTTGAGCTGATTCCGAAGGGGCTGGGGATGGAGACACGGAATGTCGAGGTGGCAGTCCAGACTTCCATGCAGAATTTTGCTGCTAATGATGTGGCCCTTGGTGGCTAGAGCATTCATATGGTTGATGCTATCAGTCACCATCTTTGCCAATTGGGACGATAGCTATGACTTGCCTCCTCGACTCTGGAGGATGTTGATGGGATTGGGACGGTCTCTTGGGGAGAGGCCGGATTGGCGGAGCTCTACTTCTCGTTGGACATGTACAGTCGGAACAAGGCTGCTTCGATGGACTGCTTTTCTTTTGCCCTTGAGGTAGTCTCCTTTTTTTCTTTTCTCTTTTCCTGTCTTGAGACTTTTATGAGAGAGAAAATGACCTTTTGATGTTTTGAACATGCAGGCCTGGTTTTGCGAGGTGATCGGGTTCTTCCCTTGGAACCAGCAGAGTGATGTCACCATCTTCCCTGCTATGGTTCGCTGGAGGGGAGATGCGAGAGATAAATTCACGGGGAAGACCCGGATTACCTTCGACTACAAAATGGTGAGGCCGGTCATCAATAGGGATGGGCACGACGGAGTGGACTTCTACCCCTGGGGCAGGTATCCAGAGATCTTGCTGGGAGATGCTATCGAGGTGACGAGGCAGAGGAGGTGGCTCACTGGGCTGACATGTGATGTCATTTACTTGGGGGACCGCTTCTCGAGACAGCATGGTCATGTTCCCCCACTAGATGCCATTACTCCTTCTGACCCTCCAGCACGGATGCTGCAGCCCAGGGACTGGCCAGAGGATGAGGTTGAGAGGTACCAGGCAGGCGTGGCTGCAGAGGAGTACTTCGACATGGACACCCCCTACGCTGTGTTTGTGGAGCAGCGCCTGAGGACGCCACAGAAGCTAGTGAAGCTGGCGGTCACTCAGGGATATGGGGAGGATGAGCCTCTTGACCCGCCGATCCCTCCCGCACATCCGTCCCACGTGGTCCATGGAGTGCCAAGGAGGATGAGGATACTGTCCCCGACGCTAGGGAGCCCGGTACACCTTGCCGCTGATAGCACTTGTAAGTGTACTCTTAGGGTCTTATTCCCTTTTTAGCTTTCAGATTTTGCTTTTTGCTATTTTACGAGATTTTCTGAGATTTTTCTCTTCTTTTTCTCGGGTTCCGGCTCGCACTTACGATAGTGAGTCGGTCGGGCAGTAATGGGGGCTGGAAGGACATGTGCCGGTCTCTTACGAGGAAGCTAGCCTGCGCTTCGAAGGCGGCGGCGGATGCACAGGAGCACAGGCGCAAGAGACGGCACGTCGGGGCACAGCGTCTACCTCATCGGCCTCGGAGTACTCTTCCGGTGCTATGCCTCGGGGCGGGGACCCAACGCCGACATTCAGGAGGTGGCCGAGTACGGGCACGATAATGTCCATCTATCGATGTGAGCGACAGGAGGACCTGATGAGGGAGGCTAGCATCTATGGTGAGTAGCGATGAAGAGGAAGAAGAATCGGAGGCCTAAGAGGTCTCTAGAATAGATTTGGAACAAAAACAAACAATTTACAATTTGATGCACACTTTGCTTATTTTTTGTTTTATTTGGGCGCCGATGGGGCGAAAACATTGTATTTATGTTTTATTTGCTTTTCTAATTCATGCTTTTTCAATTTGCATATTATCTGAGCCTTGGGGCGACTTTTTTGCTTGGAATTGGGGCTGAAAATGGGCCAAAATGATTTATAATGGTGTATAAATGCTTGAATGGCTTGGATATAGTTTTGTACAGGTTTTGGTTGAAAAAGTGGGGTGAAAACTCCCTTGGGCAGCAACTTTGGTTGCTGCAGAATTTTTCTGCAGAGAGCTAATGTAGCCGTGCGGCATGGCCTTGAGGGCAAATGTAGCCGTGCGGCTAACAGTTCTGTCTGAGCTGGTTATTTTCTGAATAAAAGCAAGGCTTGGCCATTTCATTTCATTTTCACTCTAGACTTGTCCCAATTGTTCCCAGAGCATATTTTGGACCGAAAAGCACCATCTTTGAACACTTTGCGATGGAGAATCCCGTAAGATTGCAAAGGGGGAAACGAGACCATTTTCTATCCGGTCTTCAATCTTGGGCGAGATATAACTTCCAAAATCACAAGGGGCTGCTTGATTCTTCCTTCAAGATCAAGTCTTTATGGCATTTGAGGGATCTCCCGCCCGATTGGGATCTGTTGAGAGCCGCAGCAAAGTTCTGGGACGTCCGGAGACATGTTTATTGCTTTTCTTACAACGAAATCGTCCCAACGCACGAAGACTTCAGAGCCTTGATTGGGAGTCCCGAGCGAGGCTATATCTATTCCGCTGATCGGAGACGTGCCGGTGACGGTAAAGCTTGCATCTTTTCTGCAGATTTCTCTGGGAGAGGCTGAGAGGATGATGGTAGCCCGGATAGGATTGATCTTTACGATATCCCGAGCAAGTTTGGGTCTCCAGGATATGGCTGCGACCACGGGGGCTATGGATGCTTGCATTCTCTGCGTATTCTCTGTTTTGTTCACTGCTGAGTCCGTGGGGATCTGTCATAGTGGTCTCTTGGACATGGTCGAGGCTGCAGAGTGGGCGAGGATATTGTCCCGCTGGTTTTGGGAGAGATATTTCATGGGATTGATAGGATGGCTCGGGAGACCGTTTCATGAGGTCCGGAGTCCGGCTATGTTGACTTTGTGGCTGCGCAGGAGAGGCTCGGGGCTTTGCCTGGGGCTTTTCCGACTCGGTGCCCTTGGGTGATTTCTCGGAGAGGTGCACCTAGGCAGCAGGAACAGGGTAGCTGGGAGCTGATGATGGCTAGGCTATCCACTTCGGACATCCGTTGGTGGATACCACATTGGAGGTTGCAGACCAGGAGGATATTTCAGGAGTCTTATGCTGTGAGGGTTCCAGGATTCTCGCTGGTCGTCCTTCTACATACCTGCTTGGTATCCAGGCAGGTTTGGGGCTTTACGGGAGCCATTGAGTGATTGGGAGGACATCAGGACCATGGAGGTGGTGTCATTGGATATGAGAGATCCGGCCGGCTTCTCTTTCTTCTCGAGGGCTTGGACACATACCGCTTTCCCACCCAGGGCTATCTTCAGGAGCAGGAAGAGCACCATTTTGACCACCGTCTACTTGGATGGTACGAGAGGGAGATGGGAGCGACTCGGGCTATCTTGGAGGATAGACGTCGAGCTTTATTGGGAGGCGGCGTGACTCGAGTAGGACTACGAGGGAGACTGAGGCTAAGGCGAGTTGCCATAACCAGTCAGGTGACTTGGTCAGAGATATGGAGGCTCGGTACAAGAGATTGTCCGAGGTTGCTCCTTTGACTGAGGCTCAGAGGGAGGAGGTGCGGACTCGTGCTCGGATAGAGAGAGCGCTCATTGACACGGGGTTGGTAGAGGCTCCAGTGAGGATACCAGAGGTCGGGATGAGGGATACCGACATTATTGAGAAGAAAAGGAAGAAGACTCGACGAGGCCGAGGAAAAGGGAAGAAGACTGAAGAAGACTCAGCGAATGACGACTGACAAGTCTTTTCTCAAGATCCTCTTATTGCCATTTTGCAAACACATTAGTTTATTTAGGCATTTTATTGTATTTTAGATCTTTTTAGCAGGTTAGCAGAGTTAAGAGGTAGACCGTGCTTGAACTCATCAAGAAGTTTTTAACTTGTAATGAACAAGAAATATTATTTTTAAAAATTAATCAAGACACATTTCATGGAAATTCAAATGTCTTTATTGATTGGGACCCGTTTTATGAAAACTGAAATACCCTTTACTATTTTTTAGGACGCACTTCATGGAAGCTTAATCGTCCTTTTTATTGCTTAGACCGAACCATATATGGCTGCCTACGTTCCCCTTTTACAAGAAAGGCTAAGGGGCTCAGGTCTACGTAGTTCATTCTGGTGAACTAATTTTTTTTATGTGCAGCCCTGTCTTTTGCCTAGACCGCCCTTTTTGGGGTTTTCAGCCTAGCTGGGCATTACTCTTTTTGCACTAAGATTTTTTTTTTTATATATATGTGCAGCCCTGTCTTTTGCCTAGACTGCCCTTTTTGGGGTCTTCAGCCTAGCTGGGCATTACTCTTTTTGCACCCTTTTTTATATATTTTTTTTTCTTTTATTTTTTTTTTATCTTTTTTTTTTTTTTTTTTTTTTATCGACATAATATCTTCGGAGTTTATCACCATTATTTGGGTGGACAAAGGGATTGCCATCCAAGTGCAAGCTTCATTGCTCCTCCCGACGGTATTTTACGCACCACATAAGGGCCGATCCAGACGGGTTCCCATTTTCCCGGGGGTTGTCTACGGTAGGGGCTTTACTTTCAAAGCACCAAGTCGCCCTCTTTGATGTCTACTGGCCTTGACCTTTTTATCAAACGCTACGGCCATTCGCCTCTGGTAGGCTCGGGTGTGTTCCATGGCTTTTAGCCTTCTCTCGTCAGCGGGGCTAATTCATCATGCCGGCCGCGCAACCATTCCACTTCATTGACACTGTTTTCCAGGAGGACCCTTAATGACGGGATTTCCAACTCCACTGGGAACACTGCTTCCATCCCGTAAGTTAGGGCAAAAGGAGTTTCTCCTGTGGCTGTTACGACAGCACGTTCAGTAGCCCCAGAGTGCTAGGTGCGGCTTTTCGGGCCAATCACGACCACGGGTGGCCATCTTCCGGATGATCCGCTCGAGTGTCTTATTAGCAGCCTTCCACGGCTCCATTGGTTTGAGGTCATGCACGGGGACGACTTGTGGCGAGTAACTCGAATTCGACAGGCGGTCTATCGCAGTCTCCTTCGAAGTGTGACCCATTATCGAAATGATCTCGTTGGGCACCCCATATCTCGCACATTATGTTTTCTTTGATGAACTGGGCCACTTTTACGGAAGTGAGGACCTTGTAGGACTTGGCCTCTACCCACTTGGTGAAGTAGTCAATGGCCACCAACACGAACTCGTGCCCATTGCTTCCTCGCCGGGATATTTTCCCTATCACGTCAATGCCCCAAGTTGCAAACGGCCAAGGAGTCGTCATGCAAGACATGTGTCATGAGGTGGGAGATGGTTGAGGTTGGCAAACCGCCGGCATTTGTCGCAGTTCGGACGTGCCGAACGCAGCTGTTTCCATGGAGATCCAAAGAGTAACCCATTCCGAGGATCACTTGCATCGTGGCTCGGCATTCATGTGAGGACCGCAAGGACCATTGTGGACTTCGGTCATCAACTCTCTGGCTCTTTCTTGAGTGACACATAAGAGGAGTGGTCCTTGATACCGCTTCTTGTATAGGTTGCCTCCTAGAATGACATGCTGAGAAGCCAACCTTTTCGTGGCTTGCAAGCTTTTGGCTCGACTCCTTCTTTTGGTCTACCTTCTTCGTCTCTGAAAGCTGACTCTCCGTCTTTGAGGAATTGGTAAATCTGATTGTACCAAGGTTCCTTTATAGGCTCGGGTCCCAGGTCCACTTCACAACAGAAAGCTGGGGCTTCTCTTCTACCCACTCTGAAGGGCTTTATGGCTTTTCCCTCGGGGATCTCTACCAATGAGGCTAGAGTAGCTAGAGCATCTGCGAATCTGTTCTTTTCCCTCGGCAAGTAGTGGAAAGTCACTTCTCGGAACTGTCCAGTCAACTCCTCCATATGGGCATGATACCGTTGCAGATTAGGGTCTACAGTCTTCCACTTGTTGGAGACTTGGTTGATGATCAGGGCTGAGTCTCCGTAAACTTCGAGCTCCTTGACATTTCTTTCTAAGGCGGCCTCCAAACCAGCAATGCAGGCTTCATACTCGGCGGCATTGTTCGTGGCAGGAAAGTTCAACTTGAGGGCTATGGGGGTATGCTCATCTTTCGGATCGACCAATAGCATTCCTACACCATTTCCTCTTTTGTTAGCGGCTCCGTCAAAGAACAACTGCCATCTATTTTCAGGCTCAACTGCAAAGATCCCTTCATCTGGAAATTGGGGTTCAGGCCCTCTGTCTTCATTACTGGGGAAATTCGCTAGGTGATCTGACAATGCTTGACCCTTGATGGCCTTTCTGGTCACATAGTTGATGTCGTATTCTGCCAAGAAGAAGGACCACTTCGCTAGACGCATCGATAGGGAAGGCTTGTCAAAGATGTACTTGATGGGGTCCATTTTCGAGACCAAGTTCACAGGGTGGGCTTGCATATAATGCTTCAACTTGCCGACTACCTGCACTCGCCCCGCACAAGTCTTTTCACACGCTGAGTAATTGAGCTCACTCCCTTGTAGCTTCCGGCTGACAAAGTAAATGGCATTCTCTACCCGAGAGTCTTTCTTCTCTTGAGCAAGCATAGCCCCAACTGCCGTGTTCATGACAGTTAGATAGAGCGAAGAGGCTTCGTCTATGTGGGGGCATAGTACCGGGGATGCACTAAGTATGCCTTGATCTGGTCAAAGGCGTCTTGGCATTCTTCGGTCCATTCCTCAGTGTCCACATTCTTCTTCATGAGCTTGAAGATGGGCTCGCACATAGTGGTCAACCGATTGACAAAACGGCCGATGTCTTGCAATTTTCCCATGAAGCTTTTGACTTGTCTGGGTTTGAGGTGGCCTCATATCCATTATAGCTTTGATCTTTCGGGGGTCAACTTCTATACCTCGCTCCTTGACCATGTACCCGAGCACTGTTCCCCTTGTCACTCCGAAGGTGCATTTGGCGTGGTTTAGTCTCATGGAGTGCCGTCTCAACCTCTCAAAGAATTTTCGTAGGTCAACAAAGTGCCGCCCACCTTCTCCTTTGGAGTGGATTATCATGTCATCTACGTAGACCTCAATCTCCTTGTGGATCATGTCATGAAAAAGCGCGGTCGCCGCCCTTCGGTAAGTAGCCCCGCATTCTTGAGCCCGAATGGCATTACCGTATAACAAGAGGTCCCCACGGTGTGGTGAAGGCCGTCTTTTCTTGGTCTTCCTCGGCCATCTTGATCCGGTTGTAGCCGCAAAACCATCAACGAAGGATTTGACTTCGTAGTTGGCGTGGAGTCCACCAGGATGTCTATGTTTGGCGAGGGTAGTCGTCTTTGGGCCGGCTTTGTTCGGATCTCGGAAATCCACACAAAGGCGCACCTTCCCATTGGCCTTGGTTACGGTCACGATGTTGGACAACCATGTCGGGTATTCAATAACTCGATGAATCCTACCCGCAGTAGCTTCTCAATTTCTTCTTTGACTGTAGAGACCATTCCGGCTTGATCTTTCTCGCCGCTTTACGGGCTTGGCATCCGGTGCTAGAGGGATTCTGTGTTCTACTATCGAACCTGTCTAGCCCCGGCATATCTTTGTATGACCATGCAAACACGTCGACGTATTCTCCGAAAGCAGCTCAATCAATCTGTCCCTTTCAACCCCGGAAGAAGCTTCCAATCTGTGTCTCTTTAGGTTCCTCAATAGTACCCAAGTTCACACTTATCAAAACCTCCTCGGCGGCTTGGGCCCGGTTTTCCTCTTTTACGAAACCCGCTTAAAGATTTCTTTAATGTATTGTTCGTTTAGTGTGTTTGCATCTTGTTCAAATGATTCATTATTAACCGTTGTTAAGTTTTGAGTTAATTTATCATTTGTTAAGTTGGCAATAAGAGGATAATCGAAAGATTTGTCATTTCATTCAAGATAAGGGGAAAGATGACATCGATTACATTTTCATAATCCTCAGGCGTGAGGCCTTCGGATGACTCTCGAGGACTGGAATTCGAAGATTCCCGACTCAACCGAATAGACAACACCGACTCTGGACCCTACACTACTTATTGACTCGAGGGGGACTTGACAAGGGTTGGACCGGGATCTCACTCCTTCTTGCTTTGTTGCCACAGGGAGTAGCGGTCTTGTCGGCGTTCTTCGAAAGTTGGAGACTTCAAACCGATCAAAAGCTTGCCGGAAATCATTAATGTGCCTGCATCGTGGAAAGATGGTGAGGGGAACTAAAGTAACTTGTTGCAATCTTTCAGCTAGCTCTTCCGTAGCGACCGGACTCATTGACCGAAGGGTCCGGCTCATCTTATCAATGCACCGCCGATAACTCATTTTCTCTTTACTTGATCTTGGACACCACGACCTTGTCGGTGTAGCCAATAGAAGGGTTGGCCTCGGATAATGCCGATGAAGTCTTCTTCAGAGGGGGTCTTAATTCTTCCTCGACCGGCTACGTATTCAATAGGCTTTACGTGTTCTCGCTTCTAGATCCGCTAGCTTCTCATTGAACTTTACGATGGCCACAAATTCAGCACTTTCTCGCTTCAAGAGGATCACCGTACATGGGGATATCAGCCGGACCGTGCTTGGGGTGACGGGTTCTTTGACAGTTCCTTGGCATAACCGACATAGTAGTCGAACTTGCCCGAAGGCTCTCCCAAAGTTCCTACGCTCTTGTCTCCAAACTTCATATCTTTCCTTAAGCTTCGCCGTGTGGACTTTCTCTTCTTCTTCTTCCTTGAAGGAGCGTCCTCATTGATCCATTCTTGATACTCATACTCGAGGCGCCTTCGCAATCACATACATCATACCGTATGTGAGGCTTGGGTTGAACTGGGATAGCCCCTCCAATTGCTTGGTCATTACCGTTGTGGATTACCATGTTGGCCATTTTGACACCGACACAAACCGAGGATTGGCGAACCGTTCCGAGGATTCTGCGCTAACAAGTCGCCGACCCGGTGTTCTCACCCACTTCTTTCTCGCTGCGGGAAAGGGATAGGAAAGGTTTAGACTCGGGGTAGGTGTTTAGTGAAGGCTCGTGCAATATGCAAATTAGAATCTTCAAGTTTACTTAAAACAGTGTCTTTTATTAATATCTATTTGGTTGGAAAAGGGGTTACGCCCTTCTTTTTCACAACTACTCTAGATCCCGGGATCGGTGGGTTCCGTCACTACGTCTATAAGCCCCTCGTATTCCACCTGTATTTCGACCTCCCAGGGTGGACAGCCCCGGGCGAGGGTCCTATAGGGCACGCGGATCCCACCGACCGAGAGTAAAGAACGCTCCTATCGGGTCTAGCGGGTCATAGGACCTTTCAACGCACGAGCGATGCGGATCATAGTCAAGGCAATACCGGGAAAGTCTCGTCTCTCTGCCTTGACGGATCTTTGACAGAGTTTCGCTTGAGCGAATGACGGTTTTTGACTTTCGGTAATGTCCGAGAATATAATAGGCATGGGTCGGGCGGCAAAAGCCGGATGACACAGTGTCACATTGAACTTCGTTGCATACGCCGTGCGCGAGTCGGGATCGAAGTCAATGCCGGTCAAGATCTTGCCAATTTTTCCTTGTCGGAATTTTTGGCAGAGCATTGCTTGAGCGAAAGATCTTTTGTTTTGGCAAAGACTTGGTCTTGACTTTTACGCATTCCGTGCGGGTCAAGGTCAATAGTCAATGTCGGAGTCAAGATCCCACCGATTTTTCCTTGTCGGAATTTCGGCAGAATTTCGCTTGAGCGAAAATCTTGGCTTCCGTTATGAGCTAAGGCTTGACCTTTACGAGGGTATGCAATCGGGCTATATGACACGGACTAGACCAAAAACCAACCAAAAGTCACGGTTTTTTGAAACGTGTGACACCTGACCGTGCATTGGTCGACACCGGCCGCCATGGGGAGGTTGGGATGATTCCGTGCGCGCCCGGGAGCATCGTAAGGCCAGTCCGTGATCGCACTGGAACCACCCTCGGGTTTGAAGGACGTGCGTGCAAAAGTGTACAGGATATATCGTGTGCGCGTAGTGTGCGGTCTCCTAAAAATGTTCCTTTTTGAGTTAAAACAGAGATTTTCATAAATGTGTTTTAAAGGAATGATTTTCGGGACGGGGAAAATGCAACACATAAGCACGTAAATTTTTCGGGAGCCCTACCAGTCATGGAGCCGAATAGCCCCAAGCCGCTAGGACTCGCTGATTAACCATGATTTTTCCTGGTGGAATTGCCACTGAGGTCGTATGGTCAGAATCCTATGAGGGTTAGCCGTACGACTGCATGGATCAATTTTCCAGGTTCCACTCCTTTTGCTTTTCTTCGGGTTATTTCCCGTTTCAAAGTATGCACAGATTCCAAGATGCAAATGATGCAATGCATGGTAAAGGAAAGCAAGCACGATTAATGAAATCGGCGATGGGAGTCTAACCCGCTCAAAGGGAAAAGCTTTTTTGTATTTTTTTTTTTTCAAAATTATTTTTTTTTTTCAAAAAAAAGGGATACTGGTACGTGGGATTGTTAAACCACCTTGTTATCCCAAGCCCCGGGTTAGGGAGCGATACAGGAAGGGTAAGTGGGGTCCACCTATATACCAAGTATCGACTTTTGTTTTGAAAATAAAGCTTTTCTCCTTTGGGATGATCCCCAGCAGAGTCGCCAAACTGTGAATGTGTGCCCAAAATTTTTGTTTATTGGAATTCACGCGAGTTTGAAGACATCCGAGTTATTTGAAAAACGGAGTCGCCACGCCATTTTGATTACCTCAAAACTTTGAAAAAAAGGTTTTATGGGTTCGGAGGTTAAGTTACCCCTTGGGAAGAACGTTTGGCGTTCACCCAAAGTGCCTTGCCGGAGCAAGTCTCCCTAGATTTCATTAATCGTGTTTGCTTGCGTGCTTTCTTTGTGTGCATGTGTTTGAAAATAAAGGGGGGAAATGTCCCAAGTTGTCTTCCGGACGTACAAACCATTTGTTGGTTGTCGCTCGGGATTCCTTGGAATTTATGTATTTGGGATTATGATCCCGTCCTCATCTTATGACTTATGATCATCGCATTTTAAACCTCGGGACCCTCGGGACTTGCGTGATCGAGAGAATGACTCTCTTTTGGGTCAAAGATGAGGTTCTTTAGGAAGGAATGTCCTTAGCCCATCAATCCTACGCTTTAAGACGGTCGAGCTCGTATAGAGGCTTCATACTCATTCTTAAGCGATAATCGGAGATATAGGGTTCAAGGTTATCCTTTTCCTAAAGAAATCATGAACCTTTAATGGAAGGAACGATGCAAAGATGAGAACTTTTACACCGGTCCGTTCCAAGGTTGGGGAAAGGGGAAATGCATGATGAAAAAATGACTCTTTAATGAAAAGATGACATTTTTAGGTTGCAAATGATGCTTTTTGATTTAAAGAAATGATCTTTATGCAAATGATGCATAAAGATTTGATTTTTATGCAAATGATGCATTGAAAAAGGGGTTTTGATGCAAAGGATGCGTTTTCATTGAGAAAGATTTGATCTTTATATGCAAATGATGCATAAAGATGACATTTTTATTGGAAAATAGGGATTTTAGGTGCAAAGGATGCACCTTTATGAAAAAGACTACATTTTTATGACAAATGAGGTCTTAATGCATGCAAAGGGGAAAGGGGTGATAAAGATATGATCTTTATGAATAAATGCCAAGTCCCAAGCAAGATATATGAATGCAATGAGCAAGTATATCAATTAAAATGCAAGGTTAGGGCGTGCGAGGTTACCAATCGTTTCCTTCGCTTCTTCGGACGGAGCTAGGAGGAGAGGTTCTTCTTGGGTCTTCAAGGAGGAGGGAGATGGCTTCTTGAGCTTCTTCTTCACCTTCTTGGACTTCCAGCAGCTCCTTGGGGGATCTTCTTCGTATTATGAGAGTATTATGCTTCTTGTTGATGATTAAAATGGGTAGAGGAGGGCTCTATTTATAGGCAGTCTGGATAAGGCTAATGAAGCCGTGCGGCTGCAGGCCCTTTGCAAATGAGGCCGTGCGGTCTTATCCACAATGACTCAGCATTCTAGAACCATGCAAGGTGGCATCATTCTAGAAGCTTCTCCCTAATTAAGAAAAACGTGTTTTCTTAATTAGGAAGGCTCCTTACAGCCCTAATTTAAATTTGGGACTGCTCCAGGACATTTCCGGAACACTAGGAAGGTCCGGGGAATTACCGGGAAATTTACCGAAATGTCGGGAAAATTAACCGGAAGGCATGAGCCAGATTTGGGTACTTACAGCCATGCAAAATCTTCAGTTAGCAGACCCCAAGGCAACGGTCAAGCAGAAGCTGCCAACAAACTGGTCCTAACCGCCCTCACCAAGAATCTTGAAGGACGCGAGGGTAGATGGTTGGACGAACTTCCCCTAGCTTTATGGGCTGTTCGCACAACCACCCGGGGGCCAACCGGGGAAACCCCATTCGCACTAACCTTCGGTTCTGAGGCTATGGCACCAGCAGAGATGGCCATCCCTACAGTAAGGAACTCCCATTATGATGAGCAAGTCAACAAGGTCAATAGGCTCCTAGACCTGGACCTGATAGATGAAAAACGACTAGCTGCGCAGATGAGGATGGTGAATTACAAGCAAAGGACCAAGGCATATCACGACAAGAGGGTCATCAAAAGAGTATTCCAAGTGGGCGATTGGGTACTTAAAAAGATCGAAGCCACTGGTCGGAAAGCAGAACAGAACAAGCTCTCCCCAAATTGGGAAGGTCCCTACATCATCACTCAAGTCATCCGAGAAGGGACCTACAGATTGAGGACCAAGGAGGGAAAGGATCTCAAGCATCCATGGCATTCCGACAACCTTAGAAAATATTATCACTAGTCTAGTTTATTTTGCAATAGATTAGCTCTTTATTTTCGGTCTTTTATTTTCGGTCTTTTGTTTTCTTTTTGTCTTTTTAGTTGATAGGATTGCAGTTCTATGTAATCGCATTTCAGTTCTACGAAAGCAGTTTCTTCCAATATGCAAAGCCACTATCAACTATCTACACCAACTCCGGAAGATGAGGACATTATCTCCAACTCTCTCAAACACACCAGCCAAGACCAAGGATCTTCCTTGGCCTGATGGCTTACCATAAAGTCAAGACCAGGGGTCCTCCTTGGCCTGATGGCTTACCACACAGCCAAGACTAAGGATCTTCCTTGACCTGATGGCTTACCACAAAGTCAAGACCAAGGATCTTCCTTGGCCTGATGGCTTACCACGAAGCCAAGACCAAGGGTCTTCCTTGGCCTGATGGCTTACCAATGCCCAAGACCAAGGGTTCTCCTCGCCCGATGGCTTACCATACGCCCAAGACCAAGGGTCTTCCTTGGCCCGATGGCTTACCATACGCCCAAGACCAAGGGTCTTCCTCGCCTCGATGGCTTGCCAACGCCCAAGACCAAGGGTCCTCCTCGCCCGATGGCTTACACCACAGCCAATACCAAGGGTCATCCTTGGCCTAATGGCTTACCATACATCCCACCAAGGGTCCACCTTGGTTCAGGATCACAAGTCATATTCAAAGCCAAGGAAAACTTCCTCGGCCTAAATGACGTACGAGCATAGTTAAAGCCGAGGAAACTTCCTCGGCCAAACCACTTGTTCAATAAGTAAGCAATAAGGGACCTTCTTTAGATCCCACCTTCTCAAGTCCAGTGCCTCTGCCTAGCATGCAAGGATACGAGCAAGTTATTGAAATAACAAGAATCATAACAAAGGATTTTTCATTGATATTCAAATGAAATTACACATCCTATCATCTATTACAAAAAGCATAACAGGAAAAAGCTATTCTAAGATTTTTGAGCATCATCAAAAGGCTTGTCAAGCCAATCTTGAGTAATGGAGCCAGGAGGAGGAAGGTCCGTTTGATTGGTAAGAGCATCAGTTTCCTCGGCTCCTCTTCCTTCCTCGGTTTCCATGGCCTCAGGCTCTTCATCGTCCTGGATCGCCTCCACCAGGTCTTTAAGATTGCCGGGGACAACGGGAGCCGGCCTCCACACTTCCCTACAAGCCTTAGCATCCTTAGCTGCTATTATTTCTAAGTTGCTTGTGGAATAGGGGACCAAGCTGTGGAAGGTCCTAACTTCCTCGCCGTATTGATCCCGGCATATTAGCATGGCGACCTTGTTGATATCCAAGCCGGTGGAAGGATCAGCCAGGATACTACGAGCAAGATGGAGGTAACCATCTTCAAACATGGTGGCCGTCTGCTCGTCCACGGCCTCCTGAAAGACCGAGCTAGCTACCACAGCATCCTTGAATGCCGGGCTCTCCTTGAAGCGCGCCACAGCCTCGTTTTCTTTGGCAGGAAGGGCAGCCTCCAGTCCTTGGTATTTGGCCTCAGCTTCCTCGGCCTTTGCCTGAAGCCCGGTCTTATCCGTAAGAGCTTTGGTCAGCTCCTCTCCTTTAAGCCGGAGATTCTCCTCGGCCTTGGCCTTCTCTTCCTCGGCCTTGGCCTTCCCTTCCTCGGCCCTCTTCACCTCGGCTTCCACCTTCGCCTTGGCTGCCTCAAGCTCGGCATCTTTGGCTTTCAGAAGTTTAACCAAGGAAGACTTCTCAGAATCGCTTTTGCTGTGGTCGCCTTGGCCTCATTCATGCGCCTGGTCTTCTTCTTGGCCAAAACATTTTCATACGCCGTGACAGAAGCCAACTGAAAGAAAGTTCAATATCATATTAGAGGTATACATCTCTCAAAATCAATGATCAACGAGCAAGGAAAGGATATTCACCTCGGCAATTAAGAGCCCCTTGCGACAAAGCAAGGTATCATCGCTGGGAGCCTCCTGGACAAGAGCATCATAGGCATCCTCGTCCATAGATCTCTGAATTGGAGCTCGGCCTAATCGAACCAAAGGTCCCTCCCTGACTTGCAAAGGAAGACCCCTGAGACGAGGAACGTCGAGGGCCATGCTCTTTGCTAGCTCATCGGCCTGCTCAACCGTTTGGATGTCCTTGATAGCCAAGGTTGGAGGAGGTGAAGGATTGGGGGCCCCACCAATACTTGCCCGCTTAGCCACCGGCTCCTCGGCATTGGAACTTTGAGGCCTCTTTGAGCCGGATTTCCTTTGAACAAGGCCGGCTTCCTCGGTCGCCGCTTCCTCGGCCTCAGTAGGAGGGTTAGTCGTGTCACCGACCATGGGTTCAGCTCGTTCTTCGGATGCGGCGTCCTCAGAATTTACCTCTTGGTGAAGTTTGAGGGGGAGGGG
This sequence comes from Adenophora triphylla var. japonica, assembly GCA_022495995.1. NCBI lineage: Eukaryota > Viridiplantae > Streptophyta > Magnoliopsida > Asterales > Campanulaceae > Adenophora > Adenophora triphylla. The sequence goes on along the minus strand of JAFEMH010001389.1, from coordinate 406,765 downwards.
TTTATCACCTTGCACGCCCAAGACCAAATTACGAGCATTGGCCTCATCCTTTCTTTCCATCAGAGCAGACTTCTTGCTCAGCTTTCTCTTTCGCCTGATCAGCTCCTGAGGACTTAGTCTCTCCATTGCAAGGGTGGCTTCTTCCTCGGTGGTCAAATCTGTAAAGACAAGGAAGAAATGGTCAAGTACGAGCAAGAAGATCCAAGGTCAAGTACGAGCAAAATAATATGACAAAATTACAAGTGTAAGATAAAAGTTTACGTCCAACAATGTTAGGTGCTCCAATACATTGGTCACGGGGACGCTCATCGTGGCACCTAATACAATCCTCGTGAAATACGAAGCCTGGATGCACCGTCCAATCATTGAAGCGACGACCTCTTTTAACATTTACAAGGGGAGCTATCCCGTCCTCGTTCCCCGGCATCAATCCTGCCTGGATATAGAAATGATCCGAGGATTCAACTTGCTTCCAATCCAGGACCCCTACCCTGGCAAACTCTTCCAGACGCTTGATCAAATCTTTGGTCCACCCGTATTGTTGGACGGCAAAGGAAGATGTTGGATCATCACAAGGAGACTGGAATTCCCAGCCTTGGCGGCTCTCGACGCGGATAACGTGGTTGTCCCAGCCTGGAACTTTGCTGGACATAGGAAGAAGCAATTTAGGTTTCCTATTGGCACTCCTAATAACTACCAGCCATTGTTCCTTGATGACTTGGACAATGTAGAAGTGACGGAAGGCTCCCATGGTCGGCTCATAGCCTAAGCTACGGCAGAGGATGATGAAGCTAACCAAAACCCTAGTACCATTGGCTCCTAGCATGGCCGGCACTGCCTTTACATCATCCAAAAACTCGCAAATGAAGGGGTCTAGGGGAAGACGGAGTCCCTGTTGAAACTGTTTGAAATAAAAATGGACGAAGTCTTGGTTATAGTAGAAGGCCGTCTCTTCTTTCTCCGTCTTCGGCTCGACCTTGCCCATATAAGTTAATTTGTACTCAGCACGGTCCACTTGGTACTTGGTGTACAGCCTCTCAATCATGGGATCCCTGGCTTTGGTGCCTTCTCGACTTGCTTTCCTCGGCTACTGCTCCTCGGCCTCTTCTTCGGACGAGGCGGGCATCGGCTTGTGCACCTTCAACGAAGGCGTCAACTATTTGAGTAGACGAGGAGGGCTCTCCTTCTCTTCCCGTCATATCTGCATAAAGACGAGGAGACCAAATTATTTACCTCGTCAATGGCTGATTAAATGACGGGGAAGGAAGATTCCCCTCCTCGTCATTCCATAAGGCCGAGGAAGGAAGATCTCCTTCCTCGTCATTTCATAAGGCCGAGGAGGGGGCCGTACCTCTCGACAGCTCACGCATTTCGCGATGGGAGGCCGGGTAGAATGGTTCGATGTGCTCCACCATTTCAGCCCTATCCTCAAAAACTATGATGTTGGGAGAACCAGACTCAATCCTATCTATTCTTGTGGAGTCTGGGTATTGAATGAATAAACGGGAGCGGCCGTAACCCCTCAACTGCTTGCTTATATCATCCAAGTTCAGCATCATCCATGGACCCCTCTCTCTACGATAGACCCTCAAATTTCCAGTATGATATCCATAACGGAATCGGGGAGAATGGTCCCAAGATCGAGCCATTTCTAAGGGGAATCAAAAACGGAGGGGGAGTTCATTCAATATTCCAGAAATTTCATATAAAATGCAAAGAGAATTAAAGAACTGAAGTTTTTAAAGTTTTTTATCAAGAAAAGCTTCAACCTTCAACAATGGCGGTTCTTGGCATGAACAAAATCACTCCTAAACCCTAGAAAACGCTGGAACATGAAAGGAAGTTGTAAGAAAAGGAGAAATTTCATACCTGAGTTTGCAAGAATGAATGGAATCAATGCAGAAAGCAATTTCGCCAGAAAAATCAAGCTCGCCGGGAACTGGGTTTGAAGATTGCTGTGTTCGCCGGAGATCTCTTTCGCCTTTGCTCTCGAATAGGGGGTTTGTAAAGATTTGAAATGAAAGGATTTTGATTTTTATACCTCCTTAACCCGGGTTAACCCATGGGTAAAGTGACAACCCAGACAATACGCCCCCAACATTTAATGCCAATTACAGTTATTGAGGCATGACAAGACTGGGGGGCCCCATGTCATCATCAGAATAGTAACCGTCAGATACCCACCAATGACGCGTGTAAAACCTGTTCGTATCCCATATGCCGAGGACGAGCTAACTTTCTACTCGTCTAAGCCGAGCTAGAAAGTTGGGGGCCACTGAACGGTATAAACCGAGCTACGAACATGGGCTTGCCCGAACCTGGGCCCAACTATATTGGGCCATGGATATAATATATTCATCAAGTATTAGGGCCGAGCATTATCTTCCTCGTATGCCGAGGAACATTTACCTTGGCCTTATGTCGCCATTCTTGGGCCGGCCTGTCTCAATTACCGAGGAGAGAAAAGTCCTTTGCTCGGCATGTCACCAGTTACCGAGGAAACAAAAGTATTCTCCCCGGCATATTTTCATGTCGGCCATTCATCAAGTGACGAGGAAGCATGATCGTTCTCCTCCGCCTATTTGCCAAAGGCCGAGGAAAAACATTTGCCTTCCTCGGCGTTCCGGCTAACAGTTACAATCCTTATTCAACAAGGATTATACAATCAGGATTATACTTATCAACATCAATTCAAGTCAAACAATGACTCCTTAACAGATATAATTCTATTAGAGTTATATCTTATCTCTTTACAAGTTCATTCCAACATGGATTCTATCTATCCATTCCTATAAATACAAGCCCCATGGCTCATTATTCGGTACGTTACTTTTTACATTGGAGAAACTCTGTCAATTTGATTTCTCTAATATCAATCGTGAACTTACTCTCACGCCGGAGGGCCTTTAGCCGGATCCGCCCCGGCTTAGTTTACGTGTTTTCTCCTATTTTCAGGCCTTGCAATCGCCGGAGCATTCGACGCTTGGATTTGGGTTGTTTTGACGATTTTGGCATCATCACTGTATAAGATTGATGGTATATATATTTCTTCTTATGATGGAATCTCAAATACCTTTTTTTGTCTCTTGATGTCCAGGTTAGAATAATTGCTGCTAACTCACATGTTGTTCATTGACTCGTGATCAAAATTTTATACTCCCTCCGTCTCGGCCCAAACTTCACTTTTTATCAAAATGGGTGTCCCGTTAAAAGCTTCACCTTTCTTTTTTTGACAAAGAATCTTTACTATTTCTTCTACTCATTCTCTCTTCTAATTCACTATTACACTCACAACACTTTTCAAATTTATTATTTCCTCCACTAATTCTCTCTCCTAATTCACTATTACACTCACAACATTTTTTCTTCCCACCTATTTCCTTAATTTGCGTTATTTGAAAATTTCCTTAATTTGCGTGATTTGAAAAAAGTGTGCACCATGGGCCGGGACGGAGTATATATATATATATATATATATATATATATATATATATATATATATATATATATATATATAGAGAGAGAGAGAGAGAGAGAGAGAGAGAGAGAGAGAGAGAGAGAAATGAACAATCTTTTTTGGCAAAGCAGAGTTTAATGAGTCAATGAAACATGTAACTCTGAACTGCACACATAAAACAATAAACGGACCATTTATTAAAAATTGAATTTATATAAATATTTAGTTCAGTATAAAGTTTTAAATCAATATGAATATATATTCAATTCAGTGTAGTTCTTTGTTTAAAGTAAGCCCTCCTCTCTCAAGAAGGTCCAATATATCTAAATACAATTGCAATTTTTGTACTTTCCCCTTTGCTAACACCATTATCCAAAACTTTTCTCCAGTTTTTTTCAATACCATTTTAAGAAACCTCCAACGGTATTTCCGGGTCGATTAAGAAGTCGTCCAATGTCGCAAGAGACTTCATCTGCCGGCCAAGAGATGCAATAGTCTTCTGGCATTCAGCAAATTTACTTTCAGCCAGTTCTAACTCCATTTCCTGGTATAATTAGCATCAAAACACAGGTAATATTATTAGCGCAGAGAGGAGTTTACCAAAGTTGATTTCAATGAGCTAATATGGGCAAGCAGATAAAAAGATATACTTATTGACCTGGACAATGAATAATTTACTCTAGTATAGCTTATTTTGGAGGTCTTGCTACCTAAAAACCCATCAAACTACCATATTTGCATCAAAAACTCATCAATGTAATTTTGTCCTTATAGAAGCCGTTAATATTTCAGAATAGGTCCAAAATCCCAGCTTCGTTAGTTCTCTGTTAAAAAACATAACGGAGATCCTTGTCAGATGCATACATGAATGCTTGGTGGATTTATTTATTTTTTTGCCTACATGGAAGTTAACCCTTGTTTGGATATAATATCAACCGGAATAAATGTAAAAATCCCACAAACAAAACATCCGATTAAACATAACGTTTACCAAATGCAATGGTTAAAAATTAGGATTTATATCGTCAGAAGGGGGAGAAAGTAGGGAAGAGAGATGTTTGCAATTTTGGAGATTTTTTACCTTAGCAAATGGCAAAATGACAATTCCCCAAAACAATTCCTTCAAAAAAAAAATGTTCTCCTTTAGTGATTTCAAACACGCATTATAGGAAACCTTATTTTGACCTTCCTGACCGATTAGGGAGGGAATTTTCCCTCCATTAAGCATATATACCCGTCCAGTTCGGGTACCACCCATTCCCATTTCTAGTTTCACCCATACCCATTTCCAACATATGTTGCAGCACTAAAACTCACCTACGTAGGCAAAAGAAATCCACCATCGTCCACGTATGCGTTTGACTAGGATATCCATTATGTTTTTAAACCGAGAACTAACGAAGTTAGATTTTTTTGGACATTTTCTGAAACGTTAAAGAGTTTTATATGGACAAAATTACATTGATGGATTTTTTGATAAAAAATTGATAGTTCAATGGCCTTTTAGGTATTAGGCCTACTTCAGTAATCAGACATCACCCATGCCAAGAACATTTGAAAAAAAATCTCAACTTAGATATGATCTGTACTTTCTCTATTACACAATGGACAACTTAAAGAAGAGCCTAGTGCCTACTAACCTATGGTTTGTGGAGACGGACACGTGTTACTTTTTTTTAATCATTTGAATATAACTATTCCATTGAAATCAGAACCATGTGCCGACTGGTAATTTAGGTAATATCAAAATAGAAAAGCTGTCCGCTTACTATGAACTATTTCTCCATCATAAATTCATTAAAAAAAAACTGAACAAAAATGCATTAGTGAACTGACCTGCTTTATTCTTAGCTCTCCATTCAAGATTGATGCTTTCCGGTGCTCAGTTTCAGATTGCATTCTTAAAATCTCATCTTTCAACTTCTGACACTTGGCATTCATTTCCCCAGATAAAGCCCTTTCCTTTTGAACCTCCTCTTCCAATGAACCAACCTTCGAAAGCAAAGTTTTCAGCTCATCTTCTACAACTATATACTTTGACTCTGCCTTTTCTTTCTGTGAATGGGTAGTCTCAAGTTCTGCCTCTGTCAATCTCCTTGCTTCAGACACAATATTTAACTGCCTTTGCACCTCTTTTAAGTTCACCTCTGATTTCTCCACCCTCTCTTTTAATTTCTCAAGCATAGTACTTCTAGACTCAAGTTCTATTTCTGCTCCTTTCCTTGCCTCATTGGCATTAGATAGCAGAGTTTCCAACTTAACCAAATTTGCTTCTGCATCCTTTAGTTTATTCCTTGACGTGGTAAGCTCAGCTTGGTGCTTAGTCAAATTGATCTTCAACTCAACTTTCTCAATTTCTGTCTTCTCTAGCATATCTTCCAGTTCAGATCTTCGATTAATTGCAGCTTCAAGTTCAGCTTTCAAATGGGTATAACCAGATTGATCTTCTGCTCCCAAACCGGTTCTGCTTTCAGCTCCACTCTCAGGCGATGCTGCAAGCTTTTCCATCTCAAGGAAATCATCCATAAGGTTAATATCAACTGCAGGGGCCACTATGTTTCTTTCAAAAGCCTTATCATGGTTAAAATCTCCACTCTCTGATTGGCTGTCTGCAATAGATTCAGAATAAACTGAGGAGGCATTAACAGACCTGCTATCATTACTAGTTAATGCTTTCTGAGCAGCCACTTTTAGCTTTCGGCACTCAGCTTCTAGCTTAGCAATTTTCTTTTTGCTTCCCAAATTTTGTCTGCTAGCTGTTTCAGCAGCTTGTGCGCTTAAGTCTCTCTCAATAGTTCTAAGTTCTAAGTCCTCTTCAATGGAAGAGAGCTCAAGCTTTAGGGCTGAGTTTTCTTTCTCTGCATTTTCAAGCCTAGACCAAAGCTCAGTATCATTAAAAATGGAAGCTCCCGCTTTAGCAGTTTGAAGTTGGGAATGAAGCTCAATGAGCTGATTCTCAAGCTCAGACTTTGTAGATTGCCACTCGCTGATTTTCTTTTCAATAGCTTCACGCATTTTCTCCTCTCTTTCTTCTCTTGCTTGACGAAGTAGTCTGACACATTCCTTAAGAGCTCCATCAAGATGATGAACTCGGTCTTCAAGGGATGAGTTTCTCGTACTTAGACCCTCGACTTGCTGCTTCAAAGCTGAGACTTCATTATCAGCCTTCTCCCATCCTAGTAGAACAGAAAATCAAATAAAGCTTCATATAAACTGTTTTACCGTCTTTAGCAAATCAAGTTTACTTAATACTTGCAAATTTATGTGAAGCAAATTTTGTCCACATCATTTGCCATATATTTCATTACAAGCCAATGAAAACATGTAGCAAGCAAGTATAAACAACAAAAGATGAAGTGGAGCAAAGAGTGCATCCATTTCCAGGCTAGCCAAACTTGAATAAAAAATGTCACTACTCCGTTAATTTGGAATCATCAAGAAGAAAGTAACACCCTCATATTTTCTCTGAGGAACCAATGAATCACCTTTCAGGCATTAATTCATACTCCCTCTGTCCCTAAATGAATGTCCAAATTCAAGAAATTCTTGTCCCAAAATGAATGTCTTTCTTGCAAAAAACTTTGTCCATAAACGTTTGTTTACCTAAAAAATTTCGCTATTCATTTTATTATCGTAAAACGAAATGTTTAAAAAGTAGATAACAATAATATTTATGGATTTTGCCATTTAAATGTATTTACTAAGAAATGGCAATTGAGCTGCAAATTGTGTTGACCTTAACTTTTATACCCAAGAAGATAAACGATTACCTGAGACAGCTTCCTCTGCAACTTTTGAGTGCTGCTTTACCAAGTCCTCCTTGGCGCTAATATTCAGAAGTGCCGCTGATAACTTATCTCTTAGAATCTTCACATCATCATCAAGTCCTTCATCGTAAGGTACATCCTTTGAAGTGACTTCTGGTGATTGCGCAGTCAGATTCAAGTATGCCTTTAGTAGCAAATAATATACCATCAGAGTCATTATTAAGTAGTTGAAAAAAGTAGTAGCAATAGTAGGAAGCAATATCGACCAACATACACTAACAGGAATAAAGTAATTTAGCAATGCAACTTTCGGGTCAGCAAATAGATAAATAAATAAAAGGAAAGGAAAGGAAAGCAAAGCAAAGCAAAGCAAAGCAAAGCAAAGAAAAGAAAAGAAAAGAAAAGTGGTTCACATGCCCTATACAAACATGTAACTGAGTCCTTTACGAAATTACACTTGCTTTGATCTGTATAATTTCACACACAAGTATCCCAGAGTATTGATCCTATACTATTCCTTTACAATTTGACAAAGGTTCAAGCTGACATACATGTGATTTCATGATATCTTCCAGTGTATAAAGGTTCCATCTTTGTGAATGGATGGAAAGATTTCAAAACCAATTTGGTCCATTAAAGGCTCAACTTTTGAGCAAGTTTGCAGACTACCACAACTACCAATTTTGCCCTCCATAAAGTGGACAATTATAAAGATAAGTATCCTTTCATGAGCCAACTACATGGATATATAAGCTACGTTACCAGGAAGGCAGATACATTTAGTTTCAGCTCAGAGTGGGCAAGGGAATGCAAAATGCTACATTATTTACGTAAGGTTGCTCGGGGGGTAGTTTCATGTAGATGCTAAGCATTTGTTAATTTCTAAGTAAAAAAATGCTCTTCTGAGAAAAGTAAATGTAAAGTGCTTTTCTGTGTTTGTTAATCTTAATATAACATGTAACAAAATTGCGAAGGCTGAGCATCTTATATTGATCAAATCTGATCACAAAATTCAGTGTTCGAAAGAACCTTAAGGGGAATTCGGGAAAGTAGTGTTTCTAGTAACGGGTCCAATGACTGCTTAAAATTATCAACGTAAGCCCAAAATATCAGTTACTTTTCACTACTGGAAACTGAAGTGATCTACTGTACACTTAGAGCAGAAAAAATATTGTACTTTTTGGACAATTTGGTTTGAGAGAAATAATAGTTCTTTTTTGTTTTTTTGGTACAAGAGAATTAATAGTTCTACAAACGCAGAAATTAATACAGAGAAGATGGAAGCTTCATTGATTCATTTGTTGTTTTTGAGGGTTGAGGAGGCCAAGAGATTGCAGAGAGTATATAGAGTTGATTGAGGGCTTCTGGTGTCGTATACTTTTCGTGACGTGGGTAGACCCCATTTTGCTTTGATAGAGTACAAGAACGGTGGTAGAAGTTAATACAAACAAAACAAATTTTATTAATGGTGAAACAAATAAGTCCATTAAATAGGAGGGATAAAATGTTTCTATTCTTCATGAAGGATGCTTACTAGTGAATAGTGATAATCCTTGCTGGTAAAGTAGAACAAAACAAAGGCAACAATTATTCTGGGACAAAGAAGCTTATCAACAAGAAAAGGTTGCAAAGAAAAAGTCTGGCCATTGTGGTCCAGTTGCACTTGTTATCCACACAAATGTTGTCCGTTGAGATGAAATGATTGATACAGAAACCCAGTTTCGGTACAAAAGTCTTGTTTCATTTCATTCTCATAGACAATAACATAGGGCAAGGTAAAAATGAGTGAACCTTTTAAAACTTTTGCAGTGCAGGATGAGGTTCAATATAAATTGCAACGTAAATTCAATGCTTAACAGTTTCCATTATTTCCCAACTAGAGATAGAAAGATGGTAAACACTCAGATTTAACATGTTCCTCTTTTATATTACTCCCCTCCATTTCAGGAAAAAAAGTTACATTTGGCAAGTCAGTTTCCTGAGTATTATGAGTATATTTTTTAAATTGCATTACTCTCGTTCCTAAAAGAATGATCTTACTTAACTATGTTGTTTGTCCCTGAAAAAGTAATCTAATTTCAAAAGTTTAAGCTCCAATCTCCATCATCTTTCATAATTGGTCACCCTTTATGAAAAGTGATGTTTATCTAACATACCATTCAAAGAAACTTGTAACTTCACTACAACTTGAATGAAATACATTTGAGCAAAAGTATATCATCTTTCGCATGCAACTATCATTTTGGGATGAATATAGTATAATTTGGTTGTACGGCTTTTCAGAAAAATTAATGCTATATAAACAGAAAAATTATACTCCCTCCGTCCCACTTCAAGGTTCCTACTTTCCTTTTTGGTCCGTCCTACTTCAAGGTTCCCTTCCATAAATGGAAAGTTTTGAATATATTTATACCCTTATGATTTAATATATTTACAAAAAAAAACATTCATTATACTCTTATAAAGTTAACATATTTACAAAAAAAACCAATCATTAACTTACTATTCCTCCCACTCATTCTCTCTCCTATTAAATATTTTTAACTTTTACATTCTCTCTCCTCTAATCTTCTACCCATTTTCAATAAAACCAATCATTAACTACTTTCTCTATTCCACATTTAACTTTTACATTATCTCTCCTCTATTCTAAATAACACAAACAAAATTTTTTCTTAAAAGCGTGAAACTCACACTAAGAAACCTTGGTGTGGGACGGAGGGAGTAAGTAATTTATATTGGTCTTAAGTTGTTTGACAGTACAACACAACAACACCATAAATCATACTATGCACTAGCTTAATTTCTGTTAATACATCATTTTTGTTCACAAAATGACCATATTAAAAATAAATAAATAAATTATGGGTCCCACTTTTTAGTGTTTGATGCCTCTGACAATGCTGGTTTCTAGAGATTCACGAGAAAATTCTCTGCACATAACTATACCCAGACCTAGAAATATTTCTTTTCTCTCTCTCTCTCTCTCTCTCTCTCTCTCTATCTCTCTCTCTCTCTCTATATAGTATATATATATATATATATATATATAGAGAGAGAGAGAGAGAGAATTATTGGAGGAACAGGAGGAAGACATATAGGAGTGGCATTAAAAAATTAGAAAATAAAAAATAGCAATAGAATAGGTGGATTGATTATGGAAAAAGTCAAGGGAACAATTGATTGAAGCGCAAATTAAGACAAAAAAAAAAACTAAATAAAAATTAAAAGAGTGTGAAATGAAATGAAATGAAATTAGTCAAGTTTACCGACCTGCTCATCGGAGAATCTTTCAGAATGAGAGGACAATGATCCTGAACTCTCCGTTTCCAAAGCCCCGCCGGGACTCCTCTCCGACGACTTCCTCCGCCACAACCAACTCCGCCGGTCCATCTATCAATTACTTCACCACATCAGCTCATACAATACATGAATCATTCGAAATCGCAAGCACCAATCAATTGTCCAAATATAATGCTAATGTCTAATGATGATGAAATTTTGCAGAAAACCAAGAATTGAATTGAGGTGGGGAAAGAAGAGAGAGAGAGAGAGAGATAGTAAAGTTTGAATAGGAGGGGGAGAGAGAGAGAGTGGAGATGATATTGAAGGTTTGCTTACAACTCACTCCCATTTCATTTGCAAAATCCCTACTTTTTCAAAACTCCTCCCTAAAAAGGTAGTATTTGATTTGGGTCCAATTTTGAAGTGTGGGATTCATTTATTGATGCCATCCTTTTCAATCTCTCTCTCTCTCTCTCTCTCTCTCTCTCTCTCTCTCTCTCTCTCATGTTATAAGTATTAAAAATAAAATAAAAGAAAAAAATATAATAAAAAATAATAATTGAATTGTTATTTTTTAATGTAATGCAAAAACATTTATATTTGTCAAAATCTCACAAAAAACGCATTTTTTCTCAAGCTTAGAAAAAAAATGTGTTTTTAGAAAACGTCGACATGTAAAGGTTTCTTCGTCGTTGAGGATAATTGCATTAATACACAGAAACGAAATTAAACAGCATCCCTTTCTCCAATCGATTTAGGGTTTATCAAATTCGTTTTGCAAATCTATTTTCGGTTACAATTTTCAAAATTTGGTTGCAAAATTTATAATTACACGAACTAAACTACAACAAGTACCTGAAATTGAAGGCGGGGAAGATGAAGCCATTGCTAATGAAAAGCATCGGAACAACATAGCAGTCTCATTGAAATTCAAACTAAACACAGAACGATGAACCAGAGAAACGCAATTTAATGTTTCATTTGCTCAAATTAACTCAACTGAGTGTGTGTATTCAACAAATTTCGAGAAGATACGGAGAGATTCTTCTAATTCGCCGTTGAGGAGATTTATTTGCATTTGGCAGTTGTCTAAATAATTGCCAGGGTTATGGTAAAAATGTACCAGTGCACATTTAAAAAAAAGTGCCAGTTAAAAGCTCTCTTTGTCCAGAAACTCAATGTCAGTGCATGTGCAACAAAGTGCCAGTGCATGTGCAACAAAGTGCCAGTGTTAGTGTAAAAGAGTGCCAGCGTGAAGAGTGACAAGCATTCAAGAATGGGCGCGATCGCTCCATTTGTCCAGAAATTCAGTACCAGTACATATGTAACAAAGTGTCAGTGCATGTGTAACAAAGTGCCAGTATTAGTGTAAAAGAGTGCCAGTGCATGTATATAAAAGTGTCAGTGTAAAAAGTGTCAGTGCCAGTTTAACAAAGTGCCAGTGTTAGTGTACTGGCACTTTGTTAAACTGGCACTGACACTTTTTACACTGGCATTTTGTTACACATGCACTGACACTTTGTTAAACTGGTACTGACACTTTTTTACACTGGCACTTTGTTACACATGCACTGGCACTTTGTCACACTGGCACTTTGTTAAACTGGCACTGGCACAAACGGAAAAAACAAAACACGTTTTTCCTAAGTGCAAAAAAAAATGCATTTTTTGTAAGACTAACTCTTTATATTTTTGGATAAGTATACTTTAAAATTAAAATTAAATGAATAATAAAAATTGAAATACTCATCAATAATGGACAGATTATTCAGTATTCATAGATGTCATCAAATTCTCATAGCATTCAACTTTGACGCCTGACTAACAAAAAGTATTCAAATTACCCCTGAAAGACAATTTATGTTAACTTTGGTCGTTGAATATAGTAGCAAATCTCCTTTATAGCCGATTTTTTTCTGAAATAATTCTATTTTTTAAAAAATAATTTCTAAAATAACTCAACTTTGAAAATATTTTCCAAAATGACCATTTTTTTGGAACTCACTACATGGTTTAGCGATTTCAACATTTGACTGTTGAAACTCGCTACACCATGTAGCGAGTTTAGTACAACATGTATTAAGCGTTTGAATTAACTAACTGTAATTAATAAAGTCAAAGTGTGAGGACCCCGACCCGAAACCTACACGTGTCCCGAGCTGGAGCGTCCTCAAACTAACCCAAATTACCTAAACTTTTAAAAACTTTTATTTAACTTTCACATAAACACAACCATTTCAAAATAACTCTACTCCTTCCCACATTGGCGGAAGAGTTGACCAACCTTGAAAGTAATAAACGATTTTAGTTACAAAAAGATGTCGAATATAAAATAGAATTTGAGTTTATGAATACAACCCTTTAAAAGAATTATACCAACATACACTTTCTACACCAACTTATACATAACCCGACAATTCCCAAAATACCACTTCTAAACTCCTTTCCGCCCTTACTTGGTCGGTCCACCTGTCTCGGGATCTAAAACATTAAAGGGAGAGAGGTGAGAATAAATCTCAAAGAAGCTATTATGAATGCAGCAATATGCCATATAAGATGCAACACATAACAAGTTGCATATAACACATTGGAAAAGCTGTAAACACCTTACATTACCTTGGTTTACCTTTTCCCATCTGAACATTAGTCGTACAACATTGGGTATAATAATACTCCAATCTTACAGTGAGCTGCTTAAGCAATACTCACATCTTATAAGACCCGTTTTGTGGAACCAAATAAGATAGTAGCAACTCGTAAGGCTTTTGGCTCACTACAGATGCTATAACCCCAACCCGCGGCCACAGAGGGGATTTGCCACAGGTATAACATAATCCGATCACATTAGGTCACACTTCCATAATTGATCGTATTATGTTATACCCCCAATATCAGCTGATTAACACATTATCAAGCACATAATAGTTACTTGAAATATAATCCACAACCGGGATAAGAAATATAGCCACATGGTAAAATATACTCATGTTCAACAAATCTCATAGTGTAACATTTATTTAAAACACTATGCATAAATAAGCAATATAGCCACATGGTAAAATATACTCATGTTCAACCAATAATCATAGTGCAACATTTAAGTACTACACTAAGCATAATACAATCCATGAGTATGTACTCAAATAAGACAATGAGATATCATCAGCCCATCTTACTTAGTCATTATACTACAATATATGATCTCAATAAGGATCCACGTTAACTCTACCAAGTTAGAGTCACATTTAATAAACTGCCAAATGATTTCTAAGTCGGAGATAGAATGCTTCAGTATTTCCATTTAAACCCAATTAAGGTGCCATTAAATGTTCTAATTATAACTTAAGTTAAAAGGACTAATTCATATCCGGTTGGGATTAGCTTCCACTACCTTATCATGGTTAGGGATCATTCCAAGTGATTACTAGTAAAAATTAGCAAGAAAGAAGACTTAAGAAGTTCTGGCACCATGGGCGACCGCCCATGCCACTTGGGCGACCGCCCAAGTGGTTTTCAAAGGACTCAAGCTACGCCTCTTGGGCGACCGCCACTACCTCTGGGCGACCGCCCAAGAGGAAATTCCAAGGCAAGCACTTATCATCAACATGGGCGGCCGCTCAAGCCCCCTACGGGCGACCGCCCAAGTACCTTTCCACCATGCTCAGATTTCCAAAACCCCTTTTTCTTATTTTCTTTTCCTTTTACCCAACCTCATATCCATAAATGCCAAAGGATTTCTATCTTCAAAATCCTCATCCTATATCATTTAACTCAAAGTAACCTAACCTAAATCTAGATCATTTATCAATTGATTTTCCACCCATTTTCTCTACCACATTTTAAGTTAAATCCTTTGAACTAACTTCACCCATTTAACTAACCCAATTCAAGTTTTCATTCTCTAAATCTAACTCCACCCATTTCTTTCATTCTTTAACACTTCTAAGAACAACAACATCCTTCCATAACTTAAACCAATTCCTCCATTCTAAGAAGGTTTCCAAGCATCAACAATCATTTAACAAAATAACATTCATAGATTATGAACATTTAAAGAAGGGAAAGTCATAATAACTCACTTTAGAATAGGAGATGGATTTAGGACTTGTCTTAGCTTGATGAACTCCTCTTGGTGTCCCGATTACAAAAGTACTCCTGGATTGAAAATTGATGAAAGATTGAACTTGCTAGGAGTCTTGGAAGGTGAGGCTTCAATGGAGGTTTCCATGGATTGAGAGAGAAAGGGAAGGAGAATAATGAGGAGGATGATGGAGTATAAAAATTATAAAGGGAGTAGGGGGGGGCGGATCATTGAGGGGAGAGTAAGAGAAAGTATGGTGGTGTAGTGGGGGATTTGACTAATTGGTACAAGGGAGGATGAGTGAATTAGGGGGAGGCATGGCCCCCCATGCCACCCAACTCAAGGCTTTCACCAAATTACAATTTGGTCCCCTAATATTCTCAAGCATTTAAATTAAAATCCTCCTACTCAAGTATTTATTCCACATACTATAATCCTCCTTCCACATTTTATTTATTTTCTATTTTTATATTTCCCTTTAGAACATTATTTTATTTCCCAAACATTTCATCCTAATATAAGAATTTAAAGATATAAAGTAAACATATAAAGTTAACATTAATATTAAAAGCATATAATGTAATATTAAAATTATGCCTAGGGTTAGGGTCGTTACACTCACTCCCCCTTAAAGAAAATTCGTCCCGAATTTGACGGTCACTTACCTAACTGATCAACTCGCCTCGGTTACATGTATACCTCAGATTTCAATTCCCAATTAGTCTCTTCAATGTTGTGATTCTTTTCCACGATTTCTAATTCCATTAATAATACGATATTACAACTCAATGTTCCAAGAATACCACACAGATATCACTAACCCGAATTTCCACGACCTTCATAAAAATACAAATAAATAAAAGTATTACAACTTATGTCTCCAAATACATTACGATGTTACCTTTAAAACTCCAAATACTCTATAAGCTGCTCCAAGCCAGTCTCTAAGTCAAATCACCAACCCTTTCTAAAACTTCAAATGGATTAACAAACTTTGACGCCAATTTACCTTAGGCCTTGCTTCACTAACCTCACCCCAACAAATTAGAGATCGATATTTTCTTCCCGAACCACACCTCATAAGGTTTTATTTCAATGTTAGAATGATAACTGATATTATGCATACCCAACCACTGGTAACCATATTTTCTATCGGCTACTAACATCCATTGTACATGCCCGTATCATATCCTCACAATAAGTAACGATTCCTCCAATTTTTCACAAGGTTAAACTTAATAGCATTCATTCATTCCAAAAGGATCTTCCCAAATGATATCTACCCAATCCATTCAATAATATGGGGTTTATACAATCAAACTATCTCCTAACATACAAGGACTTGATCAATGAATCTCATCAATATAAATATATATATAATAAGTAGAAAATACCATCAACTTCCTATAAGCAAAACGACATACTCCTTTTACTTCTAAGATAACCCAATCACAAAATTCATCTTGATAATACTCTCAGTTCAATCTAGAACTCTAAATATTTTAATAAATCTTCTAACGTCAATATTCTATTCTCACAATTGTGACCAAACCGCTTTATGTCTTGACTCACTTGAAACGAGTTAGTTCAATTATCTTATCCGCAGTTCTCATAATACAACTCTAAACAATTGCCCAAGGAATAATAAATATGGACATGCTAATAAGACCCTGATTCCACGAACGAAATATTAATTGACCATATTTCACAATTCAAAGTTCCAATTATGTTCAGGTCCAGTGACAGATCAATATTCAAATCAAATGGTTGGCCGCCCACAACGAAGCTGGTCTAACTCCAACACAAAAACCGAGTCTACTGCGACCTCCACATTAATAACTCCACAATTTATCCAATCATTTCTCGGATCAAAACTTTAATACAATTAATCACTATAGGGGAACTAAGTTGCCTTTCTACTTGCTTCCGCACAAATTATATCTTTAGAATACCAAGTCTTTCTAAAAATTACAACATCTTTCAGAAATTCAAAGGATAGATAAAAAGAGATCCAATGAGACTTGAATGGTTTATTTATTTAAAACTGTCCCATACCAGTTTTAATTAACTAAACCACTCAAAATTTTAAGAAATTTTTCAAAAGATTGATAAGTTAACAAAAATAACTCGAGTGATTTAATTATCTACAACCGTCCCATACCAGTTGTAGATAGTTAAATTACTCACAGATTTTAATGTACACAAAAACGGCTTACTGACCTTATTAAATCAACTATCCCCGAAGGGCACAATTGCTCATACCGAAGTTCAATATATAATCCAAAATTTTAGAGCACATTTAAACCAATCCTAACATAATATTCTTGTTTGACTTCTATTTATAGTGTAGCCACCACTCATAATATTTATACTTAGTTAAATTCTCTATAAGAAAACACAATCTCGCAATACTATTACTTTCTTCGATAAATCACACTGAAACATTCATTAAGATAATAAACTAGGTAAATCATCCTCAATTCATTAATTCCTCAAGTTGAATATTCAACACTTTTACTTAATGTGAGTCATCTATTCTTTACCTTTGATATTGGTATTGTACTTAGTAACAACGCATTGCATACCTCAGCTTCGATCAATTACCATGATCTCCTAATAATAAAAAAAAAATATAATTGGAACTCACATAGATCAATCATCCCCAAATTGCAATTAAACATTAACAAAGGTAAACTAACTTACCTCTCGATAACCATCAACAAACTCAAAATCCGCATAACGCCAATATCTCCCAAGCATCACACTAATCCCTCATATGAGTCACGCAACTACATCGACCTATAGGGTGAAATCATCCTAAAGTATCCTTTCTTCTCATAAGATTCATCCTCATTTTATTTTCTCAACTAATGATAATCGTCTCTCAAAACAACCATATACATATATTATCAATTCCTGAAGTTGATCTTATAATTCACCAATAATTACATCTATTATACTTCTTCGCATTTACCCTATTTACCTCTCCATAACTAATACCCAATCCACAAATCAAAACGGTCATACTAGATATAAATGTTGTCTTAAGTATATCCTTAAAGCAAATTTTCACTGTAATTGTAACACTCCGAAAAATTCAACTAATAACCATTGAGTATCCTACTAGTTTCTAAAATCGGTCATACAAATCATCAACAAGTAATAACGAATACTTATTCTTCACAGTTACTAATTTGAGATCTCCATAATCTATAATTAACCACCAAGTATCATCTTTTCTAAATATAGTACTAATTTATCCTTACGGAGATTCGCCAAGCTAATTATCTTCTTTATCCAATAATTTCCCAAGATGAATCATCAATTTCATCATCCCAATTAGTGTCCTCTATCTAGGAATCCTAATACCAAAATAGTACCTTATAGCAACTCAAAACCTCAATATCCTGGTATGATACCTGATGAAAACCCATTTTGAAACTCACATGGAAAACACCACTTAGTCAACTTATAGGGTGATATCACCTACAATAATATCTGATTCCTTATTCAAATTAGTAGCAAGAATACGATCAATCCCTCATTAGAGAATATACTTATAGCACATAAGGCAAAGATATATCAGTTCCATAAGATTTCATACTCGCGATACTTTATAACTCATATAATCCCACTTAGACTATCACTTTCAATACTAGTCTCATATATCTAGTCTCCACCACAAGACACCAATGTATAAATACTCACGCAAGTTATACAACCATAAACCATTCTTAATTAGGCTATACACCTAACCTTAACTAAGAGTTCACCAATTTATTTACCACCGGTACCTGAGATAATTCAAGTGTCTTTTAAATCAAATATAACACACAATCCAAATAACCTTTACATTCCTTAGGCCATACTTCCGACATTTACGCATATATGACATAATATCAATTACTAATTTATCCGCCTCAATTACACACGGAGACAACTCAAACATAGATAAGGAGACTCGCTTCTTGCGACAGTCCTCCCAAATCACAACCACCATGATAAACAAGAATGATTCGAGGTACTCTCCCATAGGAGTATAACCTCCAGCACATAAGGCAACTTTTAGGCCAATTATGCAAATAAAAGCGAAATGTAATGCCACATGAGAACGAAATGAACGGAATTTAGAAAAGTATGAACCCTAACTCCGGAGACAGGTAATATACCTCAAATGATTGTGGAGGAATCTATCTCTCCATAACTCACCTTTCCTTGATTCCTTGGTTGGTCAATATCATTTTCTGTCATTGAACAAATTCCTGCATTAAACTCTCGACGTCAGTTATCGCACACTCTCACTCAAACTAGACTCTACCCGTGAACTCTAAACCGAGCTTTGATACCAACTGTGAGGACCCCGACCCGGAACCTACACGTGTCCCGAGCTGGAGCGTCCTCAAACTAACCCAAATTACCTAAACTTTTAAAAACTTTTATTTAACTTTCACATAAACACAACCATTTCAAAATAACTCTACTCCTTCCCACATTGGCGGAAGAGTTGACCAACCTTGAAAGTAATAAACGATTTTAGTTACAAAAAGATGTCGAATATAAAATAGAATTTGAGTTTATGAATACAACCCTTTAAAAGAATTATACCAACATACACTTTCTACACCAACTTATACATAACCCGACAATTCCCAAAATACCACTTCTAAACTCCTTTCCGCCCTTACTTGGTCGGTCCACCTGTCTCGGGATCTAAAACATTAAAGGGAGAGGGGTGAGAATAAATCTCAGCAAGCTATTATGAATGCAGCAATATGCCATATAAGATGCAACACATAACAAGTTGCATATAACACATTGGAAAAGCTGTAAACACCTTACATTACCTTGGTTTACCTTTTCCCGTCTGAACATTAGTCGTACAACATTGGGTATAATAATACTCCAATCTTACAGTGAGCTGCTTAAGCAATACTCACATCTTATAAGACCCGTTTTTCAGGGAACCAAATAAGATAGTAGCAACTCTGTAAGGCTTTTGGCTCACTACAGATGCTATAACCCCAACCTGTGGCCACAGGAGGGGACGGTCACAGGTATAACATAATCCGATCACATTAGGTCACACTTCCATAATTGATCGTATTATGTTATACCCCCAATATCAGCTGATTAACACATTATCAAGCACATAATAGTTACTTGAAATATAATCCACAACCGGGATAAGCAATATAGCCACATGGTAAAATATACTCATGTTCAACAAATCTCATAGTGTAACATTTATTTAAAACACTATGCATAAATAAGCAATATAGCCACATGGTAAAATATACTCATGTTCAACCAATAATCATAGTGCAACATTTAAGTACTACACTAAGCATAATACAATCCATGAGTATGTACTCAAATAAGACAATGAGATATCAACAGCCCATCTTACTTAGTCATTATACTACAATATATGATCTCAATAAGGATCCACGTTAACTCTACCAAGTTAGAGTCACATTTAATAAACTGCCAAATGATTTCTAAGTCGGAGATAGAATGCTTCAGTATTTCCATTTAAACCCAATTAAGGTGCCATTAAATGTTCTAATTATAACTTAAGTTAAAAGGACTAATTCATATCCGGTTGGGATTAGCTTCCACTACCTTATCATGGTTAGGGATCATTCCAAGTGATTACTAGTAAAAATTAGCAAGAAAGAAGACTTAAGAAGTTCTGGCACCATGGGCGACCGCCCATGCCACTTGGGCGACCACCCAAGTGGTTTTCAAAGGACTCAAGCTACTGCCCTCTTGGGCGACCGCTCACTACCTCTCGGGCGACCGCCCAAGAGGAAATTCCAAGGCAAGCACTTACTGTCAACATGGGCGGCCGCTCAAGCCCCACGTGGCGACCGCCCAAGTACCTTTCCAGCCATGCTCAGATTTCCAAAACCCCTTTTTCTTATTTTCTTTTCCTTTTACCCAACCTCATATCCATAAATGCCAAAGGATTTCTATCTTCAAAATCCTCATCCTATATCATTTAACTCAAAGTAACCTAACCTAAATCTAGATCATTTATCAATTGATTTTCCACCCATTTTCTCTACCACATTTTAAGTTAAATCCTTTGAACTAACTTCACCCATTTAACTAACCCAATTCAAGTTTTCATTCTCTAAATCTAACTCCACCCATTTCTTTCATTCTTTAACACTTCTAAGAACAACAACATCCTTCCATAACTTAAACCAATTCCTCCATTCTAAGAAGGTTTCCAAGCATCAACAATCATTTAACAAAATAACATTCATAGATTATGAACATTTAAAGAAGGGAAAGTCATAATAACTCACTTTAGAATAGGAGATGGATTTAGGACTTGTCTTAGCTTGATGAACTCCTCTTGGTGTCCCGATTACAAAAGTACTCCCGGATTGAAAATTGATGAAAGATTGAACTTGCTAGGAGTCTTGGAAGGTGAGGCTTCAATGGAGGTTTCCATGGATTGAGAGAGAAAGGGAAGGAGAATAATGAGGAGGATGATGGAGTATAAAAATTATAAAGGGAGTAGGGGGGGGCGGATCATTGAGGGGAGAGTAAGAGAAAGTATGGTGGTGTAGTGGGGGATTTGACTAATTGGTACAAGGGAGGATGAGTGAATTAGGGGGAGGCATGGCCCCCCATGCCACCCAACTCAAGGCTTTCACCAAATTACAATTTGGTCCCCTAATATTCTCAAGCATTTAAATTAAAATCCTCCTACTCAAGTATTTATTCCACATACTATAATCCTCCTTCCACATTTTATTTATTTTCTATTTTTATATTTCCCTTTAGAACATTATTTTATTTCCCAAACATTTCATCCTAATATAAGAATTTAAAGATATAAAGTAAACATATAAAGTTAACATTAATATTAAAAGCATATAATGTAATATTAAAATTGTGCCTAGGGTTAGGGTCGTTACACAAAGTCGCTACACCATGTAGCGAGTTTACGCGTACATAGAACTCGCTATATGGTGTAGCGAGTCTCAAAAAATCAGATTCCCCTTCCTAGTGACTTACATTCTGTAAAAAAAAAAAACTAAGTGTGCCGCCGCCGAGTAGAAGGGAGAAGAAAGAGAAATATTGCCATTGTCATTTCCATCAAATTCAAGCTTTTCATCCCCCAAATTTCGTTATTGTAAGTTTACATTCAAGCTTTTTTTATTTCATTGTGTGTTGATTTTGCTTTGATTTGAGTAATTGTTTATTTGAAAATTAGGTTTATTCAACTCAATTGTTGGTATATTTTGAACTCAATTGTTGGTATACTTTGATTTGAGTTGTTGTACATATTGATATTGAACTCAACTAGTGTTGTTGTTGAACTCAATTTTTGGTATATTTGAACTCAATTATGGTATATTTAAAATTTTGGGGGTTTTGAACTCAATTTGTGGGCTATTTTGAACTCAATTGTTAGTATATTTGTTATTTCATTTAGAACTATTTGCTATTAATGTTTCAAAATCTCTATGTTTATATATATATATATTTATTTGATATTGAAATGGGGTTTCTTTTGTTGAAACAGATTGATACCTTCATTAATCCTGGGCCAATCGATAACTCTGTTTTGACTGCACATGAGGGCCACAGAGCTCGTTTTATTTGAGCTGTACAGCAGGTTGCTATTTCGCTTTCATTTCGTCATGGTTTGTGAGATGACTATTACCCTAGAGGATATCGAAATGATTTCGGGGTTGCCGATTGTTGGTCCCAAAGGTGGCAACAAGGGTGAAAAACAGCTAGAGGGGGGGGGGGTGAACAACTGTTACAAATTTTTTGCCCTCTTTTAAAAACTAAACCTCTAAGCTTACAAAACCGCTTGCAGTTGATAATAAACTGCAAGTAGAGATGTAAAATGCACAGTGGAATATTTGAAGATACAAAGCAGTTTTGAGGTGCGGTTTTGCAATGCGGTTTTAAGTGCAATTGTAAAACAGAAAGTGAGGTTTGACAATGGTAACTCCAAACAAAATTCACAATAATGGATAACTACAATTAAGATCAAACAGAGAGAAAGTAGATAATTAATAAGCACAAGAAATAATAAATGCAGAAAAGTAAGAACACAATATTTGAAGTGGTTCAATCGATAAACGATCTACATCCACTACCAAGATGGTTAGTCTTGGATTTTCTAAGAGTTAGATTTTATATTGAGTATGAGAGAGATTACAAGTTATAAAGTATTCATACTCATATCTAAAATCTATTCTATGAAGATCGAATCCTAGACTATAACCAGTGTATCTCAAGTGAATAATCTATGTGATTAAACAAGTGAGGTGTGTGTGTGTATTCAAGATTAAGGCTCTTTAGATCTATGAGATGGAGAGCACAATGATTCTTGAGGTGTTAAGGCTTGATTTCTGGGATGTGATATATTTCTTGAATTAGAAGATGAAGATTCAAAAGACTAAGAATTTCTGGGCAGAGCTTCAGCTCCTATAAACTCACAGCAAATCAATTTTTCAAGCAATCTTCAAATGGTGAAGATTGGGGGTATTTATACCCAAGCATCAAAGATATAGCCATTGGACACAGCTGTTGCAAGGACTGTACTGATACTTTCCCATTGGTCCACAAATATCCACTTTTGTCCTTTGGTACAGCAGTTGCAGATAAAGCTGATCAGGCTTCAGCTGCAAGTAAGGTAGTTAGGACACCTGTCACCTTTTCAAGATCCTTGCAGATCTTGTCTGGTACTTGATCACGTGACAAGATATGGTGGTTGAGTTTTGATATTGCTGACGTGGATATCAACGGTAAAATGTGGTTCACTTCAAGTCTTCAATCATTGGAGCGGTCTGGTACGCAGGCGGTTGAGGAAGTGCAGTTATACCAGGTGAGGTTGCAAAGTGCGGTTAAGATATTGGAACTGCACAAGTGCGGTTCACATATGCGGTTGCACTGCAGTTGTTCAAAGGGGGTAGTTTCAACAAAAGAATTCCATAAGGCGGTTCAGCATGAACGGTTGCTTGAGTGCGGTTTTGAAACTTTTCAACTGCAATCCTCAAGTCCAATGAGTCTTGTGCCAGTCTTCAAGCCTAATTTATCCTATTCTATAAAATGGACTTAGATAAAAATATTGAAGTCTAAGCTTCATTACATATGAGCCTAAAGTCCTTAAAATAGAGAGGAGGTTATGGTATCAATCAAATCTTAAGCTAATCTAGGAGGGTTAAAATATGCATACCCAACAATCTCCCCCTATTTGATTGATGCCATTACCTACTATAGCAAAAGCAAACATTGTACTTGGTAAAAATATGTCCATAGGAATAAACATGGTAAGTCATGTCCCAAGTCAATGCACACACTAGCTTAAGCTATAGATTTCTATACTATTGAAAGATTGAAAATTACAACTTGAAAAGTATAGAAATGCATTCAGTGTACTTGAAAAATATGAGTTTAAGTTTAAAGTGCTGTTTAAACTGAATGTTTAAACTTCATTTCAAAAGAATGATTTTAAGTTAAAAAATATTTGAATGAGGTTTAAGATCATAAGCGGTTTCATTGTTCTACAAACAAGCAGTTTGATATGAACAAAGTTTTGGAACCATGATGCAATTTCCATTAATTCCTTAAGCAGTTACAGTTACAAGGAATGAAAGAAAATTACAGGGTTACAAAAACAAAAGAAGTTGGACAAAAATTACAGTGAGAATGCGGTCCAACTTACAAAAAGAATTCACCACAAAAAGGGTTACAAGGCAGAAGCGGTTCATTGCTGGGGCGGTTGCTGACGCTGCTGCTGCTGCTGCGGTTGATCAACTTCAGGATCATGAGCTTGATTTGATGCAGATGTATCTGTCTTCAAATCTCTTCTAATCTTTCTGACCTCTTCAGCGGTTCTTCCTTGAGCGGTCACTAATCTTCCAAGAGTGGTTTCTTGAGTTGCAAGCCTAAGATTAGCATCACTGACTGCCCTAGAATTTCCTCTGACATGAACAGTCAGGTCTTCGATTAGAGTATGGAAGGAGGTATTCAAGGAGTTGAACATAACATGGATCTCCCCCTGAAATGCTGCGGTCTGGAGGAAATAGATTCTTTTATAGGATCCAGATCAACAGACACCTTTAAGGAGGTTTTCAACTCATGGATTGTAGATTCAAGCTTGGAGTTAAAACCTGTCTTGAGATTGTCCAGGCGGTCATTGAATTCTTTCTTGATTTCATTCAGTTTAGCCTTTAAGGAATCTTTTAGAGTATTTGTCTTGATTTCTAGCTGAGATTTGACTGCATCAATTCCAGATAAAACATTTGTCTCAACTGCATCCAAAGCGGTTTGAAGGTCTTGAGAGGGAAGCGGTCGAGAGTTGATTGATTGGAGCAGTTCAGCTTGAAGGGATTCCAAGGCTATCTTGGAGGAGTTGGAGAATTGGTTGAGCATATCCTTCAGCTGGGTGGCTGATACATTGTCTCCCAAATTTTGAATTTGAATGATTCCATCAGCTAAATCTTTTCGAAATCCTTCAAAACAGGTTTCAGCTGAGGATTTAACAATGTTTGCTATATCCTTCTCCCCCTTAATGGCATCAATTCTCAGGGCAAAATGTTTCAAAGAATTTTTGTGTTCAGCCATCTGGAGAGTTTGGGAGGCAATCAGATGGGCCTAAGTATCAACAGTTTTCAGAAGGGAGCGGTTGGAGGCTTCAAGCGTTGCATTAGATGCAGTTAACTTGATGATATGGCCTTGGTTAATTAGAAGCTGGTTCTGAATGAGGTTAAGAGTTGAAAGTATTTGAGAGTAGTCAGAAGGAGGAGGGGCGGTTGAGGTGGAAGGAATATGAGTGAAAGAAGGAGGCGGTTGAGAAAAGGTAGGAGGGGCAGTTTGGGGCAATTGGGTAAACAGGGTTTGGAATATACGAGAGGCAGGAATGGTATAGGGTGAGGCGAATGAAGTTGGAATGGGTAGTTTTTGGGGTAAGGTAGCAGGGGCAGTTGGGATAGGAGTGGTTTGAATAAGAGTGGTTGAAATAGAAGTGGTTAGGATTGGGATGGTTGGGATGGGGGCGGTTGAAGTAGGGGTGATTTGAATAGAGGTGGTTGGGATAGGGGCGATTGGGATAGGAGTAGTTGATACAGGAGTAGTTGAAACTGGGGCAGTTAGAGGAGGAATTGTGGAAGTTGGAAGAGTTTTAGTGATTGGATTTGTATGTGAGGAATGGGATTTTGGTGGCTAAGGAGAGACAGGAGGTGTTTGGGCGCGGTTTGAAGTAGGAGGGGTAGTTTGGTGTATGGGAGAATGAGAAGGAGAAGGAGTTGGATCCCTAATTTTGGAAGTGGAATGAGCTGGGCCTACTGAAGGTTTGGAGGTCCATTCATTAAATGCAGGAGGTAAAGGGTTATCTTGGTTGAGAGGGGTGTGGAAATCAGATTGGGAAGATGAATGTGAGTTATATTGAGAAGAGGAGGACTTATCAAAATAAGAAGAGGTCTCACCAGGAATCTTTACATGGGTTTGGGCGACACGATGAAGAAATCATTTTGGCCCTTTGGTGGGAGTTATCTTTTTTGCCATCATTTTGTATCTCCTCTTTTTGGGATTCTCCCCCTGAGCGGTTTCAGCTCTGGGAGATGGAGATTTGGCAGGCGAAGGCGGTTGGTTATGAACTAGTGAAGGTGGTTGGTTTTGAATAGGTGAGGAAGGAGGAGTTTGAACTGGAGATTGAGTTAGAGGTGGAGGCGGTTGGGTTTGAGGAGGGGGTTGCGGTTGAGCTTGCGGTTGGGGTTCAGAGGTAGTTGACTTACCCTTAGCAGCTTTCCTTAATTCAGCCTTTCTTTCCAACTTGGCTAGCTTGGCTCTGTAGAAAGCAGCCTGATCCTCTTCAGATAGGTTGGCAGTTGCAGCTTTAGCTTTCTTGGCCTTTGAGATTAATGGGGCAATTCCAGCATCTTCTTCTTCTTCTTCTTCTTCAACCTCTTCATTAGATTCATCTAACAAATCCATCTTCTTCTTTCCTTTAGAACTAGGACCAGCACCAGCGGTTGCAGCACGCGATTTTGCTGAAGCGGTCTTAGCTCTCTTGACAGGCAGTTCAGCTGCAGGATTTTTCCTCCTTGAGACCTTCTTGATGGCTTTCCCAATTGCTGTGACAGCGGTCTCAGGAGTCATCTCAACATAGAATTCCATTGGTTGATGAGTATCAGCATCATAAAGAAATTTATATTCAACATTTCCAAACGAGTATCTAAAGTTATGACACACTCTGAGTCCAAGAGATTCTCCATCACCCAATGCACAGACAGGTCAGGAGTGGAGATCCTCAAATCTTCCAAATGTTGGTAGCTGGCAAAAAGGGCGGTTAGGAGCTTGCAGAAGGGTCTCCATCTCATCTCTTCATTCTTCTTTTTGGATTGATAGGTGTCAATAGAATTGGCTAGATCTCTTATAAGGATCATGGGCCAATTGAGTTTGATTCCACTGTATATAGCACATCAGTACATCCACTGCTGGGAGGTGAAGTTATTGTGGTTCCCAGTTTTTCCACAAATAGACTTCCCTACAAGATAGAACAAGTGGCTCATCATCTCACCAAACTCTTTCCTTGGTTTCTTCTTATAATATCCAGAAAATGAGGAGAGTTTAACAGTAGAAGAAGCGGTTGCATCTATCACCTCTTGACTGACTTCTTCAGGGGCACCAGAAACATGGAAATTAAAAGTACTTCGAATGTCCTAGTAATCAATAGAAACATCAAATCCTTCAACAGAGGCAACTAAGCATTTTATCTTCTTTCCATCAGCTAGCTCTCTTTCACCAGCCTTTGCGGTTGTATAAAACTGATCAACAAATGAGGGAATTGTAAAATATTACTTCTTGTTGAAAAGAGGAAGGATCCCAGAAGCATCCATCCTTCTAATTAACTCTCTGCCTAGGGCATCACTTTGAAGTTTAGCCTCTATTATTTCATACCCTGGCAAGAAAAATCTTGGTTCCTACAAAGTAAAATATAGATGTTAGATCTATTAAACAGATTCACAGTTCATAGGCGGTTTAGGCACTCTTACGGTTAGCAATGGTGCGGTTGGAAGAATGAGAATTTCCAAACCCCAAGGAACCTGTGAATACCAGTCAGGGAAACAAATAAGAAAATACAAAAGTATATTTACTAGTACGTGGCATTGTAATTCAAAGTTATCCCACACATGCAAGCAGTGTTTTGGAGGGGAAGATTATGGTGTCTAGCCTATATACTAAGTAAAATCTTAAAAACATTAAGCATGCAGTTGCAAAGGATTAATACAAGCGGTTAACTGACATGCGGTTTCACTGATACTTAACATGCGGTTTGAAACAATTGATAAGCGGTTGCAAGAATGAGGTTTCAAACAAGGGAGCATGCGGTTGATGTTCAAGAAGTAAATCCATAAATTTATTGAAAATATTCAAAGTGTGGAAAACATGATTGAAAATCACATGAGCCAAAATATACAAAATTTTCACAAGGCAAATGAACAGTCTTTTTGAGGACATGATGAACACGAAGAATAACAAGAACATCAAGAACAGAGATTCATCAATAGTTCACCAAAATCAGCAAATAACATATCAAAATGATCATGATGAGCAAGGGATTAACAATATCACAATAAAAGTTCAACCTTTGCTCAGAATTAACAAGAATAAGCAAGAACACTAAAGTGGGTTTTCGAAAAGTTCAAACTGAAAAATCCAAAATCAGTGTTCAAAACAAGCATTGATCATAAAATAAAGTTCATAATCAGAATCTAAATGATTATCCGAACAAAACCTAAGTAATTTCATCCAAAATGACTGAGAAATGAAGCAAATATGGACAAAATACAGTCAAGGGGTTTCAAAGGTTTTAAGGTTTAACAATGGCAGTTTCACATAGTGATTTGCAAAAAGGTAAAGAGATGAAGTTTTAGAATCCATACCATGTCTGTGAAGGGTTTCTTGGGAGCCATTGAAAAAGGTTTGAAAAAGTTTTAAGGTTTATGAAGATTTTGGAGGAGAGAGAAAGAGTGAGTTGGTAGAGAGAAAGGACTGCGTGCAGAGATGACAGAGGTGGAAGAGTTGAAATTGTGGTGCTTGATTGTTATTTATAGGTAATTTTCAGAATGTGAACAATTGAAAAGACAGTTTGATTATCCCATAAAATGAATCATTGCCTCTGTTGCACCCTTTCATCTTCTACACCTTAGCCAATGACGGCTGACAAGAGAGCTTTTAATGCTAATGTTCCCTTTGAATTAAATGCATTTAAATTTTGAAATAACGTGGGAAAACATTTGCAAAAATGCCCTTATGCCAAAATGTAGACTGAAATGAAAATGAGAAAACTTACCTGGAGTCCACGTGGCATGTGCGGTTGAAAAAAAATGAAAAAAAAAATTTCTAACCGAATAGCTTCTTCAAAGCTAAGAAAGGTTAAAAGCAATTGAAAATTCCAAGTGTTGAACGCGGTTGATGAATAAGCGGTCAGAATGCAGCATGCGGTTAGAACTACGCGATTGTAAGTACCCCAATCTGGATCACCCTCTTCCGAGCACACGGGAAACACCGTAGACTCACACAAACGCAGTCTCGAAGACCCGTGACACTCAAAAACCTCAAAACCCCCAACCAAACCAAGGGAGGGACCTTTTTGGGAAAAAAAAAGCACAAAAGGACCTCAGAGGAATTTTTCAGAAACTGGAAAAGCAAAGTTGGTCCGTACGGACCTCTTTGTTGCCATGATTATTGAATCCTCTTAAAGTCCAAGATATTCCCTCAAATCCCGGAAGTAATAATTACTCAGCTACATGGGAGGTCCGTACGGACCTTTATGCATGCAAGGTTGGTCCGTACGGACCTTCTTGCTACCAGACATCATCATGGCTGAATCTTCTTAAAGTCCACTTATTCCCTCAAATCGAGGAAAACCAAAAAGTTGGATTACCTAGAAGGTCCGTACGGACCTTCTTGCACAAATCTGGGCACTATAAATAGAGGGCTCCCCCTCCCTCATTTTACACATCTCCCTCTTCTCTCCTCTCCCCCCAGCCTTCTGGCAACCCTCTAAGTCCTCTCGAGGCACTCCCGGCTCCTTTCGGATCCTTTCGAGGCCTTCCGAGCTCCCTCGTGGTGCTCCGAAGCCTCTCCGAGCGCTTTCGCGATGCTCCCGCGCTGCCCCGAGGCACTCTCGAGGTACTCTGAGGCCTCTCGTGGTACTCCGAGACCTTGCCTGGTTTTTCCCGAGGCATCCCGGCTCTTTCCGAGTCAAACCGGCAACTCGGACGCACGCCGAAACTCTGCCCGAGTGACCCCTGCCATCCCAACGCACGCCGAACCTCTGCCCGAGTGATCCCTGCGATCCCAATGCATGCCGAAACTCTGCCCAAGCGATCCCTGCGATCCCAACGCACGCCGAAACTCTGTCCGCAGACAACCGGCTCATCCCGAAGCAATTCCGGTCCGTACCGGAACACTATTCCATCCTCAAACACTATTTCCC
This sequence comes from Adenophora triphylla var. japonica, assembly GCA_022495995.1. NCBI lineage: Eukaryota > Viridiplantae > Streptophyta > Magnoliopsida > Asterales > Campanulaceae > Adenophora > Adenophora triphylla. The sequence continues at coordinate 376,694 of JAFEMH010001389.1, read as the reverse complement.
AGCGGAAGACAGACACGAACCAACATTGGTAAGGCTTCCTTCCTACACTATTTCAATACATTTCAATAAAGCAGTGTACAATATAGACATCCGACACAGCATACATTTTTAAAAGCACATACACACACACACACAACAGTTAAAGAATATAAGGGGTACCGAAAGACTCGTTTTTACGAGGCGACTCGGGTGAGCTCTAATATTCTAATATTCTATTCCTGAGGAGTCATCTGACCTCCGAACTCAAAAATCTCATCACACAAAAATAGTTTATTTTTAAACTGATGCCCTTTTTCAATGTTTTGGGCTTAATAAAAATGGCGTGGCGACTCTACAAAGCAAAAACACAGCGAGACACCTCCAACCACAAAACGGAATAAGCCAGATGCCGGGGCACGATCGCGCTGCCTCTCGGATCCGGGCGACTTCCCGAAGCGACGCAACATAGTGCGAGATGCCGGGGCTCCGCGCGCGAGCCGGATTCGGGTAATTTCAGTTGGCGACTCCGCTGGGGATCAATTTGTTTTAAAAACTTTTAAATACAAAACAAAAGATTTTTAAAACAATGATGAGGGTCAAACTTTCATTTTACCCCTTTCTTTAACTGTTGTGTGTGTGTGCATGTTCTTTACTTTTTTTTTTTTACAAAAAAAAAATAAAAATACAAAAAAAAAATGCATCAATATACATCTGTGTACATACATTTAAAATTCTTCAAAAACTTCTGTTTTACTCAGAAAAAGAATTTTAGAGACCGCACACTACTCGCACTGCTGCCTCGGTACACCGCACGCTACTCACACTGCTGCCTCGGTTACACCGCACGCTACGCGCACTGCTGCCTCGGATACACTGCACACTACAACCCTTAACCCGGAGTGGTCTTAGTTGCAGTCCGTTTGGTCTTTCTAGGCCTCTTGGATGCGCATGGGATCATTCCAAACATCCCATCCTAGCCAAGCGTCAACCCTGCACGTTTGAGTCTTGAGTCACACTCTGTCCAGACTCGGTTGGTTTTTACCCAGTCCGTGTCATACAACCTGGATACATATCCCATGCCGGCCATCTTCTGAGTCGAAGCTCGGAACTCAAGATCCCTTGCGCAAGCAAAGCGATGAAAGGTCATGCTAAAATCTTGACCTGATCTTGATTTCCGAAGCTACACCCAGACGATGTTCCGTCCCGGATATACATCCATGCCTACATGACACCACGTCATCAAGCCTTTAATACGTCAGCCATGATGATATGACCCAGCCAACGCCTAACGTCACAGATCCCTTGCGCAAGCAAGATAAAGAGAGGTCATGTCGAACTCTTGACCCGGTCTTGACTCAGTGGCCGGCTCGGTTCACTATTCACATGGCTAACGCATTAAAACGAACATGACAGGCTCGGTCCTTAGGTTCGGTTTTTTTCTTTTAGGCCGTTGGAAACTGCTTGCCCTATAGTACCCTCGCCCGGGGCTGTCCACCCTGGGATGTCGAAATACAGGTGCAAAACGAGGGGCTTATAGCCGCACAGACGGTCTCCACTGACCCAGGATCTAGCATAGTTGCGAAAAAGAAGAGCAATCTTTTCCAACCTACCTAGAACTCTGAGAAAACACGTTTTAAGTAAATTAAAAAAAAAAAGAAAGCGGAAACTGCATGTCACGTGAGCTTTCCCCCTTATCCCGAAAGGCCTTCCCGTGTCTAAACCTTGTCCATCACCCCCTCCAGCGAACCGAGAGTGATCGAGAATACCCGGGAACTACTCCCCCAGTGTCAAAGCCGCAAGGTCCAACATCCTTCCCAGCACAGTCACTAGGGCAGTCCGTCAACTCCCCATGGCCATATCAGTGGATAACAACGAAGAAAACGGAACCTTACCCCCGAGAAATTTCCCAACATTGGCAGGTCCTCATGGCTCTTGAGAAACGACAAGGTGAACAACAAGCCTGGATCGAAGGTGCCATGCACCACTTCGGAACATTAGCCACCCCCAACCACCTGGGACTTCCAAAGGCATGCCTGCTCCTGCAGTTTCTAACGTCTCTCATGGTCTCCCAGAAGTCAACCTGTTGCCCTCATACGAGCCATGCAGTTATGACATAAAGCCACAAGACCCCCTGGGGGAGGACATGTCCGGTCAACATCCTGAGGTCCCGATACCACCGCCGAACAACGAACACATCTGGTGGGATGTCTGCGACTGCACTGCTTGTCTGGAAATGGATTTCCAAGAGGAAATGAATGACGGTCGCCCTCGAAGGAAGAAGAAACCCTCTTCTCAACAAAAACTGAAGAAGAGATACGAATCCGGCGACCCCACAGTCGGAACCCTCGGAGAACCATCAGGAAAGTTCGACTACTACGTCATTTACTCCAGCAAACCTCCTCAGCCTAGCTCTGCGCAAGGCCATGACAATGTCTGCTCCATGATCAGCTGGGATGAGCTCCGCACCACCACCAACGGCCCGAGGGTCCAAATACCTCAACCCCTGTCTTGGGAAGATCTCAAAGCCACTGTTGACGCTTTGACAAAAGCAATGACGGTAAACGAACTAAAATGCGCAGTATGGCCCTTTGCTAACCAAGGCCCTCTCATTACAGAAATAGGAGAGACGAGCAAAGCAGCAAAGCCAGAGGTGAACGTTCTGACACGTTCCGATCAAATGCCGACGAATCCTCCACGGGCAGACAAAAGGCCAGCCGTACCTGAGCCACGAACTGAAAAAGGGCCCTACGCCAAAGAAGCCGAAACCCTTGACCCGAAGGCTGAAGATCCTGTCCTAACTCAGCTCAAGCGTACTCAGGCTAACATCTCACTCTGGTCCTTACTCACTTCATCTTACCCGCACAAACTCAAGTTGGAAGAAAGTCTGGCCCAGACCATGGTTCCCATCACCGTGACACCTGATGAAGCGGTTCAGATGATCGGCAACGTTCATTACAGCAACATCATCACTTTCACGGAGCTTGACCTCCCAAAATTTGGGGCTGACCACAATGAGCCTCTCTACATAACAGTTCAACTGGATGAGCGCCGTCTCCCTCGGGTCTTGGTAGATGGGGGATCATCCATGAACGTCCTTCCATCCAAAATGATGGATTTGCTAGGGATCAAAACAACTGATCTGAAACCCTCAACTCAGGCAATCAAGGCATACAACTCAACATCTCGCCCAGTCTTGGGAATAGCCACCTTGAACCTGTGGTTCGGAAAGCAGATGGTCCCGACCGACTTCCAAGTCATCAACATCCCGATCACATTCACTGCCATTTTGGGACGCCCTTGACTACACCAGATCAATGGGGTGGCATCCACCCTCCATCAGTGCATAAAGTTCGTACAAGGAACAGATCTTACCATCATCTACGGTGATAGCATAGTCACCGAAGGGACCGACACAAACGGCGTCCCAGTCCTAGAGATCAAACACGACAATGATGGCATGATGCTGACAGGGTTCACCATCGAAAGCCCAAAGGCCCAGGTGTGCCACATAGACCTGCCTTTGATTTGGGACTAGATCCCTCCCCCAATGAAAATGATGAAGCACATGAACTACATCCCGGGGCTCGGTTTGGGAAAACTCCATCAGGGTACCCAACAAATCATCAATATTAAGGAACAAAATACCCTCCATGTCCTGGGATAAATTCCTACTCCCGAAGACGTTGCGGAAAATAAAAGAGCTGCACGGAAACGCTCCACTAATGGCAAAAGAGGCTTGCACGCAATCTCCGATCTTCGCCCTTACAGCTTCGACATGACCAAGTACTTCACAAAGAAAGATGACAACTTGAATGAAGACACAGGAAAGGGAACAGAGTTGATCAACGCCAAACAAAGCTGGCCGACAACCATGGACAAGCTCCAATAGAACCTTGCAAGATTCAGAGGCCTCAAGGTAAATCCCGTCAGAAGAGCATTTCTCGATGCGCCACCTCTTCCGGGACCTACGACCACCACTATTCACAATGAATTCTGGTTCGGGAAAACCTCCTCTTTGGCAGAAGAACTCAAAAAACTCTCTATCAACACCCCTGCCTTCAACAAGCGGGACGAGTCTGCATTCGAGCTAGCAATGCCCAAGACAAGAGCGAAAGACTCCGCAGACGATGCTTGGAACGAGCCACTGCTCCACCTTCTCTTCAATGAAGAAATCGAGGTGCCGGACCTAATCGATTTTGTTTCTAATAACTCTATGATAGCCATGATTGGGAACGGTGACACAAAGCCTTTCAAACCCCGCCTCCTATCAAGCTCATTGCCACTCAATAACTGGGCCACCTTCTCCGGACCCACCGCCAGCAAAAAGGACATGAACGAACAACTTGGTCTGACCCCTCGAGTCCTAGAGTCCAGTGTCAAAACCCATCCTGAGTCCATTATCTTTGAATTAGAGTCTCTCGAGTCATCTGATGGCCTCACGCCAGAAGATTACGAACTCATTGCCAATAATGTATTCCCGTATGCTCTTAATGAATGCTTCGATCTTTCCGAGTATCCTCTCATTGCATCTTTAACAACAGATAAATTAACTAACACACAAACAGTTAATAACGATTCACTTGATAAAGAAGCAGACACATTAAACGAACAATACATTAAGCACATCTTTAAGCATGTTGTCAAACGAGAGAAAAACCGGGCCCAAGCTGCCGAGGAGGTTTTAACCAAAGTGAATTTGGGAACTGCTAAAGAGCCAAAATGAGACGCAAATCGGAAGTTTCTTCACCAGCACAGAGCAAGACGCATTGACTGCACTGCTCAAAGAGTTCGTGGACGTGTTCGCTTGGTCTTACCGAGACATGCCCGGATTAGATCCAAACATTGTAGAACATCGGATCCCCTTGAATCCCGAGGCTAAGCCCATCAAGCAAAAGCTACGCCGAATCAAGCCAGAATGGTCTTTACAAGTCAAAGAAGAGATCGAGAAGATGCTTCGCGTCGGCTTCATCAGGGTGATCGAATACCCTACATGGCTCTCCAACATAGTCACGGTCACCAAGGCCAACAAAAAGTGCGCTGCTGCGTGGACTTCCGAGATCTCAACAAAGCAAGTACCAAGGACGATTTTCCACTACCAAACATCGACATGTTGGTAGACACTACAGCCAATTTCGAGGTCAAGTCCATCGTGGACGGGTTTGCCGGCTACAATCAAATCAAGATGGCCGAAGAAGATCAAGAAAAAACAGCCTTCACAACCCCCTGGGGAACCTACTGCTACACAGTGATGCCGTTCGGACTAAAGAATGCTGGGGCTACCTACCAACGGGCAGCAACCGCCCTCTTCCACGACATGATCCACAAAGAGATCGAAGTGTACGTCGATGACATGATCATCCACTCGAAGGGATCAGATGGACAACACCTAACGGACCTGAGAAAGTTCTTCGACCGCCTCCGGAAATACTCGATGAGGTTAAACCCTACCAAATGCACATTTGGGGTCAGTCGAGGCAAAGTCTTGGGATACATGGTCCCCGAGCGAGGCATCGAGGTTGATCCTCAAAAGATCAAGGCCATCATCGAAATTAGACCACCGCAAACTCAAACAGAGGTGAAAAGCTTCATGGGCCGCCTGCAGTATATCAGCCGCTTCGTCAATCAGTTGACCTCCATGTGCGAGCCAATTTTAAAAATAATGAAGAAGAATGCCGACGTCGAATGGAACTCAGAATGCCAAGATGCATTTGAAGAAATAAAGGCGTACCTTGTGAGTCCTCCAATTCTCTGTCCTCTCCACGAGGAGAAGTCACTGTTCTATACCTAACTGTGATCGACACCGCAGTCGGAGTCATGCTTTGTCAAGAAAAGAAAGAGTCACGAGTCGAGAACGCCATCTTCTTCGTCAGTCGAAAGTTTCAAGGCAGCGAACTCAACTACTCAGCCCTCGAGAAAACCTGTACAGCTCTAGTATGGGTCGTCGGAAAATTACGACACTACATGCAGTCGCATACGGTGCACTTGGTTTCCAAAATGGACCCAGTCAAATACCTCTTCGACAAACCATCTCTGTCAATGAGGCTCGCCAAATGGTCTTTCTTCCTAGCAGAATTTGACATCAAGTACGTAAACCAAAAGTCAATCAAGGGACGGGCAATGGCCGAACAGCTGGCTGACTTCCCAACCGACGAGGCTCGAGGCCCTGAACCACAATTTCCAGACGAAGGAATCTTCGCACTCGAAGGCGAAAATCAATGGAAACTATTCTTCGATGGAGCAGCTAACAAAAAAGGAAACGGCATCGGTATGCTCTTGGTCGACCCTAAGGACGAGCACACCCCAATCGCCATAAAGCTAAATTTCGAGGTAACCAACAATGCCGCCGAATACGAAGCCTGCGCCACCGGACTAGAGGCCGCACTCGAAAGGAACGTCCAGAAACTCGAGGTCTATGGGGACTCAGCCCTGATCATCAACCAAGTTTCCAACAAGTGGAAAACAATAGGCCCAGGCCTGCAAAAGTACCACGCCTGCATGGAGGACCTTATCACACAATTCGAAGAGGTCACCTTCCACTACTTGCCAAGAGACCGAAATCGGTTTGCAGACGCCTTAGCCACTTTGGCTTCACTTGTGGAAATCCCCGAGGGAAAAGCAATCAAACCCTTCAAGGTCGGACGAAAGGAAATTCCCGCCTACTGCTGCGAGATCAAACCAGAGCCCAAGCCCGTCAATGAGCCGTGGTACAACCAGATCTTCCAGTACCTCAAAAAGGGGGAAATCGCCTTCCTGAACGAAGAAGGTCAACGCAGGGAAGGAGCCAAAGCCAAGAGCATCATGGCCCTAAAACGCCTCGCCTCTCACTTTGTCATCCTTGGGGACATGCTATACAAGAAACGCTACCAAGGACCACTCCTACGCTGAATCAACCAGGGAGAAGCAAACGAGCTCATGAACGAAGTCCACAATGGGGCTTGCGGTCCCCACATGAACGCCAGGGCCCTAATGCAAATCATTCTCCGGATGGGCTACTACTGGATCTCCATGGAGGCAGACTGCATCCACTTTGTCCGAAGCTGCGACAAGTGTCAACGGTTCTCCAACCTCAATCACCTACCTCCTCACGATCTCTACTGCATGACTACGCCCTGGCCCTTCGCCACATGGGGAATCGACGTCATCGGGAAAATCGCTCCGCCAGGCAGCAACGGCCACGAGTTCATCTTGGTAGCCATCGACTACTTCACCAAATGGGTCGAAGCCAAGTCCTACCAGGTGCTCACCTCCAAGAAAGTCGCGCATTTCCTCAAGGAAAACATCATCTGCCGATATGGCATCCCGAATGAAGTCATATCAGACAACGGCTCCCACTTCGAGGGAGAATGCGACAGACTGCTGGCTGAATTCAAAATCACACGCCACAAGTCTTCCCCTACCGGCCACAAACAAATGGCGCCGTAGAAGCAGCAAATAAAACCCTCGAACGGATCATCCGAAAAATGACCACCCGAGGACGCGATTGGCCCGAGAAGCTGCACCTTGCACTTTGGGGCTACCGAACATCAGTCAGAACAGCCACGGGAGAAACTCCATTCGCCCTTACATACGGGATGGAAGCAGTCCTCCCCTTTGAACTGGAAATTCCCTCACTCCGAGTACTGCTGGAGAATGACGTCAACAAAGTAGAATGGCTCCGAAGCCGACACGACGAATTGGCTCTGCTAGACGAGCGACGACTAAAGGCCATGGAATATGTCCGAGCCTACCAAGGCAGGATGGCTAGAGCTTTTGACAAGAAAGTCAAGTCCCGAGACATCAGGGAAGGCGATTTGGTACTCAAAGAAAAGCCTTCCACTCGAACCAACCCACTGGGAAAATGGGAACCAACATGGATTGGCCCTTTCGTGGTTCAAAAGATCTTCTCCGGAGGTGCCATAAAGCTGACAGACCTAGACGGTAATCCCTTCATGAATCCAGTCAACGGAAGCAAACTTCGCAGGTACTTCGCCCAAAAGAAGACCAACTGTGCATCTCTTGGCACTCCATGTAGTGTCGAACTACGCAGACCTGAGCCCTCTAGTCCGGGGGAACGTAGGCAACCTTAATTGGTCCGGTCTAAAAACACACAAAAAAGTCAAAAGTTTGAATGTCAACCAAGACCTCCATCAAGCTACGCACTTTCCAAAAGCATGCCCCCACCATCACCTTGACCAACTCAAACGACGGCGGCAACATCAAAGGACATCCGATGGTCACTCAACGTCAAACGACTGACCCATGTCAACTTCCAAGCAAGGGGCTTGTCTTCGCCCTCACGCGCTTCAAAAAAAAAAGAGCTCGAGCAAAGTCTCTCAAAAAAAATATAATAAGCTCAGGTAGAAGCTGCAAAAATGAGGTCAAGAGCCCGACGCCAACAAACAAGAGGCAAGGAAGCTACGGAAAAGACCGTCAAAACGACTTGTCAGGGGATCATCCAACCTCTCAGCCAAGTAAAAGGGATTTCCGTCAAGGCCCAGGCTGTTTCAGTCCGCAAATGCAACAGAAAAGTCCAAAGATAGACGCCGCCAAGATTCATAAAAGAAACGAAAAGCGAACAAGAGATCTTGCGTCTCGACAAAGCTTCAAAAGTAAATCACAAATCACTAACGATTACAACATTTCTTGATGAGTTCAAGCACGGTCTACTCTCAAGTTCACTACATGCTAAAAGACAGCTTAATGCATTTAACAAATAATGTGTTTGCAATGCAATGAATGGATACCTAGGAGGTCATTCCACGCCATCTGCGCTTGTCCCCTCGCCATTCTTCCCTTTCTTACCTCGTCCCCGGCGAGTCTTCTTTCGCTCCACGCGAGCCAGCTCTGCGTCTCTCAGTCCGAGATTAGGGGTCCTCCCCGTAGAGTCAAACAATCCAGCAGCTCTCAGGGCTTCATTCGCCCTGGCTTCGGCTCGGATCTCCTCCCGGCGAGTCTGCAAAAGAGAACCTCTCTCCGTCAGTCGGTCAACTCTAGTCTCGTAGTCAAACAAAGCGTCTCCCGTAACATCCTGAGGGTCAGACCAGGCTTCGGCACTCCTAAGGCAATAGCTACTATGGCAATCGGGCCCCAGAATCGCTCCACGCCTGCTCCCCAAAGCCACTTGGGACTGCCCAACACGCTGCTCATACCAAGCCAGGTACTGGGTGGTCAACACGACACTCTCCCGACATCTAAGGAGCACCACAAAGGGAAAGCGGAATACTTCCATACCCTCAGAAAATACAAAAGAGCACCTGGAGCTGCCATGCAAAGAGGAGCTATCTCCGCAGTGGCTAGGTCATCCCAGCCCAACAAAGGCTCCTGCTTCATCCTGAATTGCCAGGAAACAAGCGACGGAATATAGAAGGAGGACCAAGACAAACCTGGAACTCTGAAAACATAGGACCCTTCCTGCAAGGCCCTCCTAGTCTCAATCCCCCAGTGCAGAACCCACCAACGGATCTGATGCGTACCAAGCCGTGCCATCCATCTCTCCCAGGCGGACTGATCCATATCCAACACAAGAGGTCGCTGAGCAAATGACCACGGGCTAAATGACGTCGGAGCCTCGAGCATAGCCTGAAGTCTCTCTCGCAGCCACAAGGTGAGCAAAACGGGGCTTCCCCCTCTCATGAACCGATCCCCAGTCGCCAGACAATCAATACCATGAAGAGTCTCCCCCAGCACTAGCGGGACAATATCCTCTCCAGCTCTACAGTGCCCTACCACATCCAGCAAAGCACCGTCGGATATCCCAAGGGAGCTGACCATGTAAAGTGTTGCTATCATGCACAAGGCAAATGCATCCCACGAGACGTCGCTCTCTTCATCACTCATAAACCGCTCCGGCAGCGCAGAAATGTCAATATGACCCGAATCAAGGATCATGCCCTGCACTTCTCCCAACGAAGTCCGAAGAAAGCATGCAAGCTTCACACTCACGGCGGCACCGCCAATCAAAGGAAGCGAGATGGCCTTCACCTCCGGTCCTCCAATCAAAGCCCGAAAATCCTCGAAGGTGGGCACCATTTCATTGTAGGAGAAGAATACACATGCCTCCTAACATCCCAGAACTTCGCGGTAGCCCGCAACAATTCCCAATCAGGAACCAACTCCTTAAGGGACCAAACCGAGCAAAGTCGAAACCTTACCTCGAAAGCCCGCCTCTGATGCCTCATACGGTGTCGCATCCACATTTTCAGCCGCTCAAGGAAGTATGCTTGCCGCTCCTTCGAAAACCTTGGCAAAATTCTTGGAACGTACGAAGAATTCATGGCAAAAATGGAGGTTCCTAGAGAAAATGGGAAAGAAAGCTCGAAATGGCTGCAAATGTGGAGTGGGGAAAGTCCAGACATCCGGAAAACACTTATCCCTTCCCAAAAGCAAAGGAGATTCGTACGGACCTCTTTGCATCCCAAGTTGGTCCGTACGGACCTTGTTGCATCATGGTCCCACTTTTCCAACAAACAGTACAACAACCACTGTTCTCAGCAGGACCTTGCCCCAGACTGCCCAAACTCTGGCCAAAGCCATTTTCGGCAAGCATACACTACCCACAAACGCACTCCCATCTCACGTGGCATGCACAAATAATAAAATAGCAACAATTCCTAGGACAATTCCCGGGAATCACAAAATACGGCATTACATCTTAAAATAAAATGCTTTTGCTATGCAAATACAAGTGTTTTATTACAGGTACCCATAAATGTCTGTTGCTAAAAAAAAAAAGAAGATATGGAAAGAGGGAAAGCAAATGAGCCCTAATCCGACTCATCATCATCATCATCATCATCATCATCAAGCGAGAAGTCAGGTACCTCGGCAAACTCGCTAGCCACACCCTCGTCATCAGAATACTGAACACCCTCCTGGGGTGGGTACTCAAAATACTCTGAAGGGTCAAACCCGGCAAAAGGATCGAAGAAGGCAGGCTCCGACGAACTCTCTCCCGGTGCCTCCTGCGAAGGCCAGAACTGGTGAAAGACCGGCTGCCTCTAGACTCCCGAAGATGTCCCGGCATCCATGCTATGCTGCCCCCGTACGGGTCCCTCCAACTGCGACCCTGGCTCAGTCCTCGGCGGAGGAACGTCCACAGAATGCCTCGAAGGCATCGGCTCGTATGCCGGCACACGCCGCGAAGACCGGCAAGACAGCTTCCCCGCCAACTTCTTCGCAAAGGACCGCATCGCCACATAACGGCGGGTCAGCGTGTCGAAGGCTCTCCCCGGGACCTGCACAAGCAAACAGCCAAAGAAATGCTCAGCTAAAGAGATACAGGCATACAAAAAGAGAAAAATACAGAAAAGATGCCAAGACAAAAAAGAGTAAGCACACTCACCGGCATATCAGTGTCAACCCGGTAGGCAGCTGGAGCCTGCTCAGGGACGGGTACCGACACCCTCCGCCTCGATGAATCCCCACGAACATATGTGAAATCCGGCCCAGGCACCGGAACCTCTGGGGGACCTGGCGGGCCATCCTGCCTCTCCCTCGCCAACACCTGTGGCATCCTCAGCTTCCTCCTAACGAAGGCCCCATACTCCTCTCCATACAAAACAAACTCATCGGCACTCACGCCGCCAAGATATCTCTCAAACTCCAGCACGTCCATGTCACGGGAATCCATCATCCCAAAAGGCGGGTCCCTCGGAGCCAAGGGGAGCATACCTTGGCCATACTGCCAGAAGACCCTCTCTCTCAAATACATGACATCGCAGGTCAGGCCCCGCAGCATCTTCCTCTGTGCCGTCACCACGGGAGCACCCTCAAACTCGTCAGCCCCATACCGAGCCCAGGGGTACAGATCAAACTCCGCCGGGCTATCTCTCCCCAGATGCTCCTGCACATCCCCGTAGGCAATGGTGAGCTTCCCCCTACTCGTCCTCCTCCTCCTCAACGAGCGGGCCCCGCCCAACATAGCAGGATAGGCCGCTATGGCCTCAGCCTCTCAATCCCACGGGAAGCACCGGAAGATCTCATAGAACCACACCTGTGACAAAAGCAGAAAAGGTTCAGTGCAAAGGAAAATGGAGAAATGACAAACTGCTAAATCAAAAACAGTAATAAACTCATACCTCCAAAGCAAAATCAAAGCAGCCCAAAGAACTGGCCACGCCTCGTTTAAGCCGGTCCAAAGAGAAATAAAGCTCGGCCAGGCCCGCCTCGCCCCAAGCTATCTCGCAAACCCTCTCCAAATCAATCAGACTCTCCAGCAGAGCAAAAGGAGCCGTAGTCGCGTGATTCGAGAACAGAGTCTCGGAGAGGGCAAACCACAGGAAAGAGCGTGCCAGCTGCTCCGCCGTCACCAGGCCGGTACCACAGCAATAGGCCCCAATACTGGCTGTAATCCGCATCTCTACATCGCTGTACAGCATGTCAGGCCCCTGCGAGGAAGAGGCGCAAAGCCCAAAAAAACCAACACCGGCCGTCATCGTAAGTCCGGATTTTGCCCACTAAACGGCAACACAAACACCGGCCGTTATCGTAAGCCCGAACCTCGCCCACTAAAAGGTAAAACAAGCGCAAAAGGAGCCAACACCTCCAAGCACAAATCTCAAGGCACAAAACACCTCCAAAATGCCAAATGGTGAATCAACCACCGGCCATCAAAGTAAGCCCAAAGTCACCTTCTCTGCAGACAAAGCCCTTACAAGGCCACATATCCCCAGCAGATGAACACCGACAGTCATCGTAAGTCCAACCTTTTCCCCAGCGGACAAAAACGTGAGGCATCCACACCTCTCACAATCAAAGCACAAGGCAGCCACGCCTCCGCAAACCGCAGTCAGAAGACGAATCAAGTCCTCACACACGACACTACCGCAGTCAGAAGACAAATCAAGTCCTCATGCACGACACAACCGTAGCCAGAAGACAAGTCACGTCCTCATTACTATCTCCAGCCCAGAAGGCTTTAAACCACTCGGTTCGGAAGATCGTATAAACCTCTCACATCACTATCTCCAGCCCGGAAGGCTTTAAACCACCCAATTTGGAAAATCGTAAAATTTCCATCTCAGGGCGCCACCACGTCCTCACAGTCGACCTCGGCGGTCACACGACACTTCAGGGCACCTCCACGCCCGCATACACTCACAATTTCGCGACCTCTGAACTACGATCAGGCTTGATTCCCGCTAGGGATACGTAGGAATCCTATCACAGGGTCCAGCTACCGACCTATACGGTCACCCAGGATGCCTCCACATCCTTACCATCGACCTATACGATCACCTAGAACGCCTCCACGTCCTTATCATCGACCTATACGGTCACCCAGGATGCCCCCACGTCCTTACCATCGACCTATACGGTCAACCAGGACGCCTCCACGTCCTTACCATCGACATATACGGTCACCCAGGATGCCTCCACGTCCTTACCATCGACCTATACGGTCACCTAGGACGCCTCCACGTCCTTACCATCGACCTATACGGTCACCCAGGACGCTTCCACATCCTTACTATCGACCTATACGGTCACCCAGGACGCCTCCACGTCCTTACCATCGACCTATACTGTGAAGATCTCCCCAACCCCGGGACCTATAAACTCGTGCCCCGGATGGCGGGTCCCCAAACCATCCCCTAAAATTAGAAACTTTTCCTTTAAATAATTCAAGAGTTACATAAACTTTTGAAAATCAAACTATAACCTGTTTTAATTTACAACATTACATGGAAAATATTTATAAAATGTTATACATATTTATTTTTCTCAATTTAATAATAACCACACTTATTCCCAACTCCCACACACTAAACGTACCCTGACAACCCAGAGGATGGTCCAAACTCCCTTCCGGCCTCACCGGTCTGGTCTACCTGTCTCAGCTGGAACTAAAAAAATTAAAGGGAGAAGGGGTGAGAAAGAATCTCAGGAAGTTATTATGCATGCAGCAAGATGCCAAATAAGATGCAACACGTAAACAAGTTGTTCAACATCATATTTGGAATACGGTAAACACATTACGTTACCTGACCTTACATTTTCCCGTCTGAACAATAAGTCGTACTACATGGGTATGGGCATACATCCTCATGGGAACCCATCCTCTATATGTGTGAACGTCTTAGGCCTATGCACGCCTTACAAGACCCATTTTTCAGGGAACCATGTAAGGTATCAGTATCCTATGAACTGCTTAGGCATATCCATAGTAACTGAGCCCCAAACTGTAGCCACAGTGGGGTGGAAATGGACACATGTATAATGAAACCGAGCACCTTATGTTACAACTTCTCATAAGTGGTCGTATTCCATTATACCCCCGAAATATCAGCTGATATTAAACATAATCATAATCACATTCAAGTACATAACAGTTACTTGAAGTCAAATCCACCCAATAGGATATCAATATATATAACATGGTACAATTACTCATGTTGAACAGTATAGAACATGGTACAATTACTCATGTTGAACAGTATGGAACATGGTACAATTACTCATGTTGAACGGTATAAAACATGGTATAATTTCTCATGTTTAAATCTCAATTAGCATAACATATATATAAACATTAATGAGTCAATATAATCCACGTACGACATGTATACTCGTAAGCAATACAATGATGACGTGCAACATTTATTTCACGCCCCAATTCAATCGATAAACATCCATAGATAAGAACGTAGAGGTACGATGACATACAAGTAACTCTACGCGTTCATAATATCATATTGTACAACTTACACAGAAGTTTCATAATCAAGTACCAAGTTTCTATAAACTTTGGTTAACGTTTTACCATGGTTGCCAACTCTTTTCAAAGCGAGATTTAAGGACCCTCTCATTATCATTTTGGTTTCTTTGAAATGCCATTGTAAAGTACTCATGTTGCTCTAGGATTATAGTTAAAGAAGTATCAAATCTCAACCAACTTGTTTAGGTTCTGAATGGCCTGAAATTCCTATTCTGAATTAACCCTGGGCACGACTCGTGCTCAAGGGCACGACTCGTGCCCAAATCCTGCACGACTGACTCCAACACCACGACTAGGGATCACGAGTTCAATTGAGGGTCACATCTCGTGCTCCTGGGCACGAGTCGTGCCCAACACCAGAATTACTGCTGATGTTCAACATCAGTTCCAACCAAGCAATACCACCCCATCCCAACTTTCCAAAGATGCACCAAACCAACACAAAACCAGCTTATCTACTCCTTCCAACCCAAAATAACCCTCAATTCATGCCATAACACATCTATTGCCCATTTATAACCTAACAAATTCACTATTTCATTGCCATTTTTCATGCTTATCAACTTTAAGATTCTCTAACCATTTCCCAAGTAAAAGAAACATAATCAACCAAATTCAACATAACTGTCAACATCTTTGGAACATAAATCAAGGCATATGCTCAACAAAAAAAAAAAGCATAATAACTTACTTAAAATGGCTCTAAAATTCCCAACTCAATTCTCTTTCCATTTCAACCTACCAAACTTCACTAGATACATATTTAGACTATAATTATACTCCCTCTGCCATGTAACATTTTTTTTTTTTTTTTTTTTTTTTTTTTTTTTTTAAAGGGGATCAACACATTTCACCGCTCCCCCCTTGATGCACTTCACAGAGGCGCCTAGCTATGCTAGGGAGGGCAATGTCATTCCCTCTAACCACTGGTGGGGGAATCGAACCCATAACCTCCAGGTTGGAAGCCATGAACTCTAACCATCAGGCTAAAACCCCGCGTGCATGTAACATTTTTATAATTAATAACCATGTCATTTTCATCTCAATTATCAACACAATATCTATACAATCTTGTTTAACTTCATTATAAGAAACACAACCATATCACACATACTTACTTTAAGACATATACCCTTTTCCCCATCTTTCCCATTTAAGCCCTATAATTTGACTAAAAATTCCAACACTCGGATATATAACATAATACGGCAATATGAAAATACAACTTTATCACTTCCATACCAAATCTTATCCCATTCAATCACCCAATCCATTTTTTATTTCCTTTTATTAACACAACCCAAATAATTTCCGAAAATTACCCAAAAGCCAAATATTTTGGTTACACAATACCAAATATTATATATAACACATAATATCATCATTTAACTTAGTATGAACAATTATTTGAAAAGAATCATAATAACTTATCTAAAAATATGCCGAAACGAAAAGACGATCTGACCGGCTCTAAACGTTCTCTTCGGCTTCCTGATCGCTCCGCCGATCTCGGATCGTAAAACGGACTCACGGTTGATTTTTAATAATTTTTGGAAGATATAATAGGAAATGGGTTTTGGAACGGAGGAAGTAATTTTTCTTTCTTTTCTTTCTCGGCTTGCTGTGCGAATGAACTGGAAGCTTGGAGTTGGAGAAAGGTATTTTCTATATTAACCCATTTTACATTTTAACCCTTCAAGAATGAGTTATTACCTTAAATTTTACTTTTGACTCTTAGAACTTTCCACCTTTTATAAAGCTTTTAATTAATATTTTCACTATTATTACTTTACTACAAAATTTCTTTTTATTCCATTTAAACATTAAATAATTAAATTAATTTATTAACATACTTAAAATATCCCACAATTTATTAACATAACTAAAATTTCAAATAATTTATTAAAATGTTAAAACTAACATATAAAAATCCCACTTATTATAAACTGCATAAAGTAAAATGCTACGCACCCCTCTCACCGTGCTCAACACGTGACCAAATTGGTGCCTAGGTTTAGGGTCGTGACACTCACTTCCCCTTAAAAAAAATTCATCCCGAATTTTAAACACTCTTACCCGAATGCTCAAATACTCACATATATCTCTCCCTTCTCTCGGATTCTCGAACCCGAAAGGCTTTCTCCATAGTATGATTCTTCCACAAATTTGTACAACCCGAATACTCTAGGTTTTCCATTTCTGAATTTGATTCTAATAACACTCAATGGTTCTCCCACATAAGTTAAACCAACATGAATAATCTTGGTTAAAAACTCAATATAAGGGAAAGGATCATAAAAACTCTTCTCCACTACAATGCTGCATACGACGCCACTTCAATACTGGACTGATCATGATTGATATATGCACTCCAACTGAGGTTACACGAACTTCTCAAAATAAATGAAAATCCATCGGATACACGCATCACACATTCTTCAAGATTCTGAATAGTTCTCTCTGCCTGTCTGCCCAATCCCTCTGGAGATATAACGCAAATCTGAAGGCATCTGAAAGTCCCAAAGTCTCGTACCAAGTCTCCCCACAACTACAATATGACTCTCAAATCCCGATCTGATATAAAATAGTGATTACTACTCCGTAGAATCGACCAATTCTCTCGCCCATACTATTAGGTTAACTTTCCCTTTTCGTAGTTTATTCGTCTTGGTATAAATGAGCCAACTCTGATCAATATATCCACTATTACTCGAAGGCGTCTCATATCTTCAATGTCGTGGGTAGTCCCGTTATAAAATCCATCACAATATCTTCTTATCCTAATTCTTCTAACCCTTCTTCCGTGCTTGATACATCCTCAAACGTCTTGAATACATCGTAAATCTTGATTGATGATCTTCCTCTAAAATGGATCTCTTATTCTCTTGTAAATATGGTACACCAATTCTGTCGTTGAAGGTTAAGATTCAATCAATATGTAATACAATATCTTCGGTTCTTCCATCTTGAAATGGTCAGATAATTTCCTCAATTCCGAATCATTTGTTGAACTTCTATAGGGTCTTCATACCGGATAGGGTAGCTCGAACATTCGCAATTAATATCTCATCTTGTAACTCGCAGGATGGCATGTTGATAAGAAGATCTTTTAGCTAATCGTCTCTGCAACCACAGTAGTCTTCTCGGATGGTATGTAATAACACAAATAAATCTTTTAATAACTTCAACAATTTCTCCACCTGTTGTTCAATCCCCTTTGATTGCACAATTACTTCCACTCTCATGATTTGTACAATTATCAAATTAACTTCATGCAAAGGATATTTCCACTTAAGTAACGCAAAATAGTCGTAATCCATTCCACGCTTCCGCTGCGCCACTCTGATTCCCTCAAAGCATAAGCTACCGCTTTCCCCATTCTGTATAAGAACACAACCCAAAACCTTCCAATTGACACGTACATGACAATTACAAATTCTCACATCCATCAAGTAGGATAACGATCGAGACTGCGGTCAATTCATTCTTCAATTCTGTAGAACTGATTTCACCTTTAACATTTCACCTAAATGATATCTCCTTCGAGATCAATTGAATCACTGATATTACAATTCTTGGAAATCCATCAACACTCTTTTGATAATAACCTGCCTAACCCAGATAACAGCGGAGTTCTAACATTGTCGAAGGTTGTTCCATTTGACCAGGGTTTCAATCCTCGAAAAAGTAATAACAATACCCGGCTTAAAATTACAAGATCCCAAAAATTACCATCTTCTCGAGCCAAATTCACACTTGTAAATAATTTCATAATCTTTTCATAACTCCGACTAAACAAGGATAACATCCGTCAAGATTATCACAATTATATCAAGATCAGGTTTAAACTCTACTCATCATATTTACAACACAACCAATACCCTTCTATAAGGTATTTTGGATATGGGCAACAACCCTGACATTAGAT
Source organism: Adenophora triphylla var. japonica (assembly GCA_022495995.1). Classification (NCBI taxonomy): domain Eukaryota; kingdom Viridiplantae; phylum Streptophyta; class Magnoliopsida; order Asterales; family Campanulaceae; genus Adenophora; species Adenophora triphylla. The sequence continues at coordinate 358,092 of JAFEMH010001389.1, read as the reverse complement.
CAATACGGAATGCTATCGCCCTAACTGGCTGCTTGAACTATTCTGATGAAATCACTTTACCAATTCATTTACCAACAATAAATAAGATATTCCAGGTGGCTTTTACTCACTTCTAATACATAACCCCTTTTAACCCTCATATTATTTAAGCTATACTTATTGACATTTAATGCATATATGACATAAATATCAGTTACTAACTTATCCGCCTCAACCAAACACAGAGGCAATTCCACCATAGATAATGAGACTCGCTTCTTGCGACAGTCCTCCCAAAACACAACAACTACTTAACCAATTCCGGTCGAGTATAACAATAAATCACGGATTGGTATATCTACCACATCCATTGGCAATACATGCCCACATAATCACGACTACCATGATAATCAAGTATGATTCGAGGTACTCTCCCATAGGAGTAGATACCTCTAGCACATAAGGCAACTCTGAAGCAAATTATGCAAATAAAATCAGAATTACAATGTCACATAATAATGAGGTGAACGGGGATTCATACAAGTATTGCCCCTACTTCTTGAGACAGGTAATATACTTCTAATGACAGCGGATGAATCTATCTCTCCATATTACTCACGTTTTCTTAATCTCTTGGGGTCATTACTATTTTCTGCCATTGAACAATTTCCTGCACTAAACACTCGTCGTCAGGTATCACACACTCCCCCTTAGACTAGACTTTTACCCTTGACTTCTAACCTTAGCTCTAATACCAACTGTGAAGACCTCCCCAACCCCGGGACCTATAAACTCGTGCCCCAGCTGGCGGGTCCCCAAACCATCCCCTAAAATTAAAAACTTTTCCTTTAAATAATTCAAGAGTTACATAAACTTTTGAAAATCAAACTATAACCTGTTTTAATTTACAACATTACATGGAAAATATTTATAAAATGTTATACATATTTATTTTTCTCAATTTAATAATAACCACACTTATTCCCAACTCCCAAACACTAAACGTACCTGACAACCCAGAGGATGGTCCAAACTCCCTTCCGGCCTCACCGGTCTGGTCTACCTATCTTAGCTGGAACTAAAAAAATTAAAGGGAGAAGGGGTGAGAAAGAATCTCAGGAAGTTATTATGCATGCAGCAAGATGCCAAATAAGATGCAACACGTAAACAAGTTGTTCAACATCATATTTGGAATACGGTAAACACATTACGTTACCTGACCATACCTTTTCCCGTCTGAACAATAAGTCGTACTACATGGGTATGGGCATACATCTCATGGGAACCCATCCTCTATATGTGTGAACGTCTTAGGCCTATTCACGCCTTGCAAGACCCATTTTTCAGGGAACCATGTAAGGTATCAGTATCCTATGAACTGCTTAGGCATATCCATAGTAACTGAGCCCCAAACTGTGGCCACAGTGGGGTGGAAATGGACACATGTATAATGAAACCGAGCACCTTATGTTACAACTTCTCATAAGTGGTCGTATTCCATTATACCCCCGAAATATCAGCTGATATTAAACATAATCATAATCACATTCAAGTACATAACAGTTACTTGAAATCAAATCCACCCAATAGGATATCAATATATATAACATGGTACAATTACTCATGTTGAACAGTATAGAACATGGTACAATTACTCATGTTGAACAGTATAGAACATGGTACAATTACTCATGTTGAACGGTATAAAACATGGTATAATTTCTCATGTTTAAATCTCAATTAGCATAACATATATATAAACATTAATGAGTCAATATAATCCACGTACGACATGTATACTCGTAAGCAATACAATGATGACGTGCAACATTTATTTCACGCCCCAATTCAATCGATAAACATCCATAGATAAGCACGTAGAGGTACGATGACATACAAGTAACTCTACGCGTTCATAATATCATATTGTACAACTTACATAGAAGTTTCATAATCAAGTACCAAGTTTCTATAAACTTTGGTTAACGTTTTACCATGGTTGCCAACTCTTTTCAAAGCGAGATTTAAGGACCCTCTCATTATCATTTTGGTTTCTAAAATTCCCAACTCAATTCTCTTTCCATTTCAACCTACCCAACTTCACTAGATACATATTTAGACTATAATTATACTCCCTCTGCCATGTAACATTTTTATAATTAATAACCATGTCATTTTCATCTCAATTATCACCACAATATCTATACAATCTTGTTTAACTTCATTATAAGAAACACAACCATATCACACATACTTACTCCAAGACATATACCCTTTTCCCCATCTTTCCCATTTAAGCCCTATAATTTGACTAAAAATTCCAACACTCGGATATATAACATAATACCGCAATATGAAAATGCAACTTTATCACTTCCAAACCAAACCTTATCCCATTCAATCACCCAATCCATTTTTTTTTCCTTCCATTAACACAACCCAAATAATTTCCGAAAATTACCCAAAAGCCAAATATTTTGGTTACATAATACCAAATATTATATATAACACATAATATCATCATTTAACTTAGTATGAACAATTATTTGAAAAGAATCATAATAACTTACCTAAAAATATGCCGAAACGAAAAGACGATCTGACCGGCTCTAAACGTTCTCCTCGGCTTCCTGATCGCTCTGCCACAGTCGGATCGTAAAACGGACTCACGGTTGATTTTTAATAATTTTTGGAAGATATAATAGGAAATGGGTTTTGGAACGGAGGAAGTAATTTTTCTTTCTCGGCTTGATGTGCGAATGAACTGGAAGCTTGGAGTTGGAGAAAGGTATGTTTTATATTAACCCATTTTACATTTTAACCCTTCAAGGATGAGTTAGTTCAATTATTACCTTAAATTTTACTTTTGATTCTTAGGCCCTTCCACCTTTTATAAAGCTTTTAATTAATATTTTCACTATTATTACTTTACTACAAAATTTCTTTTTATTCCATTTAAACATTAAATAATTAAATTAATTTATTAACATACTTAAAATATCCCACAATTTATTAACATAACTAAAATTTCAAATAATTTATTAAAATGTTAAAACTAACATATAAAAATCCCACTTATTATAAACTGCATAAAGTAAAATGCTACGCACCCCTCTCACCGTGCTCAACACGTGACCAAATTGGTGCCTAGATTTAGGGTCGTGACATATACGGTCACCCAGGATGCCTCCACGCCCTTACCATCGACCTATACGGTCACCCAGAACGCCTCCACGTCCTTACCATCGACCTATACGGTCACTCAGGACGCCTCCACGTCCTTACCATCGACCTATACGGTTACCCATGACGCCTCCACGCCCTTACCATCGACCAATACGGTCACCCAGGACGCCTCCACGTCCTTACCATCGACCTATACGGTCACCCAGGATGCTTCCACGTCCTTACCATCGACCTATACGGTCACCCAGGACGCCTCCACGTCCTTACCATCGAACTATACGATTACCCAGGACGCCTCCACGTCCTTACCATCGACCTATACGATCACCCAGGACGCCTCCACGTCCTTACCATCGACCTGTACGGTCATCCAGGACGCCTCCACGTCCCTACCATCGACCTATACGGTCACCCAGGATGCCACCACGTCCTTGCCACCGACCTACACGGTCACCTACTGAATACCATCACATCCACACACAGAGTTTCAGTTAGAGGACATCTCACATCCTTGTACACAACAACACTCACCCCACACACGAACTACGATCAGGATTGATTCCCGCTAGGGATACGTAGGAATCCTATCACAAGGGTCCAGCCAACTGACCTAAACGGTCACACAACAGGACACTGCCATGTCCTCACGCACCGACCTACACGGTCACTTCCTCTCCCAGCACGCGATCCAGATCAGGACCCTTATCTTATCGATGACCCCACTTCCTCCATAAGTGACGTCGTCGAGGGACTTCTGTAAGTACCCCAATCTGGATCACCCTCTTCCAAGCATACGAGAAGCACCGCAGACTCACACAAACGCAGTCTCGAAGACCCGTGACACTCAAAAACCTCAAAACCCCCAACCAAACCAAGGGAGGGACCTTTCTGGGACAAAAAAGCACAAAAGGACCTCAGAGGAATTCTTCAGAAACTGGAAAAGCAAAGTTGGCCCGTACGGACCTCTTTGTTGCCATGATTACTGAATCTTTTTAAAGTCCAAGATATTCCCTCAAATCCCGGAAGTAATAATTACTCAGCATCATGGGACGTCCGTACGGACCTTTATGCATGCAAGGTTAGTCTGTACGGACCTTCTTGCTACCAGACATCATCATGACTGAATTTTCTTAAAGTCCACTTATTTCCTTAAATCGAGGAAAACCAAAAAGTTGGATTACCTGGAAGGTCCGTACGGACCTTCTTGCACAAATCTGGGCACTATAAATAGAGGGCTCCCCCTCCCTCATTTTACACATCTCCCTCTTCTCTCCTCTTCCCCAGCCTTCTGGCACCCCTCTAAGTCCTCTTGAGGCATTCCCGACCCCTTTTGGATCCTTCCGAGCTCCCTCGTGGTGCTTCAAAACCTCTTCGAGCGCTCCCGCGACGCTCCCGCGCTACCTCGAGGCACTCTCGAGGTACTCTGAGGCCCCTCGTGGTACTCCGAGGCCTTGCCTGGTCTTTCCCGAGGCGTTTCGGCTCTTTCCGAGTCAAACCGGCAACTCGGACGCATGCCAAAACTCTGCCCGAGTGACCCCTGCCATCCCAACGCACGCCGAACCTCTGCCCAAGTGATCCCTGCGATCCCAACGCACGCCGAAACTCTGCCCGAGCGATCCCTGCGATCCCAACGCACGCCGAAACTCTGTCCGCAGACAACCGTCTCATCCCGAAGCAATCCCGGTCCGTACCGGAATACTATTCTATCCTCAAACACTATTCTCCAGTGGAAGACAGACACGAACCAACATTGGTAAGGTTTCCTTCATACACTATTTCAATACATTTCAATAAAGCAGTGTACAATGTAGACATCCGACACAACATGCATTTTTAAAAGCACATACACACACACACACAACAGTTAAAGAATATAAGGGGTACCGAAAGACTCGTTTTTACGAGGCGACTCGGGTGAGCTCTAATATTATAATATTCTCTTCCCGAGGAGTCATCTGACCTCCGAACTCAAAAATCTCATCACACAAAAACAGTTTATTTTTAAACTGATGCCCTTTTTCAATGTTTTGGGCTTAATAAAAACGGCGTGGCGACTCTACAAAGCAAAAACACAGCGAGACACCTCCAACCGCAAAACGGAATAAGCCAGATGCCAGGGCGCGATCGCGCTGCCTCTCGGATCCCGGCGACTTCCCGAAGCGACGCAACATAGTGCGAGTTGCCAGGGCTCCGCGCGCGAGCCGGATCCGGGTAATTTCAGTGATTTGCTGCAAGCAGTTGACTACTTGCGGTTTGGATACACGCGGTTCAACAAAGTGAGGTTTGAAACCTCAACAGGAAATTCAACCTATACTCAAAACACAAGTTAGCAAATAAAAAGTATGGAATCATTTAAGTTCAAGCATACCCATTTCTCCTCTGAGGAAGAAAAACCTCTTGGAGACCAGAGCTTTGGTGAGGATATCAGCAATCTGGTTATCTGTCCCCATATACTCTAGATGGATATTCCTCTTCTCCACATGATCTTTGAGGAAATGATACTTGATATCTATATGCTTGGTCTTGAAATGCATGACAGAGTTGTTGGAGACTAAAATTGTTGAAGTGTTGTCACACATGATAGGGCGATTTCCTTCTTCAATTCCATAGTTCACCAACTGCTGCTTAATCCAAAGGATTTGACAGCAACAACTTTCAGCAGCAATATACTCAGCCTCTGTGGTTGACACTGAAACTGAAGCTTGCTTCTTGCTGGCCCAAGCAACTAGTCTATTTCCGAGGAAATGACAAGTCCCACTAGTGCTTTTCCTGTCAATTGTACAAGCTGTATAATCTGCATCTGAATAACCTACGAGATCAAAGTTCGAATCTTTGGAATACTAAAGTCCAAGGTTAGTGGTTCCAGATAAATAGCAGATTATACACTTGACTGCAATTAAATGTGCTTCTCTAGGATCTGCTTGATAGCGTGCACATACACAGACACTAAACATGATATCGGGCCTACTAGCAGTTAAATAAAGTAATGAGCCAATCATACCTCGATATAAGGTTTGATCAACCTTCTTACCTTTTAGATCCTTATCTAGCTTATTTTTGGTGGCCATTGGAGTATCATATGCTTTTGCATTTTCTAGTCCAAACTTCTTTATTAACTCCTTGGTGTAATTGGCTTGGCTGAGGAATATACCTTCTTCGCATTGCTTGATTTGAAGCCCGAGGAAGAATGTTAATTTTCCCATCATGCTCATTTCAAACTTACTTTTCATTAGCTTTTCGAAACGCTTACAAAGTAACTCATTAGTAGAACAAAAAATAATGTCATCAACATATATTTGAACAAGTAAAGTATGCTCATTATATTTGGCAATAAAAAGAGTTGTATCTATTTTACCACGTTTAAATCCCTTTTCTAGTAAAAATTTAGAAAGAGTCTCATACCATGCCCTTGGAGCTTGCTTAAGTCCATACAAAGCCTTCTGGAGTTTGTAGACATGATTGGGAAATTTGGAGTCTTCAAATCCATGCGGTTGGGCAACATACACGGTCTCTTACAGTTCACCGTTGAGGAAAGCACTCTTCACGTCCATTTGATATAACTTGAAACTCTTGAAAGAGGCGTAGGCTAAGAAGATTCTGATAGCTTCCAATCTTGAAACTGGAGCAAAGGTTTCTTCATAATCGATTCCTTCTTCTTGCCTATATCCTTGTGCAACCAACCTTGCTTTATTTCTTGTGATGCTTTCATTCTCGTCCATCTTATTCCTAAACACCCACTTAGTTCCTATCACTCCTTGATCCTGAGGTCTAGGCACCAAAGTCCAGACCTTGCATCTTTCAAACTGGTTGAGTTCTTCTTGCATAGCAATGACCCAACTGGAATCTTGGAGTGCTTCATCAATCTTCTTGGGTTCAACTTGAGATAACAAGGAAGTATGCTCATCATAGTTCGATCTCCTTGTTTGAACACCGGAAAACAGATCACCAATCACATTAGAGAGAGGGTGACTACTGACTTCACGAACCTCCGGGGGTAAGTCTGGTTGGACTGAGGTTTGCTGAAGATCTTCAATTGGAACGTCGTTAGATCCTTCAGCGAAGTCATGGAAGGTGAGTTGATGAAGAGGTTCAATAAGTTGGATGGGGGAATTCTCAACATCTTCTTCCCTTGGAGTTGCATCTGGAGTAGGAACTTCAGGTGCGATTTTAAAAGTGCGATTTGAGGGAATTTCAGTTGAGGGCGCTGGATTTTGCGGTTGAGGTTCAGGTGCAGTTCCAGAGGGTTCACCTGATTCATTATGCTCAACAAAATCATCAGCAACATTTGGAGCCAAATGTGGCTCAAGGAGAGAATGCTCATCGAAAGTAACATGGACAGACTCAACTATCTTTAAACTAATTTTGTTAAAAACACGAAAAGCTTTTAAATGTTTAGCATACCCAACAAAAATACCTTCATCAGCCTTGGCTCCGAATTTACCTCTATTTTATCTTCCATTGTAGAGGATAAAGCATTTACAGCCAAAGATCTTAAAGAATGCAATGTTGGGGGTTCTTCCTCTCCATAGCTCATATGGAGTCTTGTTATAGGTTTTGTTGATGAGGGAGAGGTTCTGAGTGAAGCAAGCTGTGTTGAGTGCTTCAGCCCAGAAATACTGAGGCAACTTAGCTTCAGATATCATTGTCTTTTCAGCCTCAATCAACGTCCTGTTCTTCCTTTCCACAACCCCATTTTGTTGTGAAACACCAGCAGTTGAGAAATTGTGATCAATCTCATGGTCATCACAATACTGAGCAACACCGTTGTTCTTAAATTATGTTCCATTATCTGATCGAACACTAACGATGTCATCTTCTTTCTGAGTTTGGAGCCGTCTAAAGAGGGAGGTTAAGATGTCATAGCAATCGTCCTTAAAAATCATCATCTCAACCCATGTATATCTTGAATAATTATCCACCACCACTAAAGTATATCTACTTTCTCCAATGCTGGCAGTGGTAACGGGTCCAAACAGATCTATATGAAGCAGTTGTAAGCATCTTGCAGTTGAGGGAGCGGTCTTGCTGGTGAAAGACGACGCATATTGCTTACCAAGTTGACATGCACTGCATTTCTCTGGATGGTGGTCAGCCACTTTGGGTAAACCACGAACAAGGTTTTCCCTTCCAATCTTTGCTAGATACTTGAAGTTCAAGTGGCTCAACCTCTTGTGCCATAGCCTACTATTTTCACTCACATTTTTAGCTACAAAACAGAGATTAGTAATACTACATACAAAATCTAGATCAATAATGTAAATATTACTCTTACGAATCCCTGTGAGTAGGGTGACTCCGAAAATGCTATCTTTAATAAAGCAATTTGATGACGTGAAGTTGAAAAGCATTCCTTTGTCGCAGAATTGAGAAATTGAAAGGAGGTTGTGCTTGAGTCCTTCAACAAGAGAAACCTTCTCAATAGTTAGGTTTCCTCTCCTTATTACACCATACCCAATGGTCTTGCCTTTATTGTTGTCACCAAAGGATACAGACGGACCACTTGCTTCAATGACATCTTCAAGTAATGATCTATCTCCAGTCATATGTCTTGAGCAGCCACTGTCAAGATACCATTCATTATCCTTTGAGTGACCAGCCATTAAGCAGAGGACCTGAAATATAAACATTAAGAACGAGGTCCCCCTTTATTCCTTGGGTGTGAACCGCAAAAGGCATTCTACAGCCTTGTGACCTAAACCATCACACACAGAGCATTTATGAAAGCTACAAGCATCATGAGTTTTTACTAACTCCTTACTTTTCTTAGGAGTTGCATGCGGTTTGGGAACATCGGTTTCAGCTTTGACAAAGGTAGTCATCTTTGGTTTGACCGCGGGTTTTGTAGGAACGCTCTTCTTGCTTTTGAAGGCAGGAGGTGCGGTCGAAGAAGAAGGGCGGTCAGCCTTGCAGTTGGCAGCACTACCTATTCCACCAGGAGCGGTTGGATTAGAGGTGCGTCCAACTCCATAAGACATTTCCTCTGCATCTTCACTCTTAGAATCCTCTCCTTTCATCTGAGAGCTTTTCTCAAAATGTTTCTTTGGGTAGATATAATTGAAATTAAGTTGTCCTTTACCCTTAGAATCAACACGCTTCCCCTTAGGAATTTATTTAGTTAGTTTCAAAATTTCCTCATCCTTTTCACCACAGGATGCACACTTCTCCTCTTCACCTGATCCAAATCCCAGACCTTCTTTAACACTTATTGTCAAGGTATCTATAATTTGGTCCAAGGTGGATGAGCCACTCATCAATAATCTTCTGAAGATCGTTGATTTGGGTGACCAGGTCATCATTTCTGAGTTGAAGTGCAGCAACCTTAGTTTCAAGGATACGGTTTTGATCAGCAAGAGGGGACATACTTTTGATTTGGTCCTTAAGATTTGAAATTTTAGACCTCATCACAGTTTTCTCCGTCTTGTACTGAGAAATTTCATCATGAGCTAATCCTAAAGCTTTCTTAACATTAGAGAATTTTTGGATCATCATTTCTGCTTCCTTGAACATCCTTTCATATTTCATGGGAGAAACTTCTTCCACCACCTTTTTCAAAATTCTCTTCTTTGGAATTATTTTTGAAGGTGGAGCATTTGTAGAAAAAATAGGACGTGAATACGAACAATTTTCTATCTTAATGCTTGGAGTAAGTTTGACATCTCCATCCAATTTAAAATTTGGAATTTTTGCAGAAACCTCTTCATCCTCCATATCTAGCGACTCGATTGACTCAGTATCTGACTCATCGGAAGCATCTGCAAGTAAGCAGAGATTAACCTCTTCAGTTTCTTCATCACTTCCATCATCAGATTCTGTTTCAATCCAAGTAGCAAATTCCTTAGTATTCTCTTCCTCCTCAGCAACCATTCCCTTGCGACGAGAAAATTTCGCAGGAGAGGTTTTCTTTTTCATGTATTCATATTTAGGCTGTGGACACTCAGATGCAAAGTGACCAGGTTTTCTACAATTGTAGCAAACTAGATCACTTTTTTTCTTTGTATCTGCAGCCTTTGAAAACGTTGCTGGAGGTTTGCTTTTAGAAAATGTTTTTGTGAAATGTTTTGAGGATTTTCTAAATTTTTGAAATCTTTTCACAAATATGGCAAAATCATCATCATCCATTTCGATGAGTGATGAGGTTGATATGGAAGGATTTGCGGTTTGATTGGATGTGGTTGGTTTCTCCTCATGTTCCACGACGGACATGGAAAGCGATTTGGTTTTCCCTTCAATCTCTTCAATATGATTTAACTTAAGCTCATAGACTCTAAGATTTGCATGCAAGTTACTTAACGACCAAGTATTCAAAACTTTGGAGTCTTCTAGAGAGGTAGCTTTATTTACCCATCTAGAACCTAAAGCAGCTAGGAAAGTCATATTGGTTTTCTTATCAGTTAAAGTCTTTCCAAGAGGTCTACAAGCATTAACTACCTCAATATAGCGGTCGTAGGTCTGACGCAAGGTTTCGTTGGATTTTCTGTTGAAGTTGTTGTTGGATCTTTCAACAGCATACAATTTGTTCTCCTTACACTCGTCATCACCTTCGAGATAGCTCTCTATGGCATCCCACATCTTCTTTGCGGTTTTGAGATACATCACCTTTTGAAGGGTTGAAACGGGGAGAGTTCCAGAAATGATGTGCCTCGCCTTGCTGTCTAAGGCAGCTAATCTCTTCTCTTCATCTGACCACTCGTCTTTTGTATTTTTGACTTCTGGAGTTTCTCTACTGGTGACTGGATCTATGTTGGCCTTCATGGGAACGAACGGGCCATTGATCACGCATTCCACCAGCATTTCATCAATAGTCTCCAAATGAATAAGCATTCGGCACTTCCAGATGTAAAAGTGGTCTTCGTCCAAAATTGTAATGTGTGAATAGTTAACAGTTGTCATTGTCTTTGAGTTTGCCATATCGAATCGGCACACAAGCTGTTAAGCTTAAAAAATAGTGGCTTTATAAATGTGTTAGCTCTGATACCACTTGTTGGTCCCAAAGGTGGCAACAAGGGTGAAAAACAGCTAGAGGGGAGGGGTGAATAGCTGTTACAAATTTTTTGCCCTCTTTTAAAAACTAAACCTCTAAGCTTACAAAACCGCTTACAGTTGATAATAAACTACAAGTAGAGATGTAAAATGCACAGCGGAATATTCGAAGATACAAAGCGATTTTGAGGTGCGGTTTTGCAATGCGGTTTTAAGTGCAGTTGTAAAACAGAAAGTGAGGTTTGACAATGGTAACTCCAAACACAATTCACAATAATGGATAACTACAATTAAGATCAAACAGAGAGAAAGTAGATAATTAATAAGCACAAGAAATAATAAATGCAGAAAAGTAAGAACACAATATTTGGAGAGGTTCAATCGATAAACGATCTACGTCCACTACCAAGATGGTTAGTCTTGGATTTTCTAAGAGTTAGATTTTATATTGAGTATGAGAGAGATTACAAGTTATAAAGTATTCAAACTCAAATCTAAAATCTATTCTATGAAGATCGAATCCTAGACTATAACCAGTGTATCTCAAGTGAATAATCTATGAGATTAAACAAGTGAGGTGTGTGTGTGTATTCAAGATCAAGGCTCTTTAGATCTATGAGATGGAGAGAACAATGATTCTTAAGGTGTTAAGGCTTGATTTATGGGCTGGGATATATTTCTTGAAGTAGAAGATGAAGATTCAAAGGACTAAGAATTTTTGGGCAGAGCTTCAACTTCTATGAACTCACAGCAAATCAATTTTTCAAGCAATCTTCAAATGGTGAAGATTGGGGGTATTTATACCCAAGCATCAAAGATATAGCCGTTGGACATAGCTTTTGCAAGGACTGAACTGATGCTTTCCCATTGGTCCACAAATATTCACTTTTGTCCTTTGGTACAGCAGTTGCAGATAAAGCTGATCAGGCTTCAGCTGCAAGTAAGGTAGTTAGGACACCTGTCACCTTTTCAAGATCCTTGCAGATCTTGTCTGGTACTTGATCACGTGACAAGATATGGTGGTTGAGTTTTGATATTGCTGACGTGGATATCAACGGTAAAATGTGGTTCACTTCAAGTCTTCAATCATTGGAGCGGTCTAGTACGCAGGCGGTTGAGGAAGTGCGGTTATACCAGGTGAGGTTGCAAAGTGCGGTTGAGATATTGGAACTGCACAAGTGCAGTTCACATATGCGGTTGCACTACAGTTGTTCAAAGGGGGTAGTTTCAACAAAGGAATTCCACAAGGCAGTTCAGCATGAGCGATTGCTTGAGTGCGGTTTTGAAACTTTTGAACTGCAATCCTCAAGTCCAATGAGTGCCAGTCTTCAAGCCTAATTTATCCTATTCTATAAAATGGACTTAGCTAAAAAATTGAAGTCTAAGCTTCATTACATATGGGCCTAAAGTCCTTAAAATAGAGAGGAGGTTATGGTATCAATCAAATCTTAAGCTAATCTAGGAGGGTTAAAATATGCATACCCAACACCGATTGATGGGGATGTTGTTACTGATGTTGACATCCCACCACTTATAAACTGGCGGGTAGTATGTCACAATCTTTTAGGGGTTGTCCCATCTCCCGGAGATATGGATGGGAGTAGTCTCAAGCTAGGGTGGATTACGAGCCAGTTTCCACATTTCCATGACCTCGCTGACGATACTCCCGAATACATTGTTGATATGTATACACGAGCATATATCATGCTAGCTTTGGGTTCTACGATGATGACTGATCGTACGAACAACAAGGTTAAGTTGTATTATCTGTCACTGCTTCGAGAGATTTCGAGGGTCTGGATGTACAATTGGGCTAGTGCTTCGCTCGCTTTTCTATATCGAGAGTTGTGTAGTGCGACTAACTCTCAGATGAGCCAGTGCGGTGGATTACTCAACATTTTACAATTATGGTTATCTCATTTTAATATGCATTATGTCATTGGGTTTAAGTTTGATTTCAAATTATCGACATTATTTATAGTATTTGATATATATTTTATTGATATAGATTTGGGCTTGGGCTTGGGAGCGGTTGCTATGTGTGCAACCTGTAATTCGAAGGCAAAATACTGATCCGGCACAAAAGCACATGCCACTGGGATGCATGTATACATATATCATACGTTATTTTCTCATCGTTATATTTTTATTAAAGTTTCTTATAATTATTATTTTTATGAAATTTCAGGTTTACCGGATAATCATTTTATCTCAAGGAGGTTACTGCACATAACCTACGAGGCTATCGTGATCAGCTGGCCAAGCTAACAAATGATCAGGTTGTGTGGCAGCCTTATAGAGATCGACAATCTTCGGCCTAGTGCTATCAGTGACGGGCCATATGGATGGCGCGGGTCCCTATGATATGCTTCGAGAGGATAGAGTGGCATTTGACGGATCGTGTTCTGAGGCAGTTTGGCATGCTGCATGGGGTCCCGAAACCTTGTGACACTCGGAGGGACTTGAACATAGTTGATCAGCGTGGAAATAATCTAGTGATTTGGAGTAACCGCCATCAACAATATATTGTACTGTGGGGACAGCGGTGGAACTTACTAGCTGTGGGGGTCCCACGCATTCACGTAATGCATTACACTGATCCATACTCCCTCCGTCCCACCTGAAAAGACACAAATTTCCATTTTGGGTGTCCCATTTAAAAATGCACACTCCCAAAATAGAATTTTTTTAATACTTCTTTATTCGTGGGACCTTCTTATCATACTCACAATAACTATCCACTAACTATTCCCTATCCCACTTTCTCTCTCCTACATCACTTTTTATACTCACAACAATTATTACCACTATACACTCTCCTTAATTTCCGTGCAAGATCAACGTTGTGCCTTTTCGTGTGGGATGGAGGGAGTATATGATATGGTTTCAGAGCATAATGTGCATGTTTGTGCAAAACCCCCTTCATATATGTTGGGTTTGGTGCCATCTAAGTTGGGGACGCCTAAATTAGGGGATTAAACAACATTTTGGAATTCCTCGCACAGTTGCAAAGGGATCGATCGCGCGGAAAGGGGCATGCGACCGCGCTGAGTTTCTGCCTTGAGGGAGGGAGCGACCTCGCCCTACCAAGCGGCGATCGCGCGGGTGCAGATAGGGCGATCGCGCCCAAGGAGGGATCGATCGCGCCCTATGCCGGATCAGGCCCATCAACGGCAGAAATTTGTTTAGGGTTGAAAACCCTGTATGGTTAGAAGCACGGCATATAAATAAGCCTACCCCAACCATATTTTTAGCTAGTTCCTTTGCTCATCTGTTTCTCTAGATCCAGGGTTTGTACAGATAGGAATTCTTTGCCAAGAATTCGTGCATTAGATTCGAGATTGTAATCGGTTGATTTCCTGAGCATAATAATATTCTCCCCACTCTGCCCGTGGACGTAGCTAAATTGGTGAACCACGTATATTCTTGTGTTTTGTGATTGTTTCTTGTTTTCTATCTTCTACATAGACTCTGTTCCAACAAACTGGTATCAGAGTCGATCAGGTTGAGAAAGGTCTAGGGGTGTTCCGATGCAGAAGTAGATGGGATCAGGAATTGAATCATCGTTTGACAAGTTTAATGATAAGAATAACTTTTCTCTTTGGCAAATCAAGATGAAAGCCTTGTTGAGAGACAAGGGCTTGTGGGCTCCAGTGGCTGGTGCAATCTGGGATCATCAAGATCCAAAGGGCAAAGCAGAAGTCGTTCCTACTGGTGCTGTCGCGGCTGCAACAGGAGAAGGTTTAAAGAAATCGAAGAAGATAGCAGAGAAGAAAGAGGCAGATCTGATCGCGCTAGATGAGAGGGCCCACTCGAAGATCATCAGGTGTCTAGATGATGATGTTCTAGCGGATATTCCAGATACCGATTCTGGAGGTGTTTTGTGGCTTGCGTTGGAAGACATGTATTTGACACGATCATTGACCAACAATCTATATCTAAAGCAGAGGCTATATTCTCTCCGAATGCAGGAAGGTACGCCCATTAGGAATCATCTAGATAGATTTACATCTTTATTACTTGAACTGCGTAATATAGATGCTAAGGTTGCTGATGAGAATGCTGCATTAATTCTTCTTGTTTCTTTGCCTTTATCATATGAGCACTACGTTGACTTTATTATCAATGGTAAGGATACGGTGACTCTAGAGGAGGTGAAATCCTCGCTCAAGACTAGAGAGTTACGTCGTAAAGCAAGCGGTAGTAATGGTACAGATAATCAGACGGCATGTTTGGTTGCGGAAAGCAGCAGGGGTTCTAGCAGTAAACAGAAGAAGAAGAAATCTTCTAGCAATAGGGGCCTGAAACCTGATGATGTTTGCAATTAATGCAAGGGGAAGGGACATTGGAAAACAGATTGTCCTGGGAAGAAGCGAGGCGAGCCTCCAAATCGCAATGAAGCTAATGTTGCTACAGTTGATACGAGAAGCTCTGATGGGGATTATGCTTTAGTAATAGAAGAATCTGCAAAACAGTCGGATGCGTGGATTATTGATTCTGGGGCTTCTTATCATATAAGTCCGAGGAGAGAGTGGTTTACAACTTATGAGCAGGTAGATGGTGGTAATATTCATATGGCCAACAGTGTTACTTGCAGGGTGGTTGGTATTGGCTCGATCAAGCTACGGACTCATGATGGTAAGTTCTGCACTTTGAACGATGTGAGGCAAGTTCCATAGATGACGAAGAACATGATATCTCTTAGTCTACTCGACAGCAAAGGGTACATTTTCAAAGGTAAAGGTGGAGCAGTTTATGTCTACAAAGGTTCTAGAGTGGTTTTGAGAGGCCTTAAGCGGGGCTCCTTATATTTCCTGCAAGGAAGGACGGTTTCTGGGTTAGTATTGGTTGTATCATCTGAAGTGGTCAAGTAGGATATGACAAAGTTGTGGCATATTAGGCTTGGGCACATGATCATTAGAGGGATGCAGATATTGACTAATCATGTTCTTCTATGTGGCCATAAGGTCAAGGATCAGAAGTTCTGTGAGCATTGTGTACTTGGAAAGATGCAGTGAAGCTGTAAGTACCCAAATCCGGATCGTCAAAATCCGTCAGAAAGTTAACCGAAATCTGTTAACTGGCCCGCTCCAGGTTAACGGAACTCGTTAAACTCCCCGTTGCCATGCCAACGAGACGTCCCGGGACTGCCCCGTGCATCTCGACGTCGAAGCGTACTTGACACGTGTCATCTCACGTAAAAGTATGGCTTTCCCTGAAAAACGCACTTTCCGGCACTTTCCGGGGGCGTTTCGGACGTTTTCCGGACTGTTATTTTAAAAAACGGACAAAACCGGGATCGGGGAACGAACTCCCACGCATTTGGTGAGTTATGGGACACGTGGCAGCCATGCCACAGCCCACACATCACCCTTCAATCAGAAATCAAAGGGAAAAGACTAAAATACCCCTGGTATACAGTCAAAGTCCGGCCGGACTCCCTGTGCACATTTTCTGAAATTTCCAGCAAGCCCCTCAAAATTCCAAAATACCACAAAACCCCTGGAAATCAGTCTAAGTCCGGCCGGACTCTTACTGCATTTTTCACCTATAAATAGGAGGGCTGTCAAAGCCATTCCATAACAACATTTTACCCCAAAATTTCACCACAGCCCACGGCACAAACCAGTTTCACCCCTCCCGAGCTCTCGTTTTGCCTCGATTTGCGTGAAACCTCCGTATTTCGATCAAATACGTCCCTCACCACTACGAAACATCGTTTCAAACCTCTTCTGTGTCCCGTACACACCTTCTGAGCCAAAGGAGTTGACCCTAGCCATAGGTATAACTCCCTCTCTCTAATCTCTCATTTCATCTCGGTTAACGCGCCAGTCGCTATAACCGTTCCTAACACCGTTACAGAAATATAGACACCTCCGTCTAACGGGGTCCGATACGTTTTAGCCCCTCGATCCTCTTCTCTTTCCGTAAGAGAAGTAATCACGGGTTAAAACGGCGTTTCGACCCCGTTCCGTTTACTTTTTCTGTCATTTACCATTCCGGATCGATCGATCCGTTGATCGTCATTTACTTTTCTGTCATTTACAATTCCGAGCCGTTTTGGCTCGTTGATCGTCATTTACAACTCCGAGCCATTTGGCTCGTCGATCGTCATTTATGATTTCGGATCGTTTGATTCCGTTGATACTGCTTTAAATACTGTCATTTACAAAGTCCGACCCGTTTGGATCGTGATAGTATTTACTTTTCAAAGTCCGAGTCGCAACCCGATTCGTTGATTGCATATCATTTAAAACGCATTTTTCCGTAAAAAAGCGTTAACAATGTAATGCCCGATTCAAAATCGGAGTTCGTCCTTCGAACTCTCTTTCAAAACGCGCGAAATGACGTTTGGCATCCGAACGCTCATCTTTCAAACTAAAAGCCGCTATTTGACATTCAAAATCATTTAATACGTTTTTCCCGTAAAAATCGTTAACAATGACTCGCCCGGTTCAAAACCAAAAGTTCGTCATTCGAACTCCTTTTCTAACTCAAATCGACGTTTGCCACGCAAACGCTCATTTCCGTCTCAAAACCGACGTTTGTCATTCAAACGATCGCTTTTTCAAAAGATCACCTAATCAACGTTTGACATTCAAACCAAGATTAAGCTTGTCATTCAAGCCCCCTTTTCAAAAACACACACACACACACACACGATTTCGAGAAAGGTAGAAAGACTCGTCATGCGAGGCGTTTCGGGTGATCTCGTAATACTCTTCCCGAAACGTAACGTGACCTCCGAACCTAACAATCTCTGGTACTAAAAAGCTTTTTACTCGTTTTTGCTACCAATAAAAATGACCCCCGTTTTCAAAGCCTTTTCCTAAGTTTTTGCTACCAATAAAAACGACACCATTTTCACAAAAGCCGTTTCTCAACGTTTGGGCTCAAAATACAAAAACCGCGTGGCGACTCCTCATTTTTTTCTTCCCATGAAGCGAGGTCTCAGACACCAACCCTCCGCGAAAGACAACCGCGTTTCGCGCCCGCGCGAAATCTTTGGTAATTTCAGAAGCAAGTTTCCTAAGTGGATTCACATAACGAAGGGTAGTCTGGATTACATTCACTCGTATTGTTGGGGACCTTCAGGTCAGGAATCATTGAGGGATCACATGTATTTCTTGTCCATGATTGATGACTACTCGAGGAAGACATGGGTAATTATTATGAAGCACAAGAGTGAGGCTCTCACCAATTCAGATAGTGGAAGACAATAGTGGAGAATCAGATAGGGAAGAAGATCAAGTGACTCCGGACAGATAATGGTTTGGAGTTTTATAGTTCTGAGTTCGATGAGTTCTGTAAGCAAGTGGGGATTTCCAGACATCTCACTATCAGAGGTACACCACAGCAAAATGGTGTAGCAGAGTACATGAATTAGACATTATTGGCTAGGGCAAGGTGTATGCTCTCCAATGCAGGGTTGTCTAAGCCGTTCAGGCCAGAAGCAGTTAGTACATCATGTTACTTGATAAATCGCGGACCAAATACAGGTATCAGTCTCAAAGTTTCCAATGAGGTATGGTCAGGTAAACCTGTTGATTACTCTAATTTAAGGGAATTTGGTTGTACTACTTATTATCGTGTGGATGATGGGAAGTTGGAGCCCAGAGCTAGAAAAGGGGTATTCATGGGTTATGGAGATGGTGTCAAGGGATACTGTATTTGGTTTTCATAAGAGGGTAGGGTAATAATAAGTAGGAATGTTATTTTTGATGAAAACTCTGTGCTTAACCCTATTATGAGATCTGTGGTTGTATGAGGTATTTGTAGTATTGATAAACAGGTGGAGCTACAAGATACTTCAGAGTTGAGCAGTTCACAGTCAGATGTTCATCATGATCTACCGACAGAAATAGAAGCACTAGAAAGTTCATCACCAGTTTCCGAGGAACGTGGGTTAGCTCAAGAGAGGTCTATACGGGCCCCGCCCCGAGTCAAGCTCGAGAGGTTGAGACCGAAGGTCGTTCCCGACCCGAAGTCTCGAGCTCTTCAGCCTTGACTTTGACGCGGAGCTCTGCCGAAAAATATACCCGAAGGTTCAATGTGACGCCGTGTCACCAAACCTCACCGTATCCACTGTGCCAGCCACAACTTGGCCAACGCCAAAAGCTAAGGTCCCTCGCGCAAGCGAGTCAGGAGAGGTCATGCCGAAATTTTGGCACGATCCCCGCCTTAACTTAAGGACGTTGACTTCGACTGTGGCCCGTTGTAAGTACCCCAATCTGGATCGCTCTCCATCCAAGCATACGACAAAATCAGGGGCAAACTTCCGGAGGTCATAACTCCTTCATACGAACTCCGATTGAGACGTGCCATATATGGTTGGAAAGCTCTCGACGAGAGCTAGCTTTCCATCACATTCACAAGAGCATGGAAAGTCCGTACGGACCTTTTTGCATGCCAAAAGGTCCGTACGGACCTCATTGCACCAGACATAATCATTACGAAAATCCCCTTAAAGTCCACGAGATTCCCTCAAATCCCGGAAATCTAAAATTTTGGATTACCTAAGAGGTCCGTACGGACCTCTTTGCAGTTTTCCTACACTATAAATAGAGGGCTCCCCCTCCCTCATTTTTCACACCTCCCTCTTCTCTCCTCTCCCCCCAGCCTTCAGGCTCCCCTCTAAGACCCTTCGGGGCAATCCCGGCCCCTTTCGGATCCTTTTGAGGCCTTCCGAGCCCCCTCGTGGTGCTCCGAAGCCTCTCCGAGTGCTACCGCGCTGTCCCGAGGCACTCTCGAGGTACTCTGAGGCCCTCGTGGTACTCCGAGGCCTTGCCTGGTCTTTCCAAGGTGTCCCGGCTCTTTCCGAGTCAAACCGGCGATCCCAAAGCACGCCGAAACTCTGCCCGAGTGACTCCTGCCACCTCAACGCACATCGAACCTCTGCCCGAGTGACTCCTGCCACCTCAACGCACGCCGAACCTCTACCCGAGTGACTCCTGCCACCTCAACGCACGCCGAACCTCTACCCGAGTGACTCCTGCCACCTCAACGCACGCCGAACCTCTGCCCGAGTGATCCCTGCGATCCCAACGCACGCCGAAACTCTGCCCGAATGCAGCCTAATCTCAACTCACGCCGAAACGCTGTCCGCAGACAACCGGCCCCTTCCGAAGCAATCCCGGTCCGTGCCGGAACATCATTTCATCCCCAAACACTATTCCCCAGCGGAAGACAGACACGAACCAACATTGGTAAGGCTTCCTTCCATTACTATTTCAATACATTTCAATACGTAGTGTACAATGTAGACATCCGACACAGCATGCATTTTTAAAAGCACACACACACACACAACAGTTAAAGAATATTAGGGGTATCCGAAAGACTCGTTTTTACGAGGCGACTCGGGTGAGCTCTAAGATTCTAATATTCTCTTCCCGAGGAGTCATCTGACCTCCGAACTCAAAATCTCATCATACAAAATCAGTTTATTATTATTTTTAAACTGATGCCCTTTTTCAATGTTTTGGGCTTAATAATAAAAACGGCGTGGCGACTCTAAAAAGCAAAACACAGCGAGACACCTCCAACTAACGCTAAAACGGAATAAGCCAGATGCCGGGGCGCGATTGCGCTGCCTCTCGGATCCGGGCGACTTCCCGAAAGCGACAAATGCGAGATGCCGGGGCCCGCGCGCGAGTCGGATCCGGGTAATTTCAATTGGCGACTCCGCTGGGGACTTTTTGTTTTAAAATCTTTTTAAACAAAACAAATGATTTTTAAAACGATGATGAGGGTCAAACTTTCATTTTACCCCTTTCTTTAACTGTTGTGTGTGTGTGCACGTGCTTCGTTTTTATTTTACAAAAAAAAAATGCATCAATATACATCTGTGCATACATTTAAAATTCTTCGAAAAACTTTTGTTTTACTCTGAAAAAGAATTTTAGAGACCGCACACTACGCGCACTGCTGCCTCGGTTACACCGCACACTACTCACACTGCTGCCTCGGTTACACCGCACGCTACGCGCACTGCTGCCTCAGATACACTGCACACTACAACCCTCAACCCGGAGTGGTCTCAGTTGCAGTCCGTTTGGTCTTCCTAGGCCTCTCGGATGCGCACGGGATCATTCCAAACATCCCATCCTAGCCAAGCGTCAACCCTGCACGTTTGAGTCTTGAGTCACACTCTGTCCAGACTCGGTTGGTTTTTACCCAGTCCGTGTCATACAGCCTGGATACATATACCATGCCGGCCATTTTCTGAGTCAGGGCTCGGAACTCAAGATCCCTTGCGCAAGCAAAGCGATGAAAGGTCATGCTAAAATCTTGACCTGATCTTGATTTGGCTACACCTGCACGATGTTCCGTCCGGATATACATCCATGCTCACATGACACCATGTCATCACGCCTTTGATACGTCAGCCATGACAATATGACCCAGCTAACGCCTAACGTCACGGATCCCTTGCGCAAGCAAGGTAAAGAGAGGTCATGCCGAACTCTTGACCTGATCTTGACTCAGTGGCCGGCTCGGTTCACTATTCACATGGCTAACGCACCAAAACGAACATGACAGGCTCGGTCCTTAGGTTCGGTTTTTCTTTTAGGCCGGTGGAAACCGCTTGCCCTATAGGACCCTCGCCCGGGCCGTCCCACCCCGGGGATGTCGAAATACGGGTGCAAAACGAGGGGCTTATAGCCGCACGAGATGGTCTCCATCGACCCGGGATCTAGCATAGTTGCGAAAAGAAGAGCAATCTTTTCCAACCTACCTAGGATTCTGAGAAAACACTGTTTTAAGTAAATTAAAACAACAAAAAAAAAATCATAAAAAAAGCGAAAACCGCATGTCACATGAGCTTTCCCCCTTTTATCCAAAAGGCCTTCCCATGTCTAAACCTTACCCGTCACCCCCTCCAGCGAACCGAGAGTGGTTGAGAGTACCCAGGAGCCGCCTTTTCAGTTTCGAGGTCACAAGGTCCGACAGCCCTTCCGGTTCAGCGGTCAGAACACTCCGCTATTCCCCCATGGCGGGATCAACATATAACAGTGAGGGAAACGAAACCCCGCCCCCGGGAAATTTCCAAACGATGGAAGAAGTTTGGCAAGCTTTCAAGGCTCTCGAAAAACGGCAAGAAGAACAACAGGCTTGGATTGAATACGCCATGCGCCATCACGGAATCGTCGCGGTTCCCCAACCCGAGGGAACCTCTGTCCTCATAGAAGACGAAGAAGTGCCTATTCCCCCGGTTTCCCAAAGCTATCAGCAGGTCACTCCTCCACAAAGCTACGGGAACCCAGCAATGCAAAGCAACTCCCGCTCAAAGCACCACTCAGGCCTCAGTCAAGCGGCTCCGATCTGTCAACCGCAGCACAACAAATTTCCCGACCCTGCGCGGCAAGCTCAATATCATCAGCGCAGCGCTGGACCATCTCAAACAAATCCAAATAACATTCAAAATGTTCCCATGTTCACTTCCTTCTCTCAATATGCCCAGAATTCACCAGGTTTCCCCCACATAACTTTTCCAACCCATATCTTCGGACAGCCTACATTCGCTCGAGCTGCTTCATGGCCTCAAATCCCGTCAACCGATCCACCTCCAGGAAAAGGAAAGGAAGCCGCCAGAGCAGTCCACTACATCCAGAATGGAGTCCAAGAAAGCCGCGATCAAGCGCCCCCGAGAAATAACAATCCTCCCACCCGCGGCGTGTTCAAGACTTCGACAACTTCGGAATGCCTCTAAGCCAAGTGTTAGAGGCGTTGGTAAACCAGAACATGCTCAAGCCCCTTGAGAATTATCAACCGAGGAATCCTAACCCGAACATGGATATGAGCAAGCAGTGTGCTTTTCACAACTACCGCGGCCACACCACCGACGATTGCGTCATACTAAAACAAGCAGTCCGGGGACTAATTGAAGAAGGAAAGTTGGAACGCCCCTGCGGCCCCAATACAGACGGGAATCCGTTCCCCTTGAACAATGAGGTGAACAAGGGGACCACAGCCCAACGAAGCAACAAACCTCCTCGCCTACCACAGTTCCAGCATTTCGATAACCTCGGGATGCCCTTGAGCCAAGTCCTCGAGACACTAATAAAGAGGAACATTCTCAAACCCCTCGAGAATTTCCAACCAAAGACTCTCAAGACCAACATTGATATGAGCAAGCACTGTTTGATATTGTTTAATTGTTGCCAACATCAGCAAAATACAATTGGTTTGCTTCAGTTTGATATGGCTTTGATTGAGGTTGGCCAGATGTGGTTTGATTGGGCTATGGTTAATGTTCATAGCCTTTTCCTTCTGTTGGGAGATTCTATGGCTGCCTTGATCATTTGGATAATGGATAATAGTTATGCTGTCATGTTTTCATCAGCAATGGGTCAGTTCATAGTAGTGGCTGGTCTTATGGTTAAAGCAATTCGTAAAAGCTTGGCAATTCAGAATCTTGATATTGAGTTTGCAGGTTTTTGGCAGCGTTTTGCTGGCTTTTTGAAGCTTTGGGTTATGTTTCACAAATGGTCATATTTGTTGTTTGCTAAAGATTGCAGAAATTCCATAGCAGCCTTGAATGTGCATGATCTGGGAAGGCTGTTGGCTGGTAAAGAGAATAACATTTGTGAGGATTCAAATAAGAATCACATTAGTTTTGAATGTTCTGTTTTTTGGATAAAGGAGGATGGGGATTTATTCATGGCAGCTTGGATTCAATTTAATGGTCCCAGTTTGCTTGCGGTTTTGATTGAATTTTTGATTGAGATTTTGAATGCGGTTTTGATTGCGATTTTGTATAAGGTGGTTTTGGATGCGGTTTTGGCTGTAGCTATAATAGATGTGGTCTTGAATGCGGTTTGGAAGGTGGATAATTCATCTGCAGTTTTGTATAGGGCTGATTGGGCTGCGGTTGGGTTGGTTGTTATTGGTTTGATGCGGTTTAATATGGTTGCGGTTGTGCATAGTCTCATGTGGTTTAGTTGGGCTGTGATATTGGCAGTTAGATGGGGCATAGTTTTGGCTTTGCATAGAAAGAACATCCATATTATAAGTAGATTTGGAAAAAGTTTATTGATTGGTATAGGAAAGATAGATAATCTTAGATGGATAGATGTTAAAAATGTAATAGTGAGGTTGAGGTTCGGCTCCATTTCACTCATAGAAGTGGATGGTTGTCCCCCTCTTGTAATTTTTCATATGTTGGTGTTTAATAAAATCATCCCAGGTTCCGTCCTGGTTATATAAAAAAAAAAATATGAGCAAGCACTGCGCCTTCCACAACTACCCCGGTCACACCACCGACAATTGCTTCGTGCTGAAGCAAGTGGTCCAGGGGCTAATCGAAGAAGGAAAGTTGGAACGCCCCCACGGTCCTAACACGATCGGAAATCCTTTCCCTAGAAATGAGGAGGTAAGCATGGTGGATAAGTCCTCTGCAAATTCCCGTGATGAATGGGGACGTGAAGACGTAACCTGGGGCTTCCGCAATGAAGAATTCGAGAGAAAGAATCCAAGAACGGTTATTCCCCAACAATCCTTTCCGGAATCGGGGCACACCAAGGGATGGATCGAGCCTTCCCCAGAGATAAGGCAGTTCGAGACAGGCCGAGCAAGTGGCAGCGTCAAAAACGGCGTGACTTTCACAAACGCGGACCCACAGCCAGTAAGAAAAGATAGGACGAGAAGCTTGGACTAACCCCCCGTCTCCTAGAGTCTAACTTCGAAAATAAAAGACCTCGAGTCTATTGTATCTAAGTTTGAGTCTCTCGAGTCGTCTGACGGCCTTATGCCTAAAGATTATGTGCTTCCCTATGCTTTGAATAAAAGTTCGACCTTTCTGAGTATCCCCTCATTGACACTTTAATAAATGATAAATTAACTAACCAAAACAGTTAATAATGATTCACTTGATAAAGACGCAGACACATTAATGAACAATGCATTAAACAAATCTTTAAGCATGTTGACAAACGAGAGGAAAATCGGGCCCAAGCTGCCGAGAATGTTCTAACCAAAATGAATTTGGGAACTGCTGAAGGGCCTACAGAGACGCAAATCGGAGAATTCTCCGTCGATACTTCGCCCAAAGAATATCGAGTCTTCTTCTCCTTCTACACTCTAAAAAGAAAAAAAAACACAAAAAGAATCATACAGTCAAACCTCGTAGGTTCTAGTACTGTTCTCATTCAATCAAGTCCTCCTCAGACATTGTAATTAAGTCTTCAATTTTCCATACGCAAGTTTTCTTTCTTTTCTTGCTAGACTTGAGACATTATTTTGCACCCCACATTACATTTAATGAAATGGTTTTGTTCTATGTGATCACTTGCATTGCTCAACAAGTAATTCCAAAAATGTTTAATGCTTTGATTAAGTGGTGTGAGAAAGTCAATCGATAGCTCCCCATACACCTTACCATACCCCACACAAAGGCCTCCATCAAGCCATACACTTTCCAAAACATGTCCCCACCACCACCTTGACCAAGTCAACGACGGCAGGAACATCAAAGGACAACAAAAGGTCACTCAGCATCAAAAGATTGACCCCATGTCGACAACAATCTAGGGGCTTGCCTTCGCCCTCGTCCGCATCAAGAAAGTTTAAGCAGGGGTTTGCCTTCGCCCTCAAATGTTTCATAAAAAAAAGAAGCTCAAGCAGAAGCTACAAAAAAAAAAGCTCAAGCAGAAGCTACAAAAAAAAAGAGCTCAAGCAGAAGCTACAAAAAAAAAAGAGCTCAAGTAGAAGCTTTAAAAAAAAATGAGGTCAAAGACCCAGTGCCAGCAATCAAGAAGCAATGGATTCATTGAAACTGCCGTCAAATACGACTTGTCAAGGAATCACCTCAAGGCCCGTACCTCATCATTCAACCTTCCAAGCATTTTCGCCAAAGGCCACACGAATTTTCATGCCCTGGCCCCAAAGCCAAACACAATTCAACCCCGAACTACGTCGACCTGAGCTCCTTGTCTTAAGGGGAACGTAGGCAACCAGAAATGGTCCGGTCATAAACACATACAAATCCACAAACCCGGTCTCATCAATGACCTCTCCTATACACAAACCTTCTTTCACACCAGACCAACTCATTCCTTGATACCGATTGACTTTCTCCTCGTGATTAATCAAAGCATATCAGGTTTAATTGTTGAATAACCTGAACATCAACAAAGGGTTTTAAGCAAACAAGTGATCATTGTGAACAAATCAAGTTTTCAAATGTCTCGACAAGTCTTCTTTTTCTACAAAAATAGGAAAATAGAGCTAAACACTGATTTTCTGTCAGCAAGGGCTTCCATACACTTTTACAAGCTTTTCAGTACTCATACTCTCTCAAAAGAGTCAAACCCAAAAGCATTTCTTTTGTGCCTACATCAAATAAGGCATTCACACAAAAGGGGACCCGTTCCCACCTTTTCAAAAATAAATACGCCCTTGCAAGTGTACATTACGAGTCATTTCTCCCACAAAAGAGGGTCGAACTACGCAGACTGAGCCTCTCGGTCCGAGGGGAACGTGGCGGCCTTCATTGGTTCGGTCTAAGGAATACACAAAATTCCAAAAATTGACGCCACCAAGGCTCGTGCAAGAAGCAAGCAAGAGATTTTGCGTCTCGACAAAGCTTTAAAAGTAAATCACAAATCATCACGCTTAAAACACTTCTTGATGAGTTCAAGCACGGTCGACTCTAGATTCACAACATGCTAAAAGACAACTTAAAACATTTAACAATCAATGTGTCCGCAATGACGATGAATGGATACTCGGTGTTTCGAAGGTCATTCCATGCTACTCGCATTTGGCCCTTCATCACTCTTTTCTTTCTTCCCTCGTCCCCAACGAGTCTTCTTTCATTCCACATGAGCGAGTTCTCGTCTCCCTCATTCCGAGATCAGGAGTCCTCCTAGTCGTGTCAAACGAACCGGTCGCTCTCGCAGCATCGTTCACCCGTGCCTCGGCTCGGATCTCCTCCCTACGAGCCCCGCAAAAGGGACCTCTCCCGCCGGTTTGTCAACTCGTGTCCCGTAGTCAAATAAAGCGTCTCCCGTGACACCCTGAGGGTTAACCCAAGCTTCTGCACTCCTAAGGTCGTAGCTGAAATGGCAATCTTGCCCTGTAACCACTTTCTGCGCCGCTCCCCAAAACCAATTGGGTCGGCCCGACATGCCGCTCATCTATGTATTCGGTGGTCAACACAACACTCTCCCGACGTCGAAGGAGCACCACATGAGGGAAAGCGGAATACTTCCATACCCTCGTAAAATACGTAAAGGCATATGGATCCGTCATGCGTAAAGAAGCTACCTCCACATTGGCAATGTCATCCCAGCCTAGCAAAGGCTCCCGCCTCATCCCGAACCGCCGGAAACAAGCAACGGAACATAGAAAGAGGACCAAGGCAAACACGGAACTCGACAACATAGGAACCTTCCCGAAAGGCCCTCCTAGTCTCGATCCCCAATGCGGAACCCACCAACGGATTCGATGCGTACTCAAGATATGCCATCCATCTCTCCCAAGCATTAATCCATGTCCAAGACAAGAGGTCGCCAAGCAAACGTCCACGGACTAAGAGACGCCGGAGACTCGTGTATGGTTTGAAGCCTCTCTCGCGACCATAATTCAAGCAAAGCGTGGGCTTCCTCGCATTAATCGGTTCTCATCACTGGACGATCCACACCGTGGAAGGTTTCCAACCAAATGAATGATATCCTCGCCCGCCCGACAATGGCTCGCCACATCCAATGTAGCACCGTCACATATCCCGAGGTAGCCAACCCCGAAAAGAGTGACTATCAAGCACAAAGCGAACGCGTCCCAGGAGACATCACTCCCGCCACCGCTCATGAAACCGCCAAAGCCGTCACCCCCAACCGCTCGTAAAACTTGCCAAAGCTGCCTCAGCCTCCCCTAACCACAAATGCATTCCCAGCTCATGCGACATGCACAAAAATAATAATAAGCTAGCAAAAATTCCTAGGTCTATCCCGGGAATCACAAATACGTCATTACATCTTAAAATAAAATACTTTGTTGTGCAAATACAAGTGTTTTATTACAGGTACAAAATGTTTGTTGCTCTACAAAAAAAAAAAACAACGGAAAGAGGGAAAGCAAAAGAGCCCTAATCCGACTCATCATCATCATCCTCCACAAATGAGAAATCTGGCATCTCGGAAAACTCGACAGTCACATCCTCGTCATCAGGATACAACACCCCCTCCTTGTGCGGGTACTCAAAGTACTCTGAAGGGTCAAAACCCGGTGAAAGGATCAAAGAAGGGATGCGAGGATGAACCCTCACCCTGTGCCTCCGGCGGAGGAAAGAACTGATGAAGGGTCTGCGGCCTCTAAGCCCCCGAAGACGTCCCCACATCAAAGCCGTGTTGTTCTCGAACCGGCACCTCCGGCTGTGGCCCTGGCTCAGCCCTCGAAGAAGGAGTATCCACAGACCTCCTCAAAGGCACTGGCTCGAACGCCGCCGCGTGCCGCGAAGACCTGCAAGACGGCTTCCCCGCGAACTTCCTTGCAAAAAGGCCGCATCGCCACATAACGGCGGTCAACGTGTCAAAGGATCTCCCCGAGGCTCGCACAAGCAAACAACCAAAGAAACGCCAAAGAAAATAGATACAAATATACCCAACAAAAAAGAGAAAAATACAGAAAAGATGCCAGGATGGAAAAGAGTAAGCACACTCACCGGCGCATCCGGGTCAACCCGATAGGCAGCAGGAGCCTGCTCAGGGACGGGTACCGACACCCTCCGCCTCGACGAATCCCCGCGAACATACGTGAAGTCCATCCAAGGCACCGGAACATCTAGAGGACGTGACGAGCCGGGCCTGTTTTTCCTCACCAACACCTATGGCGTCCTCGGCTTTTGCCTCGACCAAGGCCGCATACTCTCGCCCTCCAGACGAACTCCTCGGCACTCACGCCGGATCGGTACCTCTCATACTCCAAGACGTCCATATCAAGAGGACTCATCATATGGAAGGGCGGATCCTCAAAGCCATAGGAGGCGCACTCCGTGCCATACCGCGTATAACCTCTCCCCAAGTACACGGAGTCACAAGTAAGACCCCGCAAGCCTCCACCGCCGCATCACCTGTGGGGCACCCTCCGCCATCCTCATCATACCGAGTCCAAGTATACGGCGGAAACCCCTCCAAACTATCCCTCTCCCGTCCTCCTCTTCCTCAAAGGATGAGCTCAAGACATCATGGCGGGATAACCGAACATGGCCTCATCCTCCCAGGCCCCACTACTGCAACGGAAGATCTCTATAGCACCCCGCTCGCAACAAAAAGCGATAGTGCAAGGTAACGTAAAAAATGGGGAGTCCTACTCTAAGTCATCGGCACCACCGCCTGGTAAAGACTCCTGCATCTCGGCGCCTCCGCCGCCCACCTCATCATCCTCTGCAACCCAAAGACCTTCCTCGACCGGTTAGTCCAAGAAGTCCGTAGGAGTAAGAACGAAGAAGGAAAGAGAAGACGAGCCATCCCTCCTCTCCTTGTCCAGCACCTGAGGCGTCCCACGTCCTCAACACCTCAACAACTCGGTCAGAGGCGCCCCACGGCCTCAAACATTTCAACAAGTTCAAACAAAGGCGCTACCTCGCCCTCACCAAGTTCAGACAGAGGCACCACCACGTCCTCACAACAAGTTCAAACAAAGGCGCTACCTCACCCTCACCGTAAGTTCAGACAGAGGCACCACCATGTCCTCACAACAAGTTCAAACAAAGGCGCTACCACGTCCTCACCACAAGTTCAAACAAAGGCGCTACCTCGCCCTCACCAAGTTCAGACAGAGGCACCACCTCACCCTCACCGTAAGTTCAGACAGAGGCATCACCACGTCCTCACAACAAGTTCAGACAGAGGCACCACCTCGCCCTCACTGCAAGTTCAGACAAAGGCGCCATAGCGTCCTCATCATTTCAGCAACTTCGTTAAAAAAAAACGCCGACGCGTCCTCAGCATTTCAGCGACTTCGGTCACAAGCACCTCCTCCTGCAGGTAAACACAGCAAAGGTATGTCAATAAACTTCAAATGCGAGACATATCTGTAATAAATGCTACATAAAAGAGGAATCCCAGCACGACATGATGCCTTTCTAAAAAATTCCCACAAACAAAAGTTCTTACATGACTCACAAAATGCGCCATCAAACTCAACTTAGGTCCAGACGCCTTAGAATATGTCTCAACCTAGGGTCATACTCCTAAACTAGGTCTCAACACAGGGTAAATACCCCCAAATCAGTCTCACTTAGGGTGTAGACACCTTCAAAGAAAATCAACTTATATGCTCCTCGCCTTTTCCGGCCATAAAAGTAAGCCCGAAGTCACCTTCTCAGCAGAAAAAAAGTCCCTACAAGGCCACATATCCCCAGCAGATGAACACCGGCAGTCATCGTAAGTCCAACCTTCTCCCCAGCAGGCAAAGCGCAAGGCATTCACACCTCTCGCAATCAAAGCACAAGGCAGCCATGCCTCCACAACCGCAGCCAGAAGACGATTCAAAGTCCTCACGCATGGCAAACCGCAGCCAGAAGACGATTCAAAGTCCTCACGCATGGCAAACCGCAGCTAAGACGATTCAAAGTCCTCACGCATGGCAAACCGCAGCCGGAAGATGATTCAAAGTCTCACGCATGGCAAACCGGCCATGAAGACGATTCAAAGTCCTCACGCATGGCAAACCGCAGCCGAAGACGATTCAAAGTCCTCACGCATGGAAAACCGCAGCCTGTAAGACGATTCAAAGTCCTCACGCATGGCAAACCGCAGCTGTAAGACGATTCAAAGTCCTCACGCATGGCAAACCGCAGCCGAAGACGATTCAAAGTCCTCACGCATGGCAAACCGCAGCTGAAGACGATTCAAAGTCCTCACGCATGGCAAACCGCAGCTGAAGACGATTCAAAGTCCTCACGCATGGCAAACCGCAGCCGTAAGACGATTCAAATTCCTCACGCATGGCAAACCGCAGCCTGTAAGATGATTCAAAGTCCTCACGCATGGCAAACCGCAGCGAAGACGATTCAAAGTCCTCACGCATGGCAACCGCAGCCTGAAGATGATTCAAAGTCCTTACGCATGGCAACCGCAACCGAAGACGACTCAAGTCTTCATACTATCTCCACTCGGAAGGCTTTAAACCACTCACCCGGAGATCGTATAAATCAGCCAAACTACTATCTCCAAATTAAGGCTTTAAACCACTCGGTCCGGAAGACCGTATAAACCTCCCCCATCACTATCTCCAGCCCGGAAGGCTTTAAACCACTCAGTTCGGAAGACTGTATAAATCAGCCAAACTACTCTCTCCAGCCCGGAAGGCTTTAAACCACTCGGTTCGGAAGACCGTATAAACCTCCCCCATCATTATCTCCAGCCCAGAAGGCTTTAAACCACTCGGTCCGGAAGACCGTATAAACCTCCCCCATCACTATCTCCAGCCCGGAAGGCTTTAAACCACTCGGTCCGGAAGACCGTATAAACCTCCCAAATCACTATCTCCGGTCCGGAAGGCCTTAAACCACCCGATTAGGAAAATCGTAAAGTTTCCATCCCAGGACACCACCACGTCCTCACAATTGACCTCAGCGGTCACCACATCTTAGGACACCACCCCGTCCTTACCACTGACCTCGACAGCCACACAATACTTCAGGGCACCATCACCCCCATATACACTCACAATTTCACGACCTCTGAACTACGACCAGGCTTGATTCCCGCTAGGGATACGTAGGAATCCTGTCACAGGGTCCAGCCATCGACCTATACGGTCACCCAGGATGCCTTCACGTCCTTATCACCGAGCTATGCGGTCACCCTGGACGCCTCCACGTCACCCAGGACGCCTCCACGTCCTTACCACCGACCTATGCGGTCACCCAGGACGCCACCACGCCCTTACCACCAACCTATGCGGTCACCCAGGACGCCTCCACATCCTTACCACCGACCTATGCGGTCACCCTGGATGCCTCCACGTCACCCAGGATGCCTCCACGTCCTTACCACCGATCTATGCGGTCACCCAGGACGCCTCCACGTCCTTACCACCGACCTATGCGGTCACCTTGGACGCCTCCACGTCACCCAGGACGCCTCCACGTCCTTACCACCGACCTATGCGGTCACCCAGGACGCCACCACGCCCTTACCACCGACCTATCCGGTCACCCAGGACTCCTCCACGTCCTTACTACCGACCTATGCGGTCACCCTGGATGCCTCCACGTCACCCTGGACGCCTCCACGTCCTTACCACCAACCTATACGGTCACCCACAGGATACCATCACATCCACACACAGAGTCTCAGTTAGAGGACAGCTCACGTCCTCGTACACAACACTCACCCCACACACGAACTACGATCAGGCTTGATTCCCGCTAGGGATACGTAGGAATCCTATCACAGGGTCCAGCCAACTGACCTAAACGGTCACACAACGGGACACCGCCATGTCCTCACGCACTGACCTACACGGTCACCTTCTCTCTCAGCACGCAATCCAGATCAGGACCCTTATCTTATCGACGACCCCACTTCTTTCATAAGTGACGTCGCCGAGGGGCTTCTGTAAGTACCCCAATCTGGATCGCTCTCCATCCAAGCATACGACAAAATCAGGGGCAAACTTCCGGAGGTCATAACTCCTTCATACGAACTCCGATTGAGACGTGCCATATATGGTTGGAAAGCTCTCGACGAGAGCTAGCTTGCCATCACATTCACAAGAGCATGGAAAGTCCGTACGGACCTCTTTGCATGCCAAAAGGTCCGTACGGACCTCATTGCACCAGACATAATCATTACGAAAATCCCCTTAAAGTCCACGAGATTCCCTCAAATCCCGGAAATCTAAAATTTTGGATTACCTAAGAGGTCCGTACGGACCTCTTTGCAGTTTTCCTACACTATAAATAGAGGGCTCCCCCTCCCTCATTTTTCACACCTCCCTCTTCTCTCCTCTCCCCAGCCTCTTCAGCTCCCTCTAAGACCCTTCGGGGCAATCTCGGCCCCTTTCGGATCCTTTCGAGGCCTTCCGAGCCCCCTCGTGGTGCTCCGAAGCCTCTCCGAGCGCTCCCGCGCTGCCCCGAGGCACTCTCGAGGTACTCTGAGGCCCCTCGTGGTACTCCGAGGCCTTGCCTGGTCTTTCCAAGGTGTCCCGGCTCTTTCCGAGCCAAACTGGCGATCCCAAAGCACGCCGAAACTCTGCCCGAGTGACTCCTGCCACCTCAACGCACACCGAACCTCTGCCCGAGTGACTCCTGCCACCTCAACGCACGCCGAACCTCTACCCGAGTGACTCCTGCCACCTCAACGCACGCCGAACCTCTGCCCGAGTGACTCCTGCCACCTCAACGCACGCCGAACCTCTGCCCGAGTGACTCCTGCCACCTCAACGCACGCCGAACCTCTGCCCGAGTGATCCCTGCGATCCCAACGCACGCCGAAACTCTGCCCGAACGTAGCCTACAATCTCAACTCACGCCGAAACGCTGTCCGCAGACAACCGGCCCCTTCCGAAGCAATCCCGGTCCGTGCCGGAACATCATTCCATCCCCAAACACTATTCCCCAGCGGAAGACAGACACGAACCAACATTGGTAAGGCTTCCTTCCATTACTATTTCAATACATTTCAATACGTAGTGTACAATGTAGACATCCGACACAGCATGCATTTTTAAAAGCACACACACACACACACAACAGTTAAAGAATATTAGGGGTATCCGAAAGACTCGTTTTTACGAGGCGACTCGGGTGAGCTCTAAGATTCTAATATTCTCTTCCCGAGGAGTCATCTGACCTCCGAACTCAAAATCTCATCACACAAAAACAGTTTATTATTATTTTTAAACTGATGCCCTTTTTCAATGTTTTGGGCTTAATAATAAAAACGGCGTGGCGACTCTACAAAGCAAAACACAGCGAGACACCTCCAACTAACGCTAAAACGGAATAAGCCAGATGCCGGGGCGCGATTGCGCTGCCTCTCGGATCCGGGCGACTTCCCGAAAGCGACAAATGCGAGATGTCGGGGCCCGCGCGCGAGCCGGATCCGGGTAATTTCACCCGTGCGCACATACGTTGAAAGTTTGCGTGATCAGCTAGCCTTAAGTTCACTTTTTCCTTTGTCGGTGGAACTCGCTTGCCTTATAAGACCTCGCTCGGGATAGTCCGTCTCGAGAAAGATGATCTACAAATGGAAACGAGGGGCTTATAAGCGTAGTGACGGGATCCACTGATTAGAGCTCTAGGATTAGTTGCGAAAAAGAAGACCCGCTCTTTTCCAACTGATTAGGACTCTGAGAAAACACGCTTTAAGTAAACATTAATCGGTAACTGCACATTGCACGAGCCCAAAACCTTGAGCCAAATACCCTTTTCCGAAGCCTAAACCCTTCCTTTCGTTCCCTGCAGCGAGCAGAAAGTGGTTCAGATTTCCGGGTCAGCGCCTTGCCAGAATCACAGTAACGGCAGCGTCAGACAGTTCTTCGGTTCCCTCAGTTCCCTCAGCCAGAATTTCCGACATGTCTAGTTCACCGAGAAATCGTGACGGGGAAGGACCCCCGCCACCGGCAACAGATATGACATTGGAAGAAGCCATCCGAGCTTGTGAGGTTCACAAGAGGCAGAAAGAAGATCAGCAGAATTTCGTGGTACAGCTTCTGAATAAGAGTGGTATAGCAGCTATCCCCCAGTCAGACGGTACTTTTGTCCTGGTCGAGGATGACGATTCCCCAAAACCAGTTCACCAAACCTTCAATCAGGTTCCTCCCCCGCCAACTTACGGGATGCCTTCGAATCAAGGAAACAGCCGACCTAGGCTTCACGTTGCCACCTCCCAGGGCAACCCTGTCATATTTGGCCAGCCCAGTGCTACTCCTATCACTCAATACCACCAGCGCACCGCTGGACCATCCCAGGATGCCAATATCCTTCAATACCCTCCCGGGTTCGTCCCATTGCCTATACACGAATCCCAAAACACCGGGGACAAACCCCGATACAGTTCAGAAAAGGCCCCCATATATCCACATATATCAAGCCTTCCACCTCCAATCACTACCGCTCACGTGGTAGCACCCGGCGCCGAGCCTCACAGTCCACCACTGGACCCAACCTTAGCCTGGATGGTCGAACAGATGAAAGACCTGAAAGCCACCATGAGCAGCTCAAAGCAGGAAACGCTCAAATCCACGGATCCGGGAATGGTCACGCCTCTCCCTGCCAAGTTCAGAATGCCGGAGATGGACCGATTCGACGGAACCGAATGTCCTCAAACGCACGTCGACACCTACATTCTCGGCATGAGAGCAAAAGGAGCAACCCTCCAGCAAATGGCCGACCACTTCCAGCATACGCTCAAGAGTTTAGCGTTACGATGGTTTCTGAGGGTCAAGCCTGCGGATCGCCACACCTGGGATCAGATTAGTAACATCTTCCTGGAACGGTACCGATCCAACTTAGAGTGGGAAACAAGTCGCGAGGACTTAATCACCACTGAGCAGAAAGCGGATGAAAGTGTTGGGGAATTCTACAAGAGGTGGAGTTGGAAACTCTCCGAGATCATGGAGCCACTCTCCAAAGAGGAACAGATGCGGATCTTCAAGTCCTGCTTAAGACCGTCCATCAGAACTCTCATCAGTCATCATTTCTTCCCATATCTCCGGGCCATGGTCAATGCTGGCTCACAGTTCGAGAAGGATCTCAAGGAAAAGTTGGCTACTGCACAGCCATACAGATACCGCTCAACAGTTGCATTCAATCCCGCACCGGCCCCCCGGCAAAGGGAAAGATACGTCTGTCAACTATATCCATCAGGGACAGCAGTCGGGCAACAGAAACCCAGTCCCACAAAGCAACAACTCCACTTCAAAGCATCCTACCGTACACTTCGACAACTTGGACATGCCGCTAAGCAAGATGTTGGAAGGGTTAATCAAGGAAGGTCTCCTTAAACCCGTTGCAAATTACAAACCCAAGAATCCCGTAGCCAATGCGGACAAGAACAAATACTGCACTCTCCATCAGTATCACGGCCATACCACAGACAACTGTTTGGGGTTACGATACAAAATCCAGAACTTGATAGAAGAAGGCAAATTGGAGCATCCCCGTGGGCCCAATACAGTCGAAAACCCCTTTCCGAACAATAACAGTGTGAATTCCATTGAGTGGGTGCCCAAGAAGATTTTCGCAGAGCCAGTTCCTCCGATTCTTCCGGCCGGGTCCTCATCTAATGTCCACATCGCCTACGATGTTTGTGATCGCTCCGCCGCCCGGGAGTACGAGTCCCAAGAGATGGTCCGGAGCAATCCTCCGAGAAAACAAAAGAAGAAGTCCTCTCAACAGATGCTGAGAGAAAGATACGAAGCTGGAGACACCAGTGTGGGTACACTCGGAGAGCCATCCGGGAGGTTCGACTACTACGTACTCTACTCTAGCCAGTCCTCCCTTCCTCCAGGCCATGCAGCTTTAGAGCAGACAAGGGTGGAAAAGCCGAAAAGTCCCAGCCGAAACCAGAGTTCAGGCCCTGTGGCTCTGGAATACCTCGACCTTGGTAACCTTACCGCGCCGTAGACAAAACCCCCCGCGGGATCAGCTAAGATTCAATTTGTCCGGCTTCCGAGCCCGAACCAAGAAAGGAAGATCAAAGTCAGGCTTGGCACTCGCACTCGATCAACGTGCTAACCAAGGGCGGCAACCGCCACAAGCAAATTTCTCAACGCAATCCCGAGGTTCCCGCAAAGGCTTTACCTCGCAAAAGAAAGACAGAAACGGATGGCTGGAGGACTCTCCTTCTACGGATAGAGATGAGATCTACGATTCCCGATCGTATGGCGGTATGATCACGTTACGTGACGAAGATCTACCGAGAGATGCCTCGGGGCACAATGAAGCTACGTACATCACTCTCAAGCTCAACACCATATCACTCCCTGGAGTATTGGTAGATAACGGGTCAGCCGTTAATGTTCTCCTCTCGCATGATGCGAGCCCTCCGCATCAACGAAAGCCATTCTGATTCCGTCAACCCGACTATCGGGGCCTATGACAAAGACGTCTCGTCCCATCCTCGGGACGGTTACTCGAACTTTGGTTCGAGACCCAAATGGTGCCAAGAAATTCCACGTGATGGACATTCCATCCGAGTTCACAGCTCTCTTGGGACGCCCTTGGCTACATCACATGAAAGCCATAGCCTCCACTCTCCATCAGGTGTGTTAAGTTCATTAACCGGCAGGAGATCTTGAAGTCATCCGAGGGGACAGCTTTCCTCATAGGAAACGAAGCCGAGACAATAGCCAAGCGTGCCCGCGATCGGGGGCACCGGGGTTACCTCCTTCAAATCAACCAAGGGACTATCGGGCAAATCTCATCGTAATCCTCGTAGTCCGGAGATGCTAACTATGTAAACGTACTCGAGCAAAGTGCACTCGGCAGCCCGATACATCAAGTTCAACTGTCGTTTCCAACATTTGGAGGCTGATTGGAAAGAAACGCCGAGCATCGCCATGATGCGGGCACATAAACCCCCGCTTCCAATCGGAGATTCGTCGCATTCTTCAAACCAACTCTTCGGCCCCGCCTGTGCGAAGAGATCTTCGTGATAAAGGTCAACAAGCACCGTCACACTCGTGATGAATGCATGGAAGTTGTATGGGATGTTCTCCACGAGGAACTACCCGCTGCACCCCTCTTCTCCAATGAAGGGCATGATGTTTTCCTAGCAGCTCCAAAGAACGCACCCGGACGCAATACGTCCCTACGTTTGGATTGAGCCATCGATGACGACGAATCGTGACTCTCCGGAGTCGAGGATGCGGCACTCCGCGGCGTACCTCCGCATTCACATGCTCGGTTTCGAAGACGGCAACCCCTTTCGATCAGGTCACCTACGACCAAGGCTCCAATACCATGGAAATTGTTAAGCTCAACGTCCAAGACATGTGCCTATCCGACAATTGGAAGTTACTAGTTGACACAACGAAGAATCCTCTCGATCAAGTGATCGACGACGACTTCGTCAACATCATCTATTCCGATATCCCGATGATACCAAGGATCCGGTCCTCATCGTCGATTCTCGCAATGCCAAAGTCACCCTCGACGACCGCTCGCTCATGGTAAACGAGGCCTTGGCCAAGCGAGCTCGAGCTCATCACTACTTCCAAGTACTGCCCAGCTGGCAACCGGCCCGTGCCGTCGCCAAGCTTATACCCTCAAGCGCCGCCAAGGCCAAGGGCAACAAATAAGGAGACCAAGCTCCTCACCCCGTCACGAATCGATCAACCTCGGAACGCTTCCGGCAGCCCACCCCGAAAACATCTCGTGAAGGTCTTCCCGCAAGACAGAGTCATCTTCCGACATTGGAAATGACCACCTCAAAGCATCAACATGCTCCAGGTTCGATTCTACTCCCGGTCGTCACGGCCCCGAGTCGAGACATCCCGCCAGCCGCTAGCTCGATAGACTTGGCGATCGAGCGAGATCACGAGACCGTCAACATCGCGAGTTCAACACCCCCGTGGGTTCAATCAAGCAAAATTGGGCAAACTTCTTGGTAATCGAGATCAAGGAAGGCCGCATGGAATGTCCTAGTCCGACTTCCTTCGTTAACGTAATCCAAGTGTTCCCGCCATTCGGCGATTTGGATGTGATCACAGTTCTAGACACTAGCCAGACGGCGCGCACCTACGGAGACTGTTTAGCTCTCGCAAGGAAAGCCCTCATGGAACTAGCCGCTCAAGAAAGCCGTCTTTGGGACGAAGACCAAGCTCGAAGGACCTACAGGGACCAAGCCCTTAAAGTGTCACAGGCAGCGGCTTGCAAAAGCTAGAGGCCACTCTAGACCAGTTCGACCTCAGGGGTTTTGCTCACGGCAACTTCCTCGACTACCGTCTGTTCTCATCCAACCCCCTCTGCCACACGAGGGTGGTCAACGGTCCCGATGACCTAGGAGATGGAACGACACAGCAGAACGAATCCCAGCGCTTGCCTCCCCGAGGAAAGCAAGTTCTCTGTGAAAGCGACGACAAAGACGATGAAACTATTCTTTTCCAAGCCGGGCATAAAGTCAACAAAACCGGACTCCCAAGGGTCCTGGGAGGATGGAAACGGATCATATCCATACTCAAATTGAAAGGAAAACTCAGGGAGGAAGGTCTATTTAAAAACAAGAGGAGGATGGAAATTCGTCTCGAGCAACTACTCAGGGAGATTCCGCAGTCTACGGCATTCGTTTACAGAGACGATCGACTGGGTCAGCCACCAGTTACATGGGCGAGATGTTCGGGAAGCCGTGTACTCACCTTCCGACATACCCGCTACTCGATAAAGCGTAAAAGAAAGCTCTCCCGGTGGAAGTTTATCTAGACCGCCGCATGCAGTTCAAAGAAGCCCTGGCTATTCTCACATGGGAAGAAACGCAGTCATTAACTCTCGACGCAGGCTCTGCTGCAAGAAAGTTAATCTGGGCCAAGAGTGGAGGAAGCTTAGCAAATCATGAGTATCGCCAGACCCAACTCCAGAATGCCTTGAGTATGCTCTGCAAGAAGGAAAGGAGCGCGGTATACCGTGAAGAGATCAAGGAGACTGTTCGCCTGAACCTAGAACTCTCCAACCTCCCCGGAGGGTCGCAATGCACGGTTCGGCTCCGACGACCACTGTTGTGCACTGACATTCGAACAGCTGCGTCAAACCGTAGGCTACCTCCCCGCAGAGGCACCTAAGCCAGTATCCTAGGACAGAATCCGTCAAGCTGCCGAAGCTTCAGGGAATACATCCACAGTCAATGAGTTGAGGGGAGACATATGACCCTATGCTACGAGGAATCCTACTCTAACTATGGCTCAACTCAGAGCGGCCTGTTCAGAAGGAACCAAACCTGATGTCGGCGTTCTAACTCGATCGGGTCAAATCCATGCATTACCACCCAAGGCCACTAAAAAGCCAGCGGAGCCAGAACTGTAACCCAGTCAGCCCGAAGACACAAGTTCCCCGAAAGAGGACCCGATCCTCACTCAGCTCAAGCAGACTCAGGCAAACATTTCCCTTTGGTCTTTGCTCACCTCCTCTTATCCTCACAAGCTCATGCTAGAGGAAAGCCTGGGCCGTACCATGGTCCCCGTGGACGCAACCCCAGACGAAGTCATTCAGATGATTGGCAACATCCACTATGGCAACATTATCACCTTCACAGATTTGGACCTTCCAAAATTTGGGGCTGATCACAATGAGCCGCTCTACATCAAAGTCCAGCTGGACGAGCATCGCCTTCCCCGCGTATTGGTAGACGGAGGTTCCGGAATGAATGTCTTGCCCGCCAAGATGATGGACCTGCTTGACATCAAGCCCACAGATCTGAAGCCTTCGAGTCCCACATTGTCAAGGCCTATGACTCTACTTCCCGTACAGTTCTCGGAGTTGCTACTCTTAACATCTGGTTCGGCAAGCGGATGATCCCCACCGAATTCCAAGTATTGGACATTCCAATCACTTTTACAGCCATCTTGGGGCATCCCTGGCTGCATCAAATCAATGGCGTGGCATCCACCCTTCATCAGTGCCTCAAGTTCATGCAAGGCAACGAGCTAACCACAGTCTACGATGACAGTGTCACCACCGAGGGGACCGACGCAACGATATTCCGGTGTTAGAAATCAAGCATAATGACAACATGGCATTAATCGGATTCACTCACGGAGACCTCTAAGATCCAAATATGCAACGTGGACCTTCCACTATCTCACGACTGCATTCCTCCTGCCATGAAGATGATGAAACTCATGAACTTCATCCCAGAACTGGGGCTCGGCAAAAGGCTACAAGGCCAACACCAAGTTATTGAAGTCAAGGACCACACCACGG
Source organism: Adenophora triphylla var. japonica (assembly GCA_022495995.1). Lineage (NCBI taxonomy): Eukaryota > Viridiplantae > Streptophyta > Magnoliopsida > Asterales > Campanulaceae > Adenophora > Adenophora triphylla. The sequence continues at coordinate 317,075 of JAFEMH010001389.1, read as the reverse complement.
TCCAGGGGCTTGGCTATGTGCCAACACCGGCTGACATCAAGGAAGACAAAAGGCTCGCCCGCACCAAGGCTGCAGCCCGCAAAAGGGGAACCTCCGACGGCACACCCAACCTCCGGCCTTACAGCTTTGACCTCGTTCATTACTTCACCAAGGGAACCGACAGCAGAACTGAGGGGACCGACAAGGGAATCGATAGCAGAACTGAGGGGACCGACAAGGGAACCAACAGCAGAATCCGAGGGGACCGACAATAAAACCGACAAGAAAGCGAGGGGACCGACGGTGAAACTGATGAAGATGAGAAAGAAGCAGGGATAGTCAGCACCGAGACTACAGAAAGAATGGAACAGCTAGCATGGGACCTCAAGTGTTTCAGAGGACTCAAGGCTAATCCGATTAGGGGAGCGTTCCTCGACATCACAGCTCTACCTGGACCAACTGCCACCACAGTCCAGCATGAGTACACATTCAAGGGAATCCCCGACTTGGAAGAGCAACTCAAGGTACTCTCCATGGGAAACAGACTGTTCGGATCAACCGCCAAGGCCACATAAGAGACAGTAACTCCAAAGCAGAAGGAACCAAAATTCATAGAAGACGCTCTCAGTGGACCAGCTCTACAGAGTCTTTTTGAAGAAGTCATGGAGGTGCCAAAACTGATTGACCTGGGCTCCGAGAACAACATGATTGCCATGGTTGGGACAGTAGAAGCCAAGCCTCTCGATCCCCGAACCCTCATCAAGCATCCAACAATGCCACTGAAGAACTGGGTAACTTTCACCGTGAAATTGTCTATGGCTAAGAACTTATGAGACGAAACTCACAAGGTGAGATGAAACTCACGGGTGTTGTCCTTAGTGTTAATGACACTAACGACTACACTTTCACCAATTCTAGAAAAGCACAAATCAATAGAAATAAATATAATTTGCAGCGGAAATATTAAAGCAATACACAAGAATATAATTTTTATCAAGTTATATAAATATATAACTTGATGGGTGCCTAAAAGGCAAGACCTTTCTATTAATAATATGAATTCAATACAAGGTCGAGGTTGTTCCTTAATGATAAACGAACCCTGATATAAGGAACAACATACACGAATTCCTTCGAGTAAATAAACACTCAAAACCTCACAAAAATATAAAAATCTATATGAAATATTCGAGTGTTGGACAAAGTGTTGCCGACACCGAATGGCAACACTTGAGAGCGTAATTCTACTTTTCTTGTGCGAGATTTGCGTTTCGAATTGGATGATCTTCAATGAAGATCCACCGCACTATTTATAGGCCACAAAGTCTTGGAGCCTACTCAAATGATCGGCTAACGCTTTGGAGTTTGTTTCCTCCATTTATGCCACTCGCCTCTTTTGTAGGAGACCTAGTCTTCTCTTGCTTCTCTTGCTTGTACCTCTTAGCTTTGGTTGCCTTGTACTCGACTTGTTCTCCCCGAATAGCTGAATAAAATATCTCCCGACTTGGTCATCAATTAAACAAATAAACACATGTTTATTTGTTAATTTCTTCTCCTCTTCGTGATTAACGCCCGGGTCATTTCGTTGCCGATTTTAAGCTCATTTTAAGGTGACTAACTACGTTATATAAACATTAATTTACCCATTAATATTTGTGAAAAATACAAGAACTAACTCGGTGTCGCCAATTCCAAATGGCAACACTTTTGGCAACACCAAGGCAACACCGGTTTGCAACACTTGGGATGACATTCATGACAACACATGATCTAACATTAACAATCTCCCCCATAGTTACTGATTTCTTCACAAAATACCAATGTGATGATCTTTTCAAAAACAGTTAGTCAAACTTAACTAAAACCACAAAAATAAATGCCACAAGATTTTGATAGAGGCAACATCAACCTTCAGGCAATGTTTTGAAATATTTTTCAATCCAAAACATCAACCATTAAGCAAATGAAGTATCAAAATCTTTACAAAAATCTCCCCCTTAATACGAAATTTAATAATTAAATAAACTAACTATTAAATTCTAAACAACCAACCAACCATTTAACAAAAACCATCCATCATCTTTTGAAGAAAATTCCAAATAAACAAAGAAAAAAAACAGAAATAAAATTTGTTTAAGCATTACAAACCAAAATAAAACAAATAAAATTGTTTTTGTTTCCAACCACCAAAAACACAAACCATTCGAACCAACCACCATTAAACCGCATTTCCAGCTCCTTCACCTCCCTCACTGTCCCACTAGGCCCAAAGACCATTCCCACCTCCATCATCATCATCACGCCTTGGTGGCTTATCTCCCCCTATTTTGGAAGAAATTAAATCCACCATTTTCATCATGTCGGTGCGCATATCCAACCATCCCCGAATTGCGAGTCAATGTGCTTCACTTGACCATTGAAAAATTAAGAATCATCGCAAAGATCAACCGGCCATCAGAGCGAGTGTTGCAGAAGTGTTGCCGGTTTCGGGGCGACACTTGGGGCGTGCAGCGAAATGCGATAACGGGAGAGGAGCATTTGTAACCAAAACCCAAGGTAAATCCACATGTGCCTATCACCTTCAAGAAAGTGCTTGGTAATTCGATAATACATGTGTCTTTCCGAAAGATTATCACCATTCCAAGGCTTAAGGTTTTGGTACATTAGGACTTGGAAAATAAGGGAAGGAAAAATGAAGGAGGAGGTCTTTTTCTTTTTGGCCCATGCAAAGAAGGTGAGCGAATACAAGTCTTCTAAAATTTACTCTTTGTTTCTTTCCTAATTTATACAACAAATTAGCTTGCTCAAAGGTTACGGTGTTTTCATTTGCCGTGGGAAGCCAATTTGTTATACATAACTTGTGTAGCACGCTAAACAAAGAAGTGAGATAGGTAGACTTAAAATGAGACCAAATGGTAATTCTCCCTCCAGTTAAAAAGGTGGCTAAGGCATTAGGATCATATTCCAAGCTCTCATCTTCGACATTAGGGAGGCCGAAGGCTCTATTGATAATCAAAGGATTAAAATCAAAGATAATGCCCCTAACAAAGATCTTTCCATAATGAGGGGTATTCCTATCATCAATATTATCCCTAAGATGAGCATAGAAATTCCTAACCACACTTTCAATATACGATGACACTCTAGTCACCGTAGGCAAAAACATCCTATCCTCCAAAAATTGATACACACCTAACTCCTTGAATTGAGTCACATAAATATTCTTTTCATTCAGAATTTTCTTCTCAGAATCTTCAACAAAATTATGAAGACTTGCATCACTATAAAATTCTTCCGAAAGAAATGGACGTTCATAAAATCCAAAAGACTCATAATCTGATTTTTCATCTTGAGAGGGATTAGGAGAGTGTACCTCTGTGCCATGAAATAGGAGAATAGGAAGGAGAACTCGACCGTGCTTTGGTCTTGGCAGCAGGTGTTGCTTCAGTGTGTTGCCATTGCATCAAGAACACTTGGGGCGACACCACCAGAAATTTTCTGTTTCTTCTTCAACTTGGACTGAGCTTCAGCAAGGGTTTCTTCATCTTCCATCCAGGCTTCTTCATCCTCATCAGAAGATGATGAGGGCTCCTTTGTCTCTTTAAAAGCAGGGTCCGAACCTTCCTCGGACGAAATGTTGAGAGACGAGCTTGAAGAATCCTCCACATTCACCGGATCATCACCGTATTAGATGGTATCTTCGACTCCGAACAGAGTTTTGATCCTCTCCGATTGTCTACGCACTCCACCCCTAAAAGAGCTCGAGGCATCAACCGCCTTTCGCTTCTTGGTCTTCTTCTGAGGGGCGAAGGTGAGCTCTGTGGATGGTGTAGCTTCAGGAAGGTTGATGGGAATTGGAATTTGAGAAGGATCATATACAACAATTTCCAAGGATGGTGAGGTTGTGGGTGTGGCCGAGAATGTCGCTGGTGAGATTTCCATGGGAACTGCGACATTTGAGGCGACACTAGAGGGAGCTAGAGGCGAAATCTCCATGGGTGATGAAATTTGGGGAGAATTTTTAGGGCTTGCCATGGAAGATTGAAGAAGGATGACGAAGATGAAGGGAACATGGGAAGGGTTTTGTTCAACGCCTAGAGAGAGAGAGAACACGATGAGAGAGAGAGAGACCGAGGGTTTTAGGAGTGGGTTTTAATGAGTGAATAGTGGTAGGATTTAATTGATTTGACAATGTCAAATTAATTAAATCTCCACTTATCTCTCAAAAATCCCAACAAACTCAAGCTGATATCCGACATTTTTTTTAAAATTTTTTTTTTTTTTTTAATTTTTATAATTTTTATAATTTTTAATAATAACTAAACATAATTTTAGTAATATCCATAAAATTGTGTTTTTCAAAATTCAAAGAGATGAATTTTAAAAAATAGATATTACAAAATTACACTTAGATTGACAAAAATAAAAATTTTTGCTAAAAACCTTTTAAATTTCACAAACTCTAAATATAAGCAAATAGACTTTTGGAAATTTAAAATTTAATTAACAAAAACAAAAACAAGAAAATAAAAAATTAATGTAGCATCTACTAATGTGTTACTAGCAATGTTGCGTGACACACAAGGCAACATTTTTAAATAAAATCCCCTTGATATTTTTCAACATATATAACTTATCATTCCTTAGGCAATTTATAAGCACACTTTACACTTTCTTTATTTACAAGGAAGCATCGTAGTAGCGAGCTCCGTGCCCCGAGTTTTTTTATTAAAGTGTAAAGCTACAATTAGTAAGTTTTATACCTTTCAAGTAGGGTACACCGTAGTAGCGAGCTCCATGCCCCTAATACTTAGTATAAAACACTACATTATATTCCCTTTGGGAATTTCCACAAGCTTTGCCTTTTCAATATCATGACAATATGAGTGACTTTGTCACTTTTTAGCACAAAGGGGTATTTTATAAAAAATGTTAACCTTAAGAATGTACACATACTAGAACAGTAAAGGTCAGTAAATGCCCTCATTTGGGATTAAACAACTATATATATATATATTTTTTTTTTAAATTTTAAAGATAATGTACAACTCATACAAAGTGTTGCCGACAGGTTGGTAACACCGACGGCAACACTAACAGATTTATAGAAAACATAGACCAAGAGATTTTTCAAACTTGAAAATCTCTCATGGTCCAATGCTTTGGTCAAAATATCAGCAAGTTGATGTTTTGTATCAATATGCTCTATTTGGATCAATTCCTTTTCTACTAAATCTCTTAAAAAATGATGGCGGATATCAATGTGCTTAGTGCGTGAGTGTTGTACAGGTGGTTTTTGGAAATATTTATAGCACTCAAATTGTCACAATACATGGTCAAGATATTACTATCAAGACCATAGTCATCAAGCATGTGTTTTAACCATATTAGTTGTGAACAACAACTCCCCGCCGCCACATATTCAGATTCAGCGGTCGAGAGAGAGAAACACGGTTTGCTTGCGATCGTACCATGACACTAGATTATTACCCAAGAAAAAACAACCCCCACTAGTACTCTTTCCGTCATCTATATCCCCGCCCAATCGTAGTCACTAAAACCAACTAAGTTGGTATTAGTGTCTTTGGTGAACCAGATTCCCAATTCACTTGTCCTGCACACATACTTGATGATTTTCTTGACGGCATTTAGGTGAGAAATTTTAGGAGCAGATTGATATCTAGCACAAACACCTACGCCGAACATAATATCGGGACCGGCGCAAGATAAAGAAGACTACCTATCATGGATCTATACAGAGTTGGGTCAACATCCTCCCCGCCCCGATCTTTGGTTACCTTAAGAGATGATCCCATAGGTATTTTAGAGCTCTTGGCACTCTCCAATCCAAACCTTTTCACCAGACTCTTAGCATACTTGCTCTGAGTAATGAAGATTCCATCATTCAATTGTTTCACCTGCAATCCTAGGAAATAATTAAGTTCTCCTATCATGCTCATCTCAAATGTAGATGTCATAGCTTCCACAAAATTTTGTAAACATGTTTTAGATGTGGAACCATAAACTATGTCATCAACATAGATTTGAGCAATGACAAGCTCTTTATTTTCCCTAAGAATAAATAATGTCCTATCGGCTTTTCCTCTAACAAATCCATATTCAAGAAGGAAGCTTGTTAGTCGCCCATACCATGCACGAGGAGCTTGTTTTAAGCCATATAAGGCCTTATCAAGTCTGTATACATGGTCTGGGTGGAATGGGTCTTCAAACCCTTTGGGTTGCTCAACATAGATCTCTTTATCTAAGTACCCATTCAAGAAAGCCGCTTTGACATCCATTTGGTGCAATGTGATTTTGAGATAACAAGCTATAGCAAGAAGAAGTCTTATTGACTCAATTCTAGCCACGAGTGTAAAGGTCTCGTCAAAGTCGATTCCTTCCACTTGTGTATAGCCTTGAGCCACAAGACGAGCTTTATTACGAACAATATTATCCAATTCATCAGATTTGTTTTTGTAAATCCATTTAGTTCCAATAATGTTAGTATTTAAAGGACGTGGAACTAAACACCAATCCTCGTTACGGGTAAATTGTTCAAGCTCTTCTTGCATAGCTTGAATCCAGAATTTATCATTTAAAGCCTCAATCACATTTTTTGGTTCAACAGAGGAAACGAAACAGAGTGTTTTACCCGAGAGTATGTGGAGGACATACACACATACCTAACCATATCTCTGTAATCAATCGGCTCCTTGTTCCTTGTTCTAACCCCTTCATTAACATCACCAATTACTTGAGTAGTGGGATGATAATTTCTAATTCGAGCCGGGGGATCTCTCCCGCCTTGATGGTACACCAATCCATCTTCTCCTTCCGAGTCACCGCTCTCAGAATTTCCAACCACTGTTCTGTTCTCCCGTGTTGCCTCAGGTGTTGCCATTTCAGGGCGACACTTGGAGCAACACTTGAATCTCGTGGCCGCAATGGCTGAATCGCATTCTGTTCCAGCCCTTTGTTCGACTTCTTCTAGTAGAGTCGAGGTATATCATCACCGTTGGTTCTCTGTGGCACTCAAGTAATCGTTAAATTCAATATTTACCGATTCTTGAATCACTTTTAACCTCAAATTATAGACACGATAAGCATGACTGTTTTGAGAGTAGCCAAGAAAGATGGCTTTGTCACTCTTAGAATCAAGTTTTCCTAAGTATTCCCGGTAATTTAAAATGTAGCACAAACACCCAAACACATGAAAATAGTGAACCGTAGGTTTCTTTCCAATTAAAATCTCATAGGGTGTCATAGTTGTACCGGGTCTTAAGAAAACTCTATTTGTAGTGTGACAAGCTGTGTTTAATGCTTCGGCCCAAAAACTTTTAGAAATATTTCTAGCAATTAGCATAACACGAGCCATTTCCATTAAAGTCCTATTTTTCTTTCAGCAACACCATTTTGTTGTGGTGTTTTAGGTGCCGAAAACTCATGGTGTATCCCCTTTTACTACAAAAAGTAGAAAAGGAGATGTTTTCAAATTCTCTACCATGATTCGATCTTATTCGAAAAATAGGAGAACAAAACATGTTTTTGATTTTAGAGACTAAGTGAGTAAATTTATCAAAAGTTTGATTTTTCTCTTAAGAAATACACCCATGTAAACCTAGAAAAATCATCAACTATCACATAAACATACTTCTTACCTCCCAAGCTTTCTACCTCAATAGGACCCATCAAGTCCATATGTAGAAGCTGAAAACAATGTGTTGTTCCTGAGTGTTGCTCATTGTGTTGTTCAACACGGTGAGCAACACGAGTTTGCTTACCCTTTTGACAGCCACCACACATCACGGTGTTTTTGAGGTCTAGTTTCGGAACACCTTTGACGGCATTATGTTTGATAATCTTCTCAAGATTCCTATAATGAGAATGACCTAACTTTTGATGCCATAACCTAATATCATCAAGTTTTGTCAAATTGCACACCGATTTATTACCAACCGATAGCAATTATCACTTGATCTTATTCCAGTCATGACACAAAAGTTAGTGTTATCAAACACTTCACAGGTATTTTTATTGAATTTTACCTCCAAATTGTCATCACATAGTTGGCTAATGCTAATTAAATTAGCAAGTAAACCATCTACGTGCAAGACATTTTTCAAAGGAGGAAAACCAACAATATCCAAGTGTTCCTTTACCAACTATTTCACTCTTGCCTCCACCACCATAAGTCACCGAGCCTCCTTGAATAGGTTGGTACTCGTTAGGAATGATTTTGTACTACCATATGACGTGAACAACCACTATCAAAGTACCAAGTTCCCGCAATGTTAGTCCTTAAGGCCGTATAAACAACATAGCATTTCAGGCTTTTCCTTAGGTAACCAACCCTTTTTGAAAATCTGGATTTGTTCACCGTTGTTGCCATAAGTGTTGCCCTCGAGAAACCGGCGACACTTGAGGCGACACTTGAAGACCGGACATTTTCTTTTGTAGGAAAATGCACCGGTTTTAAATGTCCAGCTTTGTGACAAGATATCCACACTCATTGGATTGATCAGTAGGAATCACTAGGAGTGCTACCCTTTTCCTTGACACGCTCTTTTACAAAACAATTTTTAGTTTCAACATCAAACAAGGAAGAGGTAATACTTTCAAGTGATTCTTGGAACCCAAGACCACTTTTCGAGGCTTACTCAATTTGAGTATTTCATCCAATTTGGATGAACTCGTGTTGAGTTTTTGAAGGTGGATTCGGCTAGGTTGAGTTTGGCCTTGATTTTATCAAGATCCAAGTCTCTCCTACCGAGTTGAACTTCTAGCCGAGTCAAGGAGTTCTTAAGATCCCGATTTTCCTTTTTCAAGAAAACCACCATCTTATTCTCCTTTTTCCATTCCACGAGGAGAGATTTATAGAGGTTTTTTAATTCACAAATAAGTTCATCTTTATCCAGATCATCCTCTATAATCTCTTCTGAATTTAAATCAGTTGAACCATGCAAATTAAGATCATTTAAAGAATCATACCCGCCGAGTGTTGTGCCAAGTGTTGCCAATTCCTCGGACGACACTTGGGGCAACACTTTCGAAGAAGTCACCAATGTTGTGTCAAGTGTTGTCAAATCAGTAACGACACTTGAAGTAACACTCTCGCCGAAGGTAGATCCTCTACCGTGGCCATCATAACTACTTGCTCCGTCTGTTCTTCTTTCTCCGTTCCTTCCTCCTCTCCATCACTAAGAGATACCCACAAGTTTTTGCCCGCCTTTCTCAAGGTGTTAGCACATTCATTGGCATAGTGACCCCAACCGGAACAAGCATGACATTGAATAGATTCAATGTACTTAGGATCGGACCGGATCTTTTCCGAGGATGCACGCCTTGGTGGGATATCCTTTTGATTTGGAGGAGGACTTCTCCTTGGCACGTAACTAAAGGTTTTGGCCGTTTGGTCCTTAGCCTTTACCTGCACTTTGTTAAATTTTCTAACCATAGAATTATATCTCTTTGCAAGTAAAGCCACACTAGTATTTTCATCTAACTCCTCGAAGACTTCATCTTCATCGTCCACACATGTGTCCGAAGATTCGACTTTTAAGGCAATATTCTTGCCTTTAGAAGCCTCCGTTTGTTCATTGAGATTCAACTCAAAGTTTTTCAAAATACTCATTAAGGAGTTGATGTCCATTGTTGAAAGATTATGGGCCTCTTCAATAGCTGAAACTTTAATATTAAAACGCTCGGGAAGAGTACGAATAGCTTTTGAAACAAGTTGTTTATTGGTAAAAGGCTCCCCTAATACTTGACAAGCATTTGATATATCAATCAACTTTTCAAAATAAGACGAGATGTCTTCGTTTTCACCCATTCTTAATCTTTCAAATCTACTAGTGAGACCTCTAAGCTTTGTTTCTGACATCGCCATCTCCTTCACAAAATCTTTGTAAAGTATCCCAAGCATCTTTTGCAGAAGGACTATTTTGAATGAGTTTGAACATATGCATGTCAACCCATTCATAGATGGCATTCAGTGCCTTTTCATTGAAACTAGCAAGATTATTCTCTTCAATTGTCCACTCGAATTCAGGTTTGACTTGAACGTCACCATCGTCATCCGGAGGAAGCATTGGAACAGAATAACCATTTAAAATAGATCGCCAAGCCCGAAGATCAATTGATTTGATATGCGAGCGTAGGCGAATCTTCCAATAAGCATAATTAGATCCGTCTAAAACCGGTAATCTCTTTTGATTAGGGTTTGCAGGATCATAAGCCATGACAAAAGGATCTAAACACTTAGTATATCAAGTGCTAGGCTCTGATACCAATTGAAATTGTCTATGGCTAAGAACTTATGAGACGAAACTCACAAGGTGAGATGAAACTCACGGGTGTTGTCCTTAGTGTTAATGACACTAACGACTACACTTTCACCAATTCTAGAAAAGCACAAATCAATAGAAATAAATATAATTTGCAGCGGAAATATTAAAGCAATACACAAGAATATAATTTTTATCAAGTTATATAAATATATAACTTGATGGGTGCCTAAAAGGCAAGACCTTTCTATTAATAATATGAATTCAATACAAGGTCGAGGTTGTTCCTTAATGATAAACGAACCCTGATATAAGGAACAACATACACGAATTCTCTCAGTAAATAAACACTCAAAAACCTCACAAAAATATAAAAATCTATATGAAATATTCGAGTGTTGGACAAAGTGTTGCCGACACTTGAATGGCAACACTTGAGAGCGAGAATTCTACTTTTCTTGTGCGAGATTTGCGTTTCTGAATTGGATGATCTTCAATGAAGATCCACTGCACTATTTATAGGCCACAAAGTCTTGGAGCCTACTCAAATGATCAGCTAACGGTTTGGAGTTTGTTTCCTCCATTTATGCCACTCGCCTCTTTTGTAGGAGACCTAGTCTTCTCTTGCTTCTCTTGCTTGTACCTCTTAGCTTTGGTTGCCTTGTACTCGACTTGTTCTCCCCTGTAATAGCTGAATAAAATATCTCTGACTTGGTCATCAATTAAACAAATAAACACATGTTTATTTGTTAATTTCTTCTCCTCTTCGTGATTAACGCCCGGGTCGTTTCGTTGCTGATTTTAAGCTCATTTTAAGGTGACTAACTACTGTTATATAAACATTAATTTACCCATTAATATTTGTGAAAAATACAGTAACTAACTCAGTGTCGCCAATTCCAAATGGCAACACTTTTGGCAACACCAGTGGCAACACTGGTTTGCAACACTTGGGATGACATTCATGACAACACATGATCTAACATTAACACACCGGACCAAGGGCAAGCCAGGCAGAACTGGAAGACAAGCTGGGCCTGCACCCACATCTCCCTAAACCCGGTCTCAAACCCTCTGAGTCAGTCCTTGTCAGAGTCCAGTCCTCTGAGTCATCCAATGGCCTTACGCCGGAGGACCATGATAATGTAGCCAACCATGTATTTCCGTTCTTGCTTAATGAAAAGTCTGACCTTTCGGAGTATCCTCTCATTGCCACTTTAACAACTGATAAGTTAACAAACAACTTAAAAGACGTTAATAATTCAATTGATAAAGAAGCAGACACATTAAATGAACAATACATTAGAGAAGTTCTCGAGCGTTTAGTCGACCAAGAGGACAACCGGGCCCAAGCTGCCGAAGAGGTTATGACCAAAGTGAACCTGGGGTCAGTGCAAGAGCCTAAAGAGACACAAGTGGGCAGTTTCTTTGCCGATGCAGAAAAAGAAGCCCTGATAAGCCTCCTCCGGAGTATGTTGACGTGTTCGCCTCGGTCATATCGGGACATGCCGGGACTCGATCCTCGATCGTAGAGCGAATTCCCTGGATCCCGAATCCAAGCCACATCAGCGTAAGCTGCGCAAGATCAAGCCAGAGTGGTCCTTGCAAGTTAAAGAAGAAATTGAGAAGATGCTCTGAGTTGGTTTCATCAGAGTGATTGAGTACCCGACTTGGCTCTCCAACATCGTGACGGTCACCAAGGCCAATGGAAAGGTCAGATGCTGTGTGGATTTTAGGGATCTCAACAAGGCCAGCCCTAAAGATGATTTCCCACTGCCTAACATCGACATGCTGGTCGACACCACGACAAATTTCGAAGTGAAGTCCTTCGTGGACGGGTTCGCTGGATACAACCAGATCAAGATGTCCGAGGAGGATCAAGCCAAGACTGCCTTCACCACTCCGTGGGGGACATACTGTTACACGGTCATGCCGTTCGGTCTGAAGAACGCTGGGGCTACTTACCAGCGGGCTGCAACAGCCCTCTTCCATGACATGATTCACAAAGAAATCGAAGTATATGTCGACGACATGATCATCCACTCCAGAGGATCAGACAGGCAGCACATGACAGATCTGAGAAAGTTCTTCAACAGACTCAGAAAGCACTCCATGAGATTGAACCCTGCGAAGTGCACCTTCGGCGTCAAGCGCGGCAAGGTACTGGGGTACATGGTTACAAAAAGAGGTATCGAAGCCGATCCCAAGAAAATCAAGGCCATCATCGACATGAAGCCGCCTCAGACTTTAACAGAAGTGAAAAGCTTCATGGGAAGACTTCAATACATCAGTCGCTTCATCAACCAGTTGACATCTCTCTGCGAGCCCATGTTCAAACTGATGAAAAAGAATGCCGACATCAAATGGGACTCCGAGTGCCAAACAAATTTTGAGAAGATCAAGACCTACTTGGTGAATCCCCAAATTCTGTGCCCGCCACATGAAGACAAGCCACTACTCCTGTATGTCGACAGAATGTACACGTCAATCGGAGCAATGTCCGGCACAAGAACGAGAAAGATTCCAAGGTTGAGCATGCAATCTACTTCGTAAGTCGAAGCTTCAAGGAAGTGAACTCGGCTACTCGGCATTAGAGAAAACTTGTATCGCCTTGGTATGGGTAGTCGGGAAAGCTGAAACACTACATGCAGTCACATTCGGTGCTCCTGGTCTCCAAAATGGACCCCGTCCGATATCTCTTTGACAAGCCATCCCCTCGTCCAATGCGACTAGCCAAGTGGTCATTCTTCCCGCCGAGTTCGACATCAAGTACATGGTCGAAAATCAACAAAGGGCGAGTAATGGCAGATCGGTGGCCGACTTCCCAAGCAGTGAACCTAAGGGTACTGATCAGCAATTTTCGGACGACATAATCTTTTCACTCGACAGCGCAAACCGCTGACAACTCTTCTTCGATGGGGCAGCCAACAAGAAGGGGAATGGTATTGGAATGCTCCTTGTCGATCCCAAGGACGAGCACACTCCCATAGCCATCAAGGTGAATTTTGAAACGACCAACAATGCGGCGAGAATCTGAAGCCTTGTGCGGCCGGTGCGGAAGCCGCCCTCGAGCGCAACATCTCGTAAGCTGGATGTGTATGGAGACTCAGCATTGATCATCAATCAAGTGTCCAACAAATGGAAGACGGTAGATTCTGGCCTTCAGAAGTACCACGCGTACATGGAGGAGCTCATTGCTCAGTTCAAGGACATCTCTTTTCACTATTTGCCAAGAGACAGGAACCGCTTCGCAGACGCCCTGGCAACCCTCACCTCTCTTGTCGAAATTCCCGATGGGAAAGCAGTAAAACCCCTCAGAATAGGTAGACGGGAAACACCCGCCTATTGCTGTGAGATCGAAATAAAAAAGGAAACGATCGACGAACCCTGGTACAATCAAATTTACCAGTACCTCCAAAGCGGAGAAGCTTCCTTCACAAATGAAGATGGAAAATACAAAGAAGGGATCAAAGCCAAAAATATGATGGCATTAAAATGCCTGGCATCCCATTTCGTCATTCTGGGGGGTATGTTGTACTAGAAGCGCCACCAAGGGCGACTCCTTCGGTGTGTAAACAAAGAAAAGGCCAGCGAGCTAATGAACGAAGTTCACAACGGAACCTGCGGTCCGCACATGAACGCCCGAGCATTGACACAGATTATTCTCCGTATGGGATACTACTGGATATCAATGGAAACAGACTGCATCCAGTTCGTCCGAAGCTGCGACAAATGTCAACGGTTCTCCAACCTCAATCATATCCCACCTCATGAACTCTATTGCATGACTACACCATGGAATTTCGCCACATGGGGAATCGACGTCATCGGCAAGATCACTCCACCAGGGAGCAATGGTCACGAGTTCATTCTAGTCGCAGTCGACTACTTCACCAAATGGGTAGAAGCCAGATCATACAAGGTACTGAATTCTAAGAAGGTGGCCGAGTTCATCCGAGAGAACATCATGTGCCGATACGGAGTGCCCAACAAGATCATATCCGACAATGGGACTCACTTCGAAGGAGATTGTGACCAAATTCTGACCGAATTCAGAGTCACACGTCACAAGTTTTCTCCTTACAGACCACAAACCAATGGTGCAGTAGAGGCAGCCAACAAGTCTCTCGCCATGATAATCAGAAAGATGACAACCAGAGGTCGGGACTGGCCCGAAAAGCTACATTTAGCCCTCTGGGGATACAGAACATCAGTCAGAACCGCCACAGGGGAGACTCCGTTCGCGCTTACCTACGGAATGGAAGCAATGTTACCCGTGGAATTGGAAATTCCATCCCTTCGAGTCCTCTTGGAAAACGGGATCAATGAAGTCGAATGGCTACAGAGCCTTCACGACGAACTTGCTCTACTCGACGAGCGCAGGTTGAAAGCCATGGAGCACACTTGAGCCTACCAGAGCAGAATGGCCCGAGCATTCGATAGGAAAGTAGAGATCCGAGACATCAGAGAAGGCGACTTGGTGCTAAAGGAAAAGCCTCCTACGCAGACCAATCCCCTCGAAAAGTGGGAGCCTACCTGGATAGGACCGTTCGTGGTACAAAGAATCTTCTCCGGAGGAGCCATGAAGCTAACAGATTTGGACGGAAACCCTTTCGTTAACCCCGTGAATGGAAGCAAGCTCCGCTGATACTTCGTTTGAGGAAGAGCACGAGTCAACTCACCTTCCCCATACACCGTCCCCTCAGTAAAATTAAAAGTGCTAAAAGAGTAATACCCAACTGGATATATTCCCGCTAATGATCCAGGTAAAAATAGGGTCGCACTTCTCTTGGTTTTGCTTTTCTCAAAATTCACCTAAAGTGTCGAACTACGGTGACCTGAGCCCCTTAGTCCAATTGTAAAAGGGGAACGTAGGCAGCCATCATTGGTTCGGTCTAAAAAACAAAAAAAAATGCATTAAGCATCAATTGCTTGTGTTTCGAAAAACTCTTTTCATTTAACCTACAAATTCATTACGGTTAAAACATTCTTTGATGAGTTCAAGCACGGTCAACTCTTGACTCGCTACACGCTAGTACTACAATAAAACATTAATCAATTAATGTGTCTGCAATGACAGTGGGTGGATACTCTGGACAACAAGGTCAACCTAGTTTCCCGTACTAGGTCCTTCATCCTTCTTCCCCTTCCCTTTCCCGCGGCGAGTGTTCTTCACCTTCACAAGAAATATTCCGGTAGGCCTTCTACCTGGCTCAGGGAATCTTCCCGACGCCTCCGTCAACCCTGTGGCTGTCAACGCAGCCCCTTCTCTAGCTCTGTCTCGAGCTGCCTCGCTTCGAGCCATCATAACAGTGCTTTGATTGGCCTCCCGATCAGCATTGGTCTCATAATCAGCCATGGCATCGCCAGTACGATTCCTAGGGTTAGCCCTTGCTTCGGTCCTCCTCAAGGTCGAGCTGTCCAGGTGATCAGCACCCAACAGCTCACTCCGTCTCCACAAGATAGCCATCTGTGTCTCCCCTATACACTCTTCATACCAGTTTAGATACTGCGTCGATAGAACAGTGCCCTCTCTTCGGTGAAAGAGAACCCTGGCAGGAAAGGACGTGTATTGCCACCACCGCGTGAGCAACAATAGCGTCGAAGGATCTTCCATCAGCAAAGATCCCACCTCAAAGGTAGCAGCATAACTCAAATCAGTCAGTGGCACCTGCTCCAGCCCGTACTGTCGCAGAACCAACGATGGAATGTAGAAAGACGTCTGAGACAAAGCCCGGCACTCTGACAACCAATAGACCCTCCTGAGCGGTCCGACAAGTCTGTAACTTCCAATGGGGAACCCACCATCGCAAGTGATGCATGCGGAGTCTGGCCATCCAGAGCTCCAGCTCAGTCTGATCGCCCCCTATCACCAGAGGACGTCGAGAGAAAGACCAAGCGTCACAGGACATTGGCACCTCAGGCACCATCTGCAGTCTCTCGCTTAACCACATGGTAAGCATAGCGGGACTCCCTCCCCACATGTATCGGCTACCGATTGCCATCCGACCTATGCCCAGGAACGTCTCGCCCAAGACCAACGGCACGATGTCTCCCCGCTCCGACCTTGCCTCACCGAGCCCAAGACCGTGATGGCACACACCCAGAGACGTGAATGTGAACAGAGTAGCAATCGCGCACAGAGCAAACGCGTCCCACGCAAAGACACTCCCCTCAGCTCCGGCAAATCTTTCGGGCAGTCCCGAAATGTCAACATAATCGGTATTCAGTATCAGCATCCCGTATGCCTCTCTAGCCGAGATACCAAGCAAAGACACTAGCTTCTCAATAGTGGCCATGCCACCAGCATACGAAAGAACTAGCTGTTCTGTCTCAGGTCCTCCCAGAATGGCCCGGAAATCTTTGAATGTAGGAGTGATTTCGTTGTACGAAAAGCTGTACACGTTCCTCCGTACGTCCCAGAATCGAGACGCTGCTCTCAAAATATCCCAATCTGGCATGAGCTCCTTCAAAGCCCAAACAGATCTCATCCCGTAACAACCTTCAAAAAATCCCTTATTCTGCCTCGTGTGGTTCCGTACCCACGATTGAAAGTTTTCCAAGTATCGCTCTTGCATCCGAGACGACAACTTAGGAAAGGGAGCCATGACAGAAAGTGAAGAAAAGCCTTAAGAATTGGAAAGGAATTCAGCCAAATGATCGAAACAAAGGCGTAGTCTTTACAAATTGCAAAACTGAAACTGCAATTTAATGGAATCTGGAAATTCAATCCTAGTCCAGCCGGACTCTCCTTGCAGTAGACCTGGTCAACTCTGCAGCCAGCTGCTCCCAAATTGGAAGCAATTCCAAACAATCCCCTATTCACACCTTTATGAAACCAACATGCTGCCCTTGGTTTCATTCAATCAATATCAATATCCCTTCCCCCCCGGGCTTGTGTAACAGTGCAGTTAATTAAATATTAGTGCATATAGGCTTAAATTTTGACCCGTTCAATTTTTAATGCATGTTTCATGTTATTTATTTTTTAATCAACCTACTTGCTTATTTGTCGAAAATAAAAGAAGGTAATCACATAATAAATGTGCGAAGTACAGGTTCCGCCCCACGGGCGCCTTTTCGAATACAGTTCAAATCAAATCGTTCCAGACGATACATACAAAAAAAAAGAGAGAAAGAAAGCAGTAAAGGGAGGACTACTCCGAGTCCTGCTAGTCATCCGAGCACTCGATGCACTGCTCCGCCACTGCCGGATCCGTCGCAAACAAGAAGTCGCCAAATTCCTCCAGGCGGGAATATGCAAAAGGCCTCCTCGGCATATGCGAACTCGAGGACTCTCCCCTCTCGTGCCCCGAGTGCGAAGAAGAAGGAGCTCCAAACCCAGCCGTTCCGCTTGCGAACTGGCCAAATCCCTGTGCAAAGTCCTCCCCACCAGCTGTGGGAGCATGCGAACCTCTCGTCCTAGACGGCCTCGGCTCACGGACATCCACGCTCCTCCGGGAACTGCACCGCATGAACTCCACAAGTCTCCTAGCGTAGGCGGCCCACCCGTCCACCAGCCTCATAGCGTCATTATACGTACGGCCAGACACCTGCGAACCAGGAAGGTCATCAGAAGACGAACAGAAAGTACAGATGCAACATTTGCAGAATACTACTATCAAAAGCAGAAAATCAAAGAGTGCTCACCGAAGCATTGGGGTCAGCCCTGTATCGTGGTCTCGGCTCATCCGGGAGTGGGATCACCAGTCGTCTGCGTGAGCCATCCAGTCCCTCGTACGCCAGCCTCGCGCGTGGGATCGGAAGATCTCGAGGACCTCCAGGGACCTCGCCCTCCCTATGCTGCACCTGCGGGCTCCTCAGCCTCATCCTCAAGAAGGTATCATAGTCGGCTCCCGCTATGACGTACTCGGTATAGTACACGCCCTGTCTATACCCCTCCAGCTCCTCCATCGGCATCTCCCGAGGATGCTGCATGTGCACAGGAGGATCCACCGGCACCAATGGAAGGGACCCCGGCCTATGCTGACGAGTCACCCTCTCCCCCAGATACATCGCGTCGCTGTGAAGTCCCACCAGGAGCTTCCGCCGCCGTGTAGTCTCGCTAGCAATCTGAACGGCGACAGCATCGAACCTACCCCACCAGGTCAACTGGATCCTCTCGGAGAACTCTCGGCTCAGGGCCTGGGACACCTCCTCGTACGACAGTCGCGTATCCACTCTCGACGAGACCGGCTTCTTCACCTTCTTCTTCCAAACCAGCAGGGCGGGGTACAAGGGTCGATACGCAACCTTAATGTCCCACTCCTGCGGACTGAACACCTCATAGCACCAGACCTGCCAAGCAAATGGAAAGTTATGTCAGCTACAAAGCAGATACATACGAGTACATCAAAGAGGCAAGGAAGAGAAAAAGACATGAACTTACATCCAAGACAGGTGTGAAGCAGCTCAAGGAACTCTCCTCTCCCCGCGAGAACCTGTCCAGGGAATGATAGAGCTCGGCCAGTCCAGCCTCCCCCCATGCGAACCCCCTCACGGCATCCAGATCTGTCAGCGACCCGAGCAAAGGGAAGTGACAGGACGTGTCGGAAGTCGGGAACAAAGTCGCTGACAGCGCAAACCAAATGAACCCTCGAGCCAGGCGCTCCGCGGTCATCCTCAGTGATCCAGCCAAAAAATCGGCGATACCCGTCTGCAGATGCCTCTCCATCGGCCTGTACCGAATGCCCAAGCCCCTGGCATCAGTGATATCAAAACCCAGCAGCTCAGACAACTGCTCCGGGGTATAACCGTCAACCCACACCAGCGTGTTGCCATAGGTCGGCAACCCAGTGATAGCGGCAAAATCCGTGGGAGTCACCGTCGCCTCCCCCCATCTGAAATGGAAAGTGTGGGTCGTATCCCACCAGTACTCGCTCAAGGCAACATATATGGACCTGGCCCTCGGCGTCGTAGCAATCGCAACTACCGCACTGATGAACCCAGCCAGTCTGGAGTCAACCACCAGCTGCCGTGGACTCCTCTCTCCCTCTCGAGCCACGTTCGGGAGAATCTCCCACAATGCTCTCACTGCCTCAAAGGCTCCCCGACTCTTCTGATTGTCGACGTCAACCTTCCCTTTCCCCTGCAGGTGAACAAGACGAGAGCAACATCAACAGAGTGCATGAACGCATGTCCAAATGATGCAAATGCAATGACAGTTCTCATTCATTTCTTACATACATTTCAAAAAAATCATTTCGAAAACTCCGTCGAATCCGGAACTTTCAAAATCTTTCGAAAACTCCGTCGAATCCGGAACTTTCAAAATCATCTCGAAAACTCCGTCGAATCCGGAACTTTCAAATCATTTCGAAAACTTCGTCGAATCCGGAACTTTCAAAATCTTTCGAAAACTCCGTCGAATCCGGAACTTTCAAAACATTTCGAAAACTCCGTCGAATCCGGAACTTTCAAAACATTTCGAAAACTCCGTCGAACCCGGAACTTTCAAAATCTTTCGAAAACTCCGTCGAATCCGGAACTTTCAAAACATTTCGAAAACTCCGTCGAAACCGGAACTTTCAAATTCTTTCGGACATTTCGAAAATTTACTCCGTCCCAAATTAAAGCTACTTTAATTTTGGAAAATGCATCTAGACATTGAATTTTGCAACCAAAATTTTTATGTCATCCACCCATGGTGTCAATTGAACTACATCCTAGTCAATTTCGACAAAGGTTCATGGCAAAGTCAAAAGCCCCAATTCAAGCACCAAAATCCCTAAGTAAATTCCTAAACAAATTTCTAACATTTAAAGAATGCACATTCTTAAAATTAATGGAATTTGTAGGAAGCTTACTTGTCTCTCGATCCCTCCTTTGGAGTTATGTCTCTCCCTAGCCGGGTAGAACTCCGCCGGATTCAATGGATGAATGATGGTTCGAATGGTCCGAACCAACCGCGTTCTTTCGTCATCGGTCCTTCCATGACGAGCCATTGGGTCCCAATCACCTTCCATATCGATTTTCCTTCGCAAATCCGAGCAAATCTTGCAATTTGGGGTGGATTTTCTCTCTTCCTCTCTCTCCCTCTCATTGGAATTAATGGAGAAAATGGCTTCTCCTTCCTCGGCCTCGGCGCTGAAAAGGACATGGCCAATTTCAATCAAAGTCCGGTCGGACTCTTGTTGCACCATAAATTTTTTTGCCACTTTGGCCCCTAAGTTTTTCGCAGTTTCAATTTTACCACTTTTGGCCCCCAAAAGTGTAAAATTTCCCCCAGTTAGACCTTTCTAACACCCCATCCCCCGAGGATAAAATTCCCAGTTAGTTTTCACTAACGCTCGTCTCCAGACGTTAAATTCCCAGTTAGTTTTCACTAACGCCCGTCTCCAGACGTTAAATTCGATTCCCAGTTGACGTTTGACATTCAAACGCTCAATCATGTCTCCGGACATTCCAGTTACAATCCCATCTCCAGACGTTAAAATTCGATTCTCAGTTGACGTTTGACGTTCAAACGCTCAATCATGTCTCCGGACATTCCAGTTATGATTCCGTCTCCCGACGTTAAATTTTCTAATGGTTTTTACCATCATATATTCCCTGGCAGCTGCAATAAGCCCGAACCCCAAGGCACGAACGCCTTGCAATAATCCCTCTTCGGCCATCCTCGTAAGCCCGAATATCTTTTTCACTTCAACAAGTGAACATTCATCTCCCCGGCCGCCAGTCGTAAGCCCGACCGTCCCACTTCAGCGGCAGCTGCAATAAGCCCGCACAACAATCCCTCTTCGGCCATCAAGGTAAGCCCGAATGCTCATCCCCAGCAGGATAAAGCTGGCAGCAGCAATAAGCCCAGTACCCAAGGCACGAACGCCTTCATATCAGGATAAACGTATCCTCACAACTCCGATTTGAGGCGCCACACGCCCTCGTAAGCTCCAACAACTCCGGTTTGAGGCGCCACATGCCCTCGTCAGTATCAGCAGCTCTGATTTGAGGTGCCACACGCCCTCGAAGGTTACAGAAGTCCCAGGTTCAGACGCCTCACAATAGTCTCCATTCAGGTTCAGACACCTCCAAACAGTCTCGCTCAGGTCAGGGTCCCCACGCGCGGCCCTTGCACCTACGAACTACGATCGGCTTGATTCCCGCTCGGGATACGTAGGAATCCTTTCGCTAAGGGTCCAGCCAGCTGACCGCCCAGGTCTATTAAAGTAAGGCATCCCGATTTGGATCCCTATCTTTTTGAACGACCCCACCTCCTTCGAAGGAGACGTCGCTGAGGGGCTAACTGTAAGTACCCAAATCCGGATTGTCAAAATCCGTCAGAAAGTTAACCGAAATCCGTTAACTGGCCCGCTCCAGGTTAACCGGAACTCGTTAAACTCCCTGTTGCCATGCCAACGAGACATCCCGGGACTGCCCCGTGCATCCCGACGTCGAAGCGTACTTAACACGTGTCATCTCACGTAAAAGTATGGCTTTCCCTGAAAAATGCACTTTCCGGCACTTTCCGGGGGCGTTTCAAACATTTTCCGGACTGTTATTTAAAAAAACGGACAAAACCGGGACCGGGGAACGAACTCCCACGCATTTGGTGAGTCATGGGACACGTGGCAGCCATGCCACAGCCCACACATCACCTTTCAATCAGAAATCAAAGGAAAAAGACTAAAATACCCCTGGTATACAGTCAAAGTCCGGCCGGACTCCATGTGCACATTTTATGAAATTGCCAGCAAGCCCCTCAAAATTCCAAAATACCAAAAAACCCCTGGAAAACAGTCTAAGTCCGGCCGGACTCTTACTGCATTTTTCACCTATAAATAGGAGGGCTGTCAAAGCCATTTGATAACAACAAATTACCCCAAAAAACTCACCTCTCATACGGCCCTTACCAGTTTCACCCCTCCCGAGCTCCCGTTTTGCCTCGATTCGCGTGAAACCCCCATATTTCGATCAAATACGTCCCTCACCACTATGAAACAACGTTTCAAACCTCTTTCCGTGTCCCGTACACACCTTCCGAGCCAAAGGATTCGACCCTAGCTATAGGTATAACTCCCTCTCTCTAATATCTCGTCTCATCTCGGTTTACGCGCCAGTCGTTATAACCGTTTCGAACACCGTTACTGAAATGTAGACGCCTTCGTCTAACGGGGTCTGATACGTTTTAGCCCCTCGATCCTCTTCTCTTTCCGTAAGAGAAGTAATCACGGGTTAAAACGGCGTTCCGACCCCGTTCCATTTACTTTTTTCTATCATTTACCATTCCGGATCGATCGATCCGTTGATCGTCATTTACTTTCTGTCATTTACAATTCCGAGCCGTTTTGGCTCGTTGATCGTCATTTACAACTCCGAGCCGTTTGGCTCGTCGATCGTCATTTACGATTCCGGATCGTTTGATTCCGTTGATACTGCTTTAAATACTGTCATTTACAAAGTCCGACCCGTTTGGATCGTGATAGTATTTACTTTTCAAAGTCCGAGTCGCAACCCGATTCGTTGATTGCATATCATTTAATACGTTTTTTCCCGTACAAATCGTTAACAATGAATCGCCCGGTTCAAAACCGGAGTTCGTCATTCGAACTCCTTTTCAAAAAGCTCAAAATCGACGATTGCCACGCAAACGCTCATTTCCGTCTCAAAACCGATGATTGTCATTCAAACGATCGCTTTTTCAAAAAGTCACCTAATCAACGTTTGACATTCAAACCAAGATTAAGCTTGTCATTCAAGCCCCCTTTTCAAAAAAAACACACACACACGATTTCGAGAAAGGTAGAAAGACTCGTCATACGAGGCGTTTCGGGTGATCTCAATATACTCTTCCCGAAACGTAACGTGACCTCCGAACCTAACAATCTCTGGTACTAAAAAGCTTTTTACTCGTTTTTGCTACCAATAAAAATGACCCCCATTTTCAAAGCCTTTTCCTAAGTTTTTGCTACCAATAAAAACAACACCATTTTCACAAAAGCCGTTTCTCAACGTTTGGGCTCAAAATACAAAACCGCGTGGCGACTCCTCATTTTTTTCCTTCCCATGAAGCAAGGTCTCAGACACCAACCCTCCGCGAAAGACAACCGCGTTTCGCGCCGCCCGCGCGAAATCCCGGGTAATTTCAATATGGGATACGAAAGTGTGTTTGGAACGGTGTTTTGAGGTGGCGGGGGTCGTATTTGATCGAAATACGGATTTTTCACGCAGAACGAGGTAAAATCAGGGCTCGGGGATAGTGGAACCAGTTTAGGCCGTGGCTTAGGGTGAAAATGGAGTGAGTTTTTGTCGTTGTAAATGGCTTTGACAGCCCTTGTATTTATAGGTGAAATTTCAGCATGAGTCCGGACGGACTTAGGGTGAAATCAGGGGGGTTTTGTGAAAATTTGGAAATTGGAGGGGCTTGCTGGCAATTTTAGATTTCCTGCAAATGAGTCCGGTCGGACTGAGACTGCATACCAGGGGTATTTTTGTCTTTTCACTCTGATTTTGATTGAGAGGTGATGGGGGAGCTGTGGCATGTGAGCCACGTGTCCCTGTGACTCACAGGCCATGGGAATTTGTGCCATTATTTCCCGATTTTGTCCATTTTTAAAATAACAGTCCGGAAAATGTCCGAAACGCCCCCGGAAAGTGCCGAAAAGTGCATTTTTCAGGGAAAGCCGTACTTTTACGTGCGACGACGTGTGTTGAGTACGTTTCGACGTTGGGATGCTCGGGACAGTCCCGGGACGTCTCGTTGGCTTGGCAACGGGGAGCTTAACGGGTTCCAGTTAACCTGGAGCGGGCCAATTAACGGATTCTGGTTAACTTTTAACGGATTTTGACGATTCGGATTTGGATACTTACACAAAGGGATTTAGGTTAATTCATATTATTGACTATGATGGAACCCTTTCTCGCCAGTTACAATGTCGAAGTCTATTAGAATTTGAATTGCCATGATCACATATTGTGACTATGTGACATGACAAATGGATGTCAAACGACTTTCTTTAAATGGAAAGATTATTAAGGATGTGTATAGTACACAACCTGAAGCTTAGTCGATCCGAGAAATTCTAATAAAGTATGCACGTTACAAAAATCCATGAGATGGGTTGAAGCAAGCTTCAAGGAATATGAATCTTCATTTTGATGAATCGGTCAAAAGTTTGACTTCATCAAGTACGAAGATGAACCTTGTGTATGCATGAAATTCAGTGGGAGCGTAGTATTATTTCTATTGTTTTATTACAATGATATCTTACTCATTGGAAAAACAAAAGTTCTGACACTCAAGACTGTCAAGTCTTGGTCAAGGAAAAGTTTTCTCAATGAAAGATATGGGTAAAGCCGCTTACATCCTTGGCATCAAAGATCTATAGAGATAGATCTAAAAAGGATAAAGTGGTTTGAGTCAAAATACTTACATTGACAAGTTTCTTAGAAGAGTCTAAGAAAAGTAACTTGTCAATGGGTCATGGTGTTTCTCTTAGCAACACTCATTGTCCTATGACAACTGATGAGCAAAAGGGAATGAATGAAGTTCTGTTTGCTTCGGCATTTGGATCTGTCATGCATGCCATGATTTGTATTAGACCCGACGTCTCGTATGCTCTAAGCATGATGAGTCGATTCCAATTTGATCCTGTTGAGAACCATTGGATGGCAGTCAAGATGATCCTTAAGTACTTAAGAAGAACTAAGGATACGTTCTTGGTATTTGAAAGGTTGGAAGTTAATCTTGTTGTAAGGGTTACATAGATGACTAGCTTCCAAACTGACAAAGTTGATTTAAAATCGCAATTAGGATTTGTGTTTATGCTTATTAGAGGTACGGTTTCGTTGGAAGAGTTCCAAGCAGAAAATTCTAGCCAATTCTACTACTAAAGCCGAATTTTAGCAACATATGATGTGGCTAAAAGAGGCAGTTTGGATCAAAAGTTCAGTTAGTGTTTTGGAAATGTTCCATATATCACTAATCAATGAAACTTTGTTGTGATAATGGTGGTGCCATTTGTGCAAACAATAGAATCAAGATCACAATGGTGATCCAAACACACACTTAGACATTTTTCGAGGAATTCATAAAGAATGAGAAGACGTTAAGATATGCAAAGTATCAGCCGATGATGACATTAGGGATTCACTTACAAAAGACCCTAGCACAGGCAGAAGCATGATGGTCATGTTAAATCCATGGGTATTCGATACATAAATGGAGCCTAGTTCAAGTGGGAGACTGTTGGTGTAATGCCCTAGGGTTTAGTTATGTTTAACTTAAAACCATTATGTATCATCTTTATCGTTTAAGTTTATTATTTGATTATTATATATTTTGCAAATTTATTGTAATAATCTCCGTCCCTAATTATTAAGAGAATAATTAGTATAATAGTCAATGGATAATCATATGATGATTATATGCATAGAGATGCACATTGAAATTATGGGTACTTGTTAGTGAACGAGTGACTGGACTTGACCCGTATGAGATTTATGTCATGGTCAAATATCATAATTAAATCTCATATGGTCACTTCATTTAGTCCCTAGACCTGAGATTATCATGACCTTACATATGATGAAAGTTATGTTTGATTTTAGTAAAACGATATCTTAACACAATATTTATAAAGGCTATCTTTGGCATGATCAGATTCATGATGGGAAGGATGATAAGTCAAGATGGAATTTGTCCCTCGAAAGAGAGATGTTTTGCTTGGGCCCCTCGATGAGTGATAATGATGAAAGTGTGTGGCCACACCCCAATGCGATTGGATTATCATTATACTCAAGATCGAGAAAGCATTGAACAAATACAAGTTGACGTGGACCATGACTTGTGTTCAATATAACATCGTGAGACAAAGGGAGAAATGGAAGTGTACCATTGGAAACGTGAACTCTTACGTTATATTATTTGGGTAGACATAATGGCTTGCTAGAGTCCGCTTATGTCTTATGAGGGTCGATATAATCGAGCTCATTGCCAACATAATATAATCCTATTGGGTCACACACAACTAGAATGAATTGGTTAAACCAAAGAAGAAAATGATTGAGAGTTCCTGCATATGACCTTCCTGGTCGTGCGACACAACATGGCCAATGGCTGTTTGGGGTCGTGCGACAACTTAAGTCTCAAAGGCGGTTCACAGACTTTCCTAATACGATTAGGAAACTAATACCTATACTAATGTAGTATAAATATTAAAGTCTGTGAAACCTAATGAGAGCTATCCGAATTTTCAAGAGAGAAAATCACCAAAAGGTTTCTCAATATTTCTTCCATAGGTTTAAGAATCTAGCAATTCTCAAGAACTGTTCTTGGTTCATTCTAACGTGTGGATACTACTAGAGGGTCTTCGCTCGTACAACGATCAAGGCCTAGAGTTCAAATTGTCCAAAGCAATCTGAAGGTTCAAAGGTTTTGAAGATCGAAGATTGTGATTCAAAACACACCGATAAATTGTTCGATAGCTCAAGACCGGAAAGCAATTAAGGTTGGTAAATTCTATCTCATAGGAATTTAATTTAATCGTATAGAACGGATCTTAAGGCTTGGGTTTTGTGTTAATTTGATGCTTAATTCTGCTGCGCATGGACCCATAAAACCCAACAGGAAGATGGACTCCGGATTTGTTCAATGGATTCAGTAGTCGCAGCGATATCAGTCCCTGGAGGATCCATTTCTTGATCTTGTGCCATCTCGCCTTCAATCTCTTCTTCATCCCTTAAGTGGATGCCAGTTCCTCGTGTCGGGGTCTTGGGTTTAGGAGGTTTGCGAGAATGTCCAGCGATGACTTTACCAGCGGCTTTCTCCGCGGCGGCAGCAACCTTTTCTTTGGCAATAGCATCATATTCATCTCCATGAAGTGAAATCAGGATTGCTTTCTCGGCAGTTTGACTAAGGGCGGCTTGCCGGGCATCAGCCAGCCTTTTGCGGCGGCCATCCATGTTGGCTAGAGCATCTCGACGTTGGGCCAGCGACATTGTCCTGAACTCTGTGAAAATCAAAAGAAAAAATTGTTTGATTGAATAGAATAGATGACTTAAATGCATTAAATAAAGTAAACAACAGATAGCTTGAGGCAAGAATTCGTACTGTATACTTCATACATAGCTTTGCAACAGCGATCTTCTTGTTGGCAAGGTTCACATTCGAAGCCAAAGCAATATTTGGAGTGGATGTCCCATATGGGATAAGAGGGAGTATGAACGATTGCTACGCGGGATTCGTCAATCGGGAAAGAAAAATCAGGGAAGCCAAATTCTCGCAGAAGAGAGGGGCTGGAAATAATCTCTCACCATGAAAATAGGGCAAGGCCAGTGTCAGATGCATCTGCGAGAACTTTAAGGATTCGGTCCATGAGGCGGGTATCCCCTGACACTAAGGCTTTTTTGGTTTCAATTTTCGGGATGATTTCCCTCAAGTCACAACCAGAATGTGACCATCCTATGCTAGAGGTTATGAACAATGGCTTGGACTGCCAATTGTGTACCTTGCCGGGAAGGGGAGTAAGGATCTTCGGTTTCCTATACTTGATGGATAAACGTTTTTCGGTTACTCCTTCCCGCTGGGAGACTGCAGTGTATCCTCCGAAGAAATGAATAAAAAGTGGGATAGATGGTTTGTGTTTTAGGGACCTACAAATAATAATGTAGCTAACCAGAACGTGGAAAACGTTGGGGTGAAGGTCCACTACAGGGGCTTGAGCCTTATGAAGAAAGTCGCAGATAAATGGGTCTAAGGGAAACCTAAGCCCGGCCTCCAACTGTGAGACGTAGGCAACAACCCCATCCGTTCGTTGTCGCATGATGGTAAGGTTTAAATTGCCATTGAGGCTCGATGCGATAAATATTATGGTTGATGTCAAATTTAGCATGCAAAGGGGTTTGAAAGTTAGAAGAAGAAGTACTGGTTGTTGCCACAGCGGTAACAAGTAGTTGTTCAGAAGAAACCTGGGGTTGGGATGATGCCTCCGCGGAAAGAGTATCTGAGACATCGTGGTTGGATGTGGAGTTAGTAGAAGACATGTCGTTCCTCTCGCTGGAGCTGGAACGAACCTGTTTATAGAAGCGACGACCACGTAAATTGGGGGCTGCGGGATAGTCAGTGTCAGAAAAATTAGAACCAAAGCGGGAATGGTAAAAAACACAAATGTGCGAGCATAACTCAAAAGTGTTATGGAAAGTTTGCATGGGTGTATATTTGTGCAAGAAAGGGGGACCCCTAATTTCTAAGGCATCCAGAACGGCGGCATCAGCATCATGTCGCATGAGCATAGCATTGAGGTCCTCGCGCGGGATCCTAGCCCATACCCCCATGTCAACCCTATAGTATCCCCCCGTGTTCAAACTTTGACCAAACCTAATTGCTCTAGCACAACACTTGGTTCTCTCCATAAATGCGAGATAGCAAAAATGGAAATAAAAAGCAAAAAATAAGGAAAATGCGGGAAATCAAACATGTACCTGGAAAAGTTTGAAGAAACTGACGAAGATGATGAACTTGGCCGGAGATTGGCCGGAAACTTCAAGGGTTCAAGGAAAATTGCCAGAAATGCACCTATGGAACCCCAAATTGAAGAACGTAACCGTAAGCGTGCGTAGCTCAAAGAAATGGGGGAAAACGAATGGTGAAATCGGTGAAATTGTGGGTAAAAAGGGACTTTTTCTCAAGAACTGACTCGCCGGAAAAACAGAGAGAAAGTGGAGGTTTGCGTAACTGAAAAGTGAAAAGTGAGAGGCTAGGGACTTACCTTAGCTTTGAGAAGATGAAGGGACCCTACGGAGACGAAGAGGCGTTGGGAATTTTTAAGAAATCAATGGCTTTCGAATTTTTGAAATTCCCTCCCCTTTATTGTGGTTATTTATGAAGGGGCACGAAAACCTATGCTATGTACGGCCCTGACGAACCACCCAGGTTAGTCATCCCTGGCTTGACACGTGGCCGTGTACGTGTCTTGTGAGATTCCAATCTCGCCCCTTGAAGGGAAGCGGTGAGATAGAGGTCCCATGTGACTTGGAGAATTTCTCGCCTGGATCATGAATAATCCAGGTCTCGAAATTGGGGGCTTCTGATGCGATAATGAAAAATGGATTTGGGCCTTAACAAGAATTTGAGCCCAACACATCGTAATGGTCCTAATGCATGTAAAAATGGGCCAAATATGTGTCGGTGGGCCATGAGGGCCCCGGGGCAGGAAGAGGCGTGCGAGAAAAGCCGACCCCGCACGGGCGACATATGAGAGTAAGTAGGTCGAGATTGATACCATGGAGAAATGAGCATACTGCGATAAGCCGAGGGCGGGAAGTAACGTTGCCGACATAGTGAAGGTTAGTCGCACTACGAACGTGGCCAATCGGTTGATGATTGTCGCCTGCGGCTTACGTGAAACGCGATCCCGCGCCCTCCCAGATCTGGTAACTGTAGATTGATTTGACAAGGTGAACAGTGAAATCCCACTAACTTGAAGTTGGTTGGGGTCCTTGGGTGGATGATTGACAAGTGTCCCCCATGTGCAAGGCACATGGGGGCTTGGAGGTATAAACACAGGGAATAGCTTATTTGCATGGGTATGTCTCTCTCTCTCTCCTCTCTAAGCTCTCTCTCTCTCTCTCTCTAGGGTTTTCCATTATTACCATTCCAGCCATTAATCTTACTCTCACGCCGGAGGGGTTTCGCTGGAGCCACCCCCGGCCTAGTTTACGTGGGTGCATGTGTGTAGGGATCAAGACGGAGGAAGAACAGCCGAAGTATCCTGTCATTTTCAGATCCTGTGCAACCATTGTTTTTTGATGGCAGCATCACTTACCTATTTACAAGACAAACACTCAACAAAGATTAGCACGTTAGTCAATAAAATCAGTTCTAAAATAATTATTCTAATATAGATAAATATAACTAGTTCCTAAATTAACTCCAAACTAAATATTCATAATTATCACATAAGATATTTACAAACTAAATAAGGTAAATATACAAATCATAATTACAAAAATCAAAAGAAATATTAATAGTATTTTCATACTCTTTCAATCTCCCCCTATTTATGTGCTTATAATTAAAACCTGCATGAACATATTTAGCACAAGATAACCAAATAAATTTCAAATCTATTATTGAATAGAATATGCAACACCAGTGCAACGTCAAGTCAAGCTCCCCCTAAATGCATTGCGGCTCTCTTGATGATCATATCCCCCTTGATTGTATCTCCCTTAATGATCATCTCCTATTTGATTGATCATCTAATTGACATTTCTCCTTTTCTTCCCCTTTTCTTTAGATATATTCATATGATGTGCGCACCTAAATGAAAATATCTGAATAAACCCCTTTGCGAAATATGTCCATAGTTTCAGCTTGAGAGAATCAAAGACATAAGATAAGATGGAATAAAACAATACTTAAGATTCTGGAGAAAATAAGGGATAATGCACGAATGTTCAACCAGTTATATGTAGTATTGCGCACACAAATTCCAGAACATCAGCAGAGACAATGACATTATAATACAACGAAAATTTCCAGAGAGAGAAACCGGCAAGTACGGAGAAGAAGAAACAGAGAGACGATAGCCTTGAATGAGAAGGGAGGTGAGATGAGACTTGTGTGGAGAGATGATTTGACAAGATGAGGAACAATCAATGAGGATAATGATAGCGTAACTTGGAACTCGAAATAAATGAGTAGGAGGGAAGTAATACGTGTGAGGTAAGTGATGCTTGACTTTCAAAATTTTAAATCATAACAAATTATGAAATTCAAAATTTGAACCCTTACCACATCTTGTGATTGATTTATTTGCCCAAAAATATCTTTACCAAATCTAATTGAATCCAATCATCAACAAGATACATCATCCCGAAATCTTTTTTGACTGCACAAACAATTTGATGACAACTTTATGAGAGCATCATCAAATACAATAAAAGCATTAGTCATAAACAAAGTAAAAAATAACAAATGAATTTGTTCATATTTTTACCAAATATTTCAAGTGCCCTATTTATGATTTATGCCTAGCTTAAAACAATGCACACACAGTGAAGATTAATCTCAATAGAGTGTGACATGGTATGATAATTTTACACAATGACACGCTTTGAAAAACAGAAAGTAAATAAGTTATCATTCAATCATGTAGCCTCTAGAACGTTTTCATATTTAGCCATTGAATTAGTCACTAACAGGAGCTATACACTCTCACACCATAGTTTTTACCCAAATTTTCTTCTCAAGCGATGCAACAATAAGACATTTGTTTGGGGTAAAAAATCTACAGCAACATGTTGCATCTTGACATCTCATCTTGGAATAATGACTTGGTAAAATAACCTGATGGATTATGAGCCTTACTAACATAATTGCATGGCGATGTTATAGGAACCGTTGCAGAGAAACTCCTCAAGCGTTATAGACCGAGTCAAAGGGAGTCTTCAACAACATTTACTTGGCAACGGATATTTCTATCATCATCATCATCAACCTTTTGGCGAGATTCTAGGCGCAATATGAGGGATGACATTTACTTTGTTGCTACCGTTATCTTCATTCGTATTTAAATAGAAAACACATGTATACACACACTCACGTACTCAATTAGCAATACTCTTTGTACTTATAGTTTCTCTCTACCATCACCGAACTACTAATATTCCATTATTCCGAGGTTTTATGTCGGCGAACAAGTTGTTCAAGGGCCTTCCTCGTTAAATTTCTTGTCTTCACATCTTGAATTTACATTGTCAAATTCCATTGTGCCCAATTTTCCATTTGGAAGTTGAATTGCTTGAATTTGACCAAAACAGTTTGGCGCCGTCCGTGGGAATCATTGGTCTTTTGATTAATTGAAAATACTCAAGATGTCTACCGGAATGTCATTCATTATGACTACAGTAGGAGCCATCGCCGGAGTAATAACTTCGGGCCAAAATGTTGG
Source organism: Adenophora triphylla var. japonica (assembly GCA_022495995.1). NCBI lineage: Eukaryota > Viridiplantae > Streptophyta > Magnoliopsida > Asterales > Campanulaceae > Adenophora > Adenophora triphylla. Next base: position 284,923 of record JAFEMH010001389.1, on the reverse strand, counting down.
TCCCACCACCAGTACGATCCAGGGTCAAGGATCAGGTGCACCTACGCAAGGGATTCCAGCGGATGTCCTATCCAACTTGGCAGATACAATGGCTGAATTGAGATGCCAGGTGATGTTGCAGACCGATACTTCCACCATGCTAATGAACAATGTTACCAGGTTGCAACGTGAAGTATCTGCTCTTCAATCTGGGTCATCCGGAGCACACCAGAATGTACCGCCTGAAGCGTTTCAGGGTGCAAATCCCAACATGGGCTCCAGTATGTTCTCCCCAATCCAACCAAGGAGGCTTGGCTTTGATAGGGATACGGGGATGTTAACTGATAACGTGGGATTCATACCAATGGTTAGTGTCACTAGTGATAGTGTGGTCACCAATCCTGAACCTGGCCAGTCCACCGCAGTGACATTTGCAACACCCTTTCAAGGACCAACAGGGAGTGTTAACCCTCACGTTGATATTAATACCTTTTATGCTGCTGCTAATCCCGATGCAGGAAATACAGTGAGTAAGTAGTTACCAGAATTAAGGGAGATGGTGATGAGCGTGCCTGGGATTACCCTGCCGTACCACCAAGCTTCTCCAACATGTTATAATGAGTCACGCTTTAGCCCAGCCATTGCCAACATGGTGATACCAAAGAAGTTCACTGTTCCTCACATGAAGCAATATGATTGGACAACCGATCCATTGGAGCACATTGCCTTTTACCAGGAAAAGATGGACGTGATTCACATCCCCTTGCAATTCAAGGAAGCCTGCCTTTACAGGGGCTTCGGTTCCACCTTGAATAAGGCAGCCTTGTGTTGGCTCATCAACCAGCCTCTAGGCTCTATTGGATCTTATGCTCAACTCATTAATATGTTTACTAATCAATTCTATTGCAACAGGGTCTTTGAGAAGATAACTAGCGATCTGTATAGGATAGTCCAGCAACCTGATAAATCCTTGAAGGACTACTTGAGCAGGTTTAATAAAGAAGTTGTTGATATCCCCAACATGGATATGTCTACTGCAATAGAGGCCTTCAGGATGGGACTTAAGAAAGATTCCCCTTATTATGAGGAACTAGTAATGACTCCCTGTAGGAGATTGGAAAAAGTCAGAACGAGGGCTATAAAATTCATCAGGTTGGAAGAAGACAAGTTGATGCAAGAGAAAGCAGCCAAGAGGACCGTCACTCCTGAACATTCGGGTGGCAAGATGGAAACATCCCATTCCAAATCCAATAGGGGCAAACCCTACTCTAAACTTGACCACTCTAGTATTAATACTGTTAGTGATAATGGTGACGAGGATAAATTACACTATCCTAAAATAGATGACTACTGTTTCTCTGTTGATATTGCAGGAGTTATACATGCCATGGACAACCTGGGTGAGAAAGCAAGGTGGCCTAAGAAGTCTGACAAGCCCTCCGGTTGGAAGGACAAGTCCAAATGGTGTGCCTACCACGGAGATTTTGGGCATACGAACGAGAATTGTATTGCCCTAAGGAAGGAAATCAGCCACCTCTTATCTAAGGGGTTTCTCAAGGATCTACTCGGCAAGAGGCGTGGACGAAATGACAACCAGGAGCAACATGCTGAGAATCCACCAACTCCTCCAGTCCCAACCAAGGTGGTCAACATGATCAGTGGAGGATCATACATATGCAGTACTTCCTACTCGGCCACCAAGAGCCATGCTTCGGAATCAAAGGAAGACAGGTTGAACCTACCAGCAAGACCATCAGTGAAGAATAGTGCCCAAGAAATCACGTTCGATGAAGACGACAAGGGTGACATCTTGGATCTACATCATGATGCACTTTTTGTAACCATACAAGTAGCCAACTGCTTGGTGAAGCGCATCCTGATTGATAACTGAAGCTCCGTCAACATCGTGACCACTGACATTTTGGAAAGTATGGACATCCCGCTCGAGAACATTACTCGAAGTTCGTCCGTTCTAGTTGGGTTCAGTGGAGAGACCAAGCATACCTTCGGGGAAATCAAGTTGCCCGTTTATGTAGAAGGAGTGAATTCCATGGAGAAGTTGTGCGTCATCAAATGCAAGTCATCTTACAAAATCATACTGGGAAGACCCTGGATTCACAACATGAGGGCAATTCCATCAACTTACCACCAATGTATCAAGTTGCCCACACGTTGGGGGGTCATCAAGGTGAAGAGAGATCAGCAGACAGCAAAAGAATGTTACATGGTGTCAATGAAAGCAACAAGCGTCCCCAGGCAGGCATAGCAATCAAAGAAAAAGGCACGGGATGCCATGGAAGTGGCCGAAAGTGACATTAAAGAAGTTCAGCTTGACCCCTCCAGACCCGATGTCAAGGTATTATTGGGGGTTGATATCCCTCATGAAGTTGAGAATGGTATATTAGAGTTCTTGAGGGCCAGAGCTAGTTGTTTCGCCTGGAAACACGAGGACATGACAGGGATTAGCAAAGATATCATCACTCACAAGTTGAATGTTGATCCTAATGTCAAACCCGTCCATCAGAAGAGAAGGAAGTTCGCACATGAGCGCAACCAGATTATAAAGGAAGAAGTGGCACGGCTATTGAAGGCCAAGATGATTAGGGAAGTTGATTACCCAAGGTGGTTGGCCAATGTGGTAGTCGTCAAAAAGAAGAACGGAAAATGGTGGGTATGTGTGGATTTCACAGACCTAAACCGAGCATGCCCGAAATACCCCTTCCCTTTGCCTTATATCGATTCTCTGGTGGATTTCACGGCTGGTCACGACATCCTGACCTTCATGGACGCTTCTTCAGGATATCAACAGATCCAAATGGAACCCTAAGACCAAGAGGACACTGCTTTTATTACTCCCAAAGGTATATACTGTTATATTGCTATGCCATTCGGGTTAAAAAATGCAGGTGCAACTTATCAAAGGTTGGTAAACAAGATGTTTAAAGATCAGCTTGGAAAAACCATGGAGGTCTATATCGACGACATGGAAGTGAAGTCGAAGCACATTGAAGATCATGTTGAACATCTCAGCGAAGCATTTGACATCTTGGAAGCTTTCAACATGAAGCTCAATCCATCAAAATGCCACTTTGGAGTCAAGGCTGGCAAATTCCTCGGTTATATGGTGACCAAGAGGGGCATTGAAGTAAGTCCTGAACAGATCAAAGCTATTATCAACTTGCAGTCACCAAGAACCGTTAAAGATGTACATCGGCTTACAGGCAGGGTGGCAGCCCTTAATCGGTTCATCTCTAAATCTTTAAACAAATGCAAGTTGTTCTATTAGGTGCTCCAAAAAAACAAGTTGTTCCAGTGGACCAGTGAACACGAAGCGGCCTTCGTTCAACTTAAAGAATACCTCACAACCCCGCCGTTATTGTCCAAATCGGAGCAAGGGGAACCACTGCTCCTCTACCTCGCGGTATCTGAAACTTCAGTCAGCGCAGTCTTGGCCAGAGAGCAAGATGGTACACAACATCCCGCTTACTACGTAAGTAAGTCTCTACTTGATGCTGAAACCAGGTACTCTCATCTTGAAAAATTAATACTTGCTTTAATCACTGCTTCTATAAAATTACACCATTACTTTGAAACCCATGTTATTATTGTCAAGACTAACTATCCTATCAGAAGCGTGATGAGAAAACCTGAGATGTCAAGTAGGATGGCTAAATGGTCAGTACAACTTAGTACTTATGACATACAATATGAAGCAAGGACTGCCATTAAGACACAAGCTTTGGCAGACTTTGTAGCAGATTTCAATCCCAGTTTGCAGCTTGAAGTTGAACTCGAAGTCCAACAACTTAAAGGCCTTGACTCTCATAGATACTGGATGCCATACACGAACGGGGCTTCAAACGCTAGGGGCACAGGTTTGGGAATCGTCCTGAAGTCTCCTCAAGGAGACCTCATTCCTCAAGCTGTGGCTTGTGAGTTTAGGGCAACGAACAATGAGGCTGAGTATGAGGGCCTCATTATGGGATTAACTGATGCTTTAAATTTAAATGTTAAGCATATTAATGTATTTACTGATTCCTTGTTACTAGTTAACCACTTCAACGGACCGTATACAGCTAAGCAGGTTAAAATGACAAGTTATCTCCAACATGTTAAGTTGTTAGCTGGGCAATTTGAAGACTTCATCTTCGAGCAGATCCCGCGAGAAGAAAATACCAAAGCAGATGCCCTAGCCAACCTGGGTTCAAGTTGCAGAAGCATGTTGAACAATACTATCCCAATCATCCACATCATGTATCTCGCCATAGACCAGCTTGAAGCGTGCCAATTTAATGAACAGCCCGATGCCGTGATCATGCCTATCAACAACTCTACACCCTGGAAGCTACCCATAATACAATACTTGTAGGATGGCACAATCTCAGTTGATGTGAAAAGTCCACGGTCCTTCAGAATAAAGATGATTTAGACACTATTGATGAGCAATGGGATATGGCTAAAAGTCAGGATGGCTGCCTACCAGTAGAGGATAGCCAAGTCGTACAACAAGAATGTTCGCATCAGAAGATTTCAAGTTGGAGACATGGTCCTAAGGAAGGTATTTCAGAACACGAAGGAACCAAATGCAGGCAAATTTGCAGCTAAGTGAGAAGGTCCTCACTTGATTGATGCAGAAGCTGGAAAGGGAGCATACAGCCTGTCAACCTTAGATGGCGTGAGAATACCGAGGAACTGGAATGCTGTCCACCTCAAGTTGTACTTCATGTAAGTTATGAACCTATCAGTCTTCGTTCCAAGGATTAGGTATGATTCATTTTACTTTATTTTGTTCTTTCAATTTAATTTATATATCTCAAACTTCTATTGACTTAAGCATCGGAGGGGTGTTAGCTATGCTATAAACTCACCCTAACATGTTCTGTTTTGCAAGATGAGACAATACCAGCAGCTTATGCAACTCAGGTCAGCCAGACAAAAGATATGTCAAGCTGTTCAACATATCAGAAACTGGTAATTCTCTACACAATACATTTTTAGATCACAGCTTACTGAGCCGAATTTAAGCCTACTCAATACTTGTCCCCAAGGAAAAAGGTACACTCCTTCTAAAAGGTTCAAAGGTCTTACACCTTTCTCAAGTTGTTAAGGTTATTTACACCTTCGCTTGGGCGAATGTTTTTCATGTTTTAGCTAAGGAGTAGGTGGGCCAATATGTCAAGTACATATTGATTACCTTCTTGCCCTTAGTTAAGATTATGAACCCAAGTTAAAATCATTGGTTGTGACATTAACATGTTACCAAATGGACATCAGAATGAAAAGCTAAACGTCATTTCCATTTTTTGACATATTATTTCTGAACATAAAGAAACGTCAACAGAATATCCAAGTGGACATATGTAATGTCTCACATTCTAAAAAGGAAGTATCCATTATTTGAAAGCAAAGAAAGACCCCTTCAATTAAAAGCAATACCCTTGCCTTTATCCATTCTCCCTCCTTCTTGGTTTTCACCAACCTACTCCATCTTATCCATGTTCCTAGAATACACCTCACAAGGTCCTTCCCGAACAATCCTTTTCAAGGCGGCATACTCCTCCTCCAAGTTCCAAGCTGAGTGTTGACCAGCTTGATATTCTCTGATCATCTCAATCCTAGCATCAAAAACAGATTTAGCATCTTCAGCCACTAGTTCATCACGAAGGGTTTCCATCTCCTTAATGTGTTTCCTTCTAGCCTTATCCATCTCTTCCTCCTTTGCTTTCACCATATCAAAAGCTACTTTGAGGTCTGCCTCGAATTCCTTTCTATCCATGAGCAAAGTGTCAGCTTTATCTTTCCACCACTTGATCTCGTCAACCATCATCTTGACCGCGATTATCGCCTAAGTCAAAGTGTTTTGATCAAAACAAGATGCAAGTTCAAAGATAGTTGAAGAAAGACATATTCTACCTTAGTCTCGAGCTCATCCTCATTGGGTGTAGTCTCCTTTGCATTCGTTCTCCCTTGTCTTTTTCTCTTCACTCCCGATTGATTTCTGAATTCCAATTTGGATACCAGAGGCATATCTTCACCAGCCTTCCCTTTATACTTGGCAACCAAAGCCTTCGCTGTAAACCTAGGCTTTGAGCGGATGGCTGCGAAAACAAGAGTAAATCTTGAAACAAGTAAGAAGTCCAAGTATAATATCAAAAGGAACTTACCGAATGACATCTTGTCCCTCAAAATATTTCAACAGGCAGAAGTTCTTCAATGAAGTTTCCAACAGATATCAAACAACCAAACTGAGTTATCATCCCTTATATATAGAAGACTCTTATCTTCTCAACATCCTCATTTATGGATTCTGTGCTGATCCACGCCTCGAATCAAGCCCTATATCCATGCCTGAAGATTCGCTAAACAAAGCAAAATATTTCGCCTTCCCCAAAATCGGCAGCAAGACAGTTAAAGGTAGAATTTTTGAAATTCAAACTTCCATCTTTTAACACTTCAAAAATTCAGGGGCAATTGTTCGGGGTAAAAAATCTACAGCAACATGTTGCATCTTGACGTCTCATCTTGGAATAATGACTTGGTAAAACAACCTGATGGATTATGAGCCTTACCAACATAATTGCATGGCGATGTTATAGGAACCGTTGCAGAGAAACTCCTCAAGCGTTATAGACCGAGTCTGTTGGGTATGCATGTTTTAACCCTCCTATTTTTAGGTTAGATTTGATTGATACCATAACCTCCTGTCTATTTTAAGGACTTTAGGACCCTATGTAATGAAGTTTAGACTTAAATTTTTTAGCTAAGTCCATTTTATAGAATAGGTTAAAATTAGGCTTGAAGACTGGCACAAGACTCATTGGATTTAAGGTTGTAGTTCAAAAGTTTCAGACTGCATTATCAACCGCACCTAGCAAACCGCTCCTAACAACTGCTTGGTGGAAATCCTTTGTCTGAAACTGCCTTTGACACTCTCTAGTGTAACCGCTTTGTAGTGAACCGCAACTGCTTTGCAGTTCCATCTTATGAACCGCATCTCAGCAACCTCACTGGTGTAATCAACCGCACTTGTCAAAACCGCATGTACACCAGAACCGCTCCAATGATTGAAGACTTGAAGTGAACCACATTTTACCGTTGGTATCCACATCAGCAATGACAAAAGTCAACCACCAAATCTTGTCATGTGATTCAATGTCAGAGAAGTCTGCAAGGATCTTGAAAAGGTGACAGGTGTCCTAACTACCTTGATTGCAGCTGAGGCCTGATCAGCTTTACCTGCAACTGCTGTACCTAAGGACAAAAGTGGTTACTGTGGACCAATGGGAAAGCATCAGTACAGTCCTTGCATCAGCTGTGTCCAACGGCTATATTCTTGATGCTTGGGTATAAATACCCCTAATCTTCACCATTTGAAGATTGCCTGAGAAAATTGAAAGTGCTGTGTTCATAGAAGCTGAAGCTCTGCCCAGAAATTTTAAGTCCTTTGAACCTTCATCTTCTACTTCAAGAAATATATCCCAGCCTAGAAATCAAGCCTTAACACCATCAAGAAACATTGTGCTCTCCATCTCTTAGATTCAAAGAGCCTTGATCTTGTAAACACACATACACACACACCTCACTTGTTTAATCACATAGATTAATCATTTGAGATACACTGGTTATAGTCTAGGATTTGATCTTCATAGAATAGATTTTAGATCTGAGTTTGAATACTTTGTAACTTGTAATCTCTTTCATACTCAATATAAAATCTAACTCTTAGAAAATCCAAGACTAACCATCTTGGTAGTGGACATAGATCGTTTAAACGATTGAACCACTCCAAATATTGTGTTCTTACTTTACTGCATTTATTATTTCCTGTGCATATTAATTATCTACTTTCTCTCTGTTTGATCTTACTTGTAGTTATCCATTATTAAGAATCGTGTTTGGAGTTAACATTGTCAAAACCTCACATTCTGTTTTACAACTGCACTTAAAACCGCATTGCAAAACCGCCTACTCAAAACCGCTTTGTTGCTCAAAATATTCCGCTGTGCATTTTACATCTCTAATTGCAGTTTATTATCAACTACAAGCGGTTTTGTAAGCTTAGAGGTTTAGTTTTTAAAAGAGGGCAAAAAATTTGTAACAGCTATTCACCTCCCCCCTCTAGCTGTTTTTCACCCTTGTTGCCACCTTTGGGACCAACAAGTGGTATCAGAGCTAAGCACATTTATAAAATCACTGTTTTTCAAGATTAACAGCTTGTGTGCCGATTCAATATGGCAAACTCAAAGACAATGACAATTGTTAACTATTCACACATTCCAATTTTGGACGAAGACCACTTCGACATCTGGAAGTGCCGAATGCTTATTCATTTGGAAACTATTGATAAAATGCTGGTGGAATGCGTGATCAACGGCCCGTTCATTCCCATGAAGGCCAATACATATCCAGTCACCATTAGAGATACTCCAGAAGTCAAAAAGCCAAAAGGCGAGTGGTCAGATGAAGAGAAGAGATTGGCTGTCTTGGACAGCAAGGCGGGGCACATCATTTCTGGAACCCTCCCCGTTTTAACTCTTCAAAAAGTGATGTATCTAAAAACCGCAAAGCAGATGTGGGATGCCATAGAGAGCTACCTCGGAGGTGATGACGAATGCAAGGAAAACAAATTATATGTTGTTAAAAGATCCTACAACAACTTCAACAGAAAATCCAACGAAACCTTGCGTCAGACCTACGATCGTTATGTTGAGGTAGTTAATGCTTGTAGATCTCTTGGAAAAACTTTAACTGATAAGGAAATCAGTATGACTTTCCTAGCTGCTTTATGTTCTAGATGGGTAAATAAAGCAACCTCTCTAGAAGACTCCAAAGTTTTGAATACTTGGTCGTTAAGTAACTTGTATGCAAATATTAGAGTCTATGAGCTTAAATTAAATCATATTGAAGAGATTGAAGGGAAAACCAAATCGCTTTCCATGTCCTTTGTGGAACATGAGGAGAAACCAACCACATTCAATCAAATCGCAGACTCTTCCATATCAACCTCATCACTCATCGAAATGGATGATGATGATTTTGCCATGTTTGTGAAAAGATTTCAAAAATTTAGAAAATCCTCAAAACCTTTCACAAAATCTTTTTCTAAAGGCAAACCTCCTGCAACATTTTCTAAGGCTGCAGATGCAAAGAAAAAGAGTGATCTAGTTTGCTACAACTGTAGAAAACCTGGTCACTTTGCATCTGAGTGTCCACAGCCTAAATATGAATACATGAAAAAGAAAACCTCTCATGTGAAATTTTCTCGTCGCAAGGGAATGATTGCTGAGGAGGAAGAGAATTCCAAGGAATTAGCAACTTGGATTGAAACAGAATCTGATGATGGAAGTGATGAAGAAACCGAAGAGGTTAATCTCTGCTTAGTTGCAGATGCTTCTGATGAGTCAGATACTGAGTTAATCGAGTCGCTAGATATGGAGGATGAAGAGGTTTCTACAAAAATTCCAAATTTTAAATTGGATGGTGATGTTAAACTTACTCCTAGCATTAAGATAGGAAATTGTTCGTATTCACGTCCTATTTTTTCTACAAATGCTCCACCTTCAAAAATAATTCCTAAGAAGAAAAATTTGAAAAAGGTGGCAGAAGAAGTTTCTCCCATGGAACATGAAAGGATGTTCAAGGAAGCAGAAATGATGATCCAAAAATTCTAAAATGTTAAGAAAGCTTTAGGATTAGCTCATGATGAAATTTCTCAGTACAAGACGGAGAAAAATGTGATGAGGTCTGAAATTTCAAATCTTAAGGACCAAATAAAAAGTATGACTCCTCTTGCTGATCAAAACCGCATCCTTAAAACTAAGGTTGCTGCACTTCAACTTAGGAATGATGACCTAGTTGCCCATAAACTCGATCTCCAAAAGATTATTGATGGGTAGACAAAGTCACAAGTCACCATGGACCAAATTATAGATTCCCAAATGGCCAGTGGAATTAAAGAAGGCCTGGGATTCCAAACTGATGAAAAGGAGAAGTGTGCATCCTGTGTGAAAAGGATGAGGAAATTTTAAAACTAACTAAAGAAATTTCTAAGGGGAAGCATGCTGCTTCTAAGGGTAAAGGACAGGAACAAAAGGCTCCACTTAACTTCCATTATGTCTACCCAAAGAAACAGTTTGGAAAAAACTCTTAGATGAAAGGAAAGGATTTGATGCAGAGGAAATGTCTTATGCAGCAGACCGCACCTCTACCTCAACCGCTTCTGGTGGAGTAGGTGGTGCTGTCAACTGCAAGGCTGACCGCCCTTCTTCTTCGACCGCTCCTCCTGCCTTCAAAATCAAGAAGAGCGTTTCTAGAAAACCCGCGGTCAAACCAAAGACAGTTACCTTTGTCAAGGCTAAAATCGCTATTCCCAAACCGCATGCAACTTCTAAGAAAAGTAAGGAGTTAGTAAAACCTCATGATGCTTGTAGCTATTATAAATGTTCTGTGTGTGATGGTTTAGGTCACAAGGCTGCAGAATGCCTTTTGCGGTTCACACCCAATGCCAGGAAGAGTAAACCTCCTTCTGTCAAACAGGTGTGGATTGTGAAAGGATGCTAACCTCAGGACCCAAAGAATAAAGGGGGACCTCGTTCTTAATGTTTACATTTCAGGTCCTCTGCTTAATGGCTGGTCACTCCAAGGATAATGAATGATATCTTGACAGTGGCTGCTCAAGACATATGACTGGAGATAGATCATTACTTGAAGATGTCATTGAAGTAAGTGGTCCGTCTGTAACCTTTGGTGACAACAACAAAGTAAAGACCATTGGGTATGGTGTAATAAGGAGAGGAAACCTAACCATTGAGAAGGTCATGGGTTCGATTCCCCCACCAGTGGTTAGAGGGAATGACATTGCCCTCCCTAGCATAGCTAGGCGCCTCTGTGAAGTGCATCAAGGGGGAAGCGGTGAAATGTGTTGATCCCCTTCTTTTTAAGAAGGAGAAAAAAAAAGTAAAGACCATTGGGTATGGTGTAATAAGGAGAGGAAACCTAACCATTGAGAAGGTTTCTCTTGTTGAAGGACTCAGGCACAACCTCCTTTCAATTTCTCAATTCTACGACAAAGGAAAGCTTTACAACTTCACATCATCAAACTGCTTTATCAAAGATAGAATTTTCGGAGTCACCCTACTCACAGGGATTCGTAAGAGTAATATTTACATTATTGATCTAGATTCTGCATGTAGTATTACTAATCTCTGTTTTGTAGCTAAAAATGTGAGCGAGAATAGTTGGCTATGGCACAAGCGGTTGAGCCACCTGAACTTAAAGTATCTAGCAAAGATTGGAAGGGAAAACCTCATTCGTAGTTTACCCAAAGTGGCTGACCACCATCCAGAGAAATGCAGTGCATGTCAACTTGGTAAGCAATCCGCGTCGTCTTTCACCAGCAAGACCGCTCCCTCAACTTCAAGGTGCTTATAACTGCTTCACATAAATTTGTTTGGACCCGTTACCACTGCCAACATTGGAGGAAGTAGATAAACTTTAGTGGCGGTGGATGATTATTCAAGATATACGTGGTTTGAGATGATGATTACTAAGGATGAATGATTTGAAATCCTAACCTCACTCTTTAGACGGCTCCAAACCTAAAAAGAAGACGACATCGTTAGTGTGAGATCAGATAATGGAATAGAATTTAAGAATAACGGTGTTGCTCAGTATTGTGATGACCATGGGATTGATCACAATTTCTTGACTGCTGGTGTTCCACAACAAAATGGGGTTGTGGAAAGGAAGAACAGGACGTTGATTGAGGCTGGAAAGACAATGATATCTGAAGCCAAGCTGCCTCAGTGTTTCTGGGCTGAAGCAATCAACACAGCATGCTTCACTCAGAACCGCTCCCTCATCAACAAAACCTATAACAAGACTCCATATGAGCTACGGAGAGGAAGAACCCCCAACATTGCATTCTTCAAGATCTTTGGCTGCAAATGCTTTATCCTCTACAACGGAAGAGAAAATAGAGGTAAATTCAGAGCCAAGGCCGATGAAGGTATTTTTGTTGGGTATGCTAAACATTCAAAAGTTGTTCGTGTTTTTAATAAAACTAGTTTAAAGATAGTTGAGTCTGTCCATGTTACATTCGATGAGCATTCTCTCCTTGAGCCACATTTGGCTCCAAATGTTGCTGATGATTTTGCTGAGCATAATGAAATAGGTGAACCATCTAGAACCGCACCTGAACCTCAACCGCAAAATCCAGCACCCTCAACTGAAATTCCCTCAAACCGCACATTTGAAACCGCACCTGAAGTTCCCACTCCAGATGCAACTCCAAGGGAAGAAGATGTTGAGAATTCCCCCATCCAGCTTATTGAACCTCTTCGTTAACTTACCTTCCATGACTTCGCTGAAGGATCTAACGATGTTCCAATTGAAGATCTTCAACAAACCTCAGTCCAACTAGACTTAACCGCCTTCTACAAGGCAAAAATTATAAGGATTGAGAAGGAAGCAGCTGAGAAAAGGGCTGCTCAAGGAAAATCAAAGGAAGCTGAACCCCAACCACAACCGCCTTCCTCTCAACCGCAGCCAGATACCCAACCGCCTCCAACCCAAACACTTAACCAAACACCACCTCAATCCCCTATCCAATCTCCCAACTCCTCCCCAACCAAATCTCCCTCACCTATACTGCCTTCCCCTTCTCAACCGCTCCGAGCTGCAACCGCTCAGGGGGAGATCCCTAAGAAAAGGAGGATCAAACACATAGCCAAAAAGAAAACCCCAACCAAAAAGTCAAAACCTCCTTCTCCTTCTCCTTCCCCATCTCCATCCCATTCCCATTCACCTTCCCCTTCACTTTCAAACTCTCACTCCCATTCCCCGTCTATTCAATATTCCTTAGGCCCTGCATTTTCTACATGGACATCCAAGTCATATGTGGGCCTAGCTATTTCCATGTCCCAGAACAGAACTCTAACTTCTTCACCTCCTCACTCAAACCGCTCTCAATCCCCTCCTCTTTCCAACCGCGCTCAATCACCATCTCTCTCTAATCGCAACCCTGCTCCAACCATTTCCAACCCCTTCTCCTGACTGCGCCCAAATTCCTCCTCCTACCAAATCTCCTACCCCTCCTAATTCCCCCCATCAACAAAAAACCCCCTCTCCTGAACTTCATGATTCTCACACCAGCTCCTCATCAAACTCAAATCCCATTAATTCAAACATTCCAACCACCAATATACCACCTCCTTCAACTGCTCCTATTTCAACCGCCCCTACTACCTTACCCCAAACACTTCCCATTCCTCCCTCAACCGCTTCTCCATACACAATCCCAGCTACCCGCATATTCCAAACCCTTCTTACCCAATTACCTCAAACTACCCTTCCCACTCAAACTCCACCCCTAGTCCAAACGGCTCCTACCATTGAATCTCAACCGCCTCCCTCCTTTACCCATATTCCTTCCACTTCAACCGCCCCTCATTCTGATTACTGCCAAATCCTTTCTACCCTTCAACTCATCCAATCCCAACTTATTGTCAACCAAGGCCATATGCTAAAATTGACTGAATCCAACCTTGCCTTGGCCACCTCCAACTCCTCTCTAGAAGCCTCCAATCGCTCCTTACATGCCAAAGTGGACTCTCAAACCACTGAAATGGCCATCTTAAAATCACAATTGATTGATGCCATTAAGGGGGAGAGAAGTTCCACCATCCAAACCGCTGAAGCTATTAAAATCGCAGCTGAAGCATGCTTTCAAGGCTTCAAGCAAGATCTGGCAAATGGAGTTCTCAAAGCACTGGGTGATGTAGTTTCAAAAACTCAACTCCATGGAATGCTCACTCAGCTATCAGATGCCTTTGTCACCTCCACCAACTCTCCACTCGAAACCTTCATGAAAACCGTTTCTGATACACAATCGCAGCAACCAGTCCCAATCCAAACCGCCCTTGATGCCTTGGAAGTCAAAATCCTTTCTGAGCTGGAATCCCTCAAAGCAAGCATCAATGTTAACTTAAACATTGTGGGAGACAGTCTCAAGGCTTAGCTTAAGACCCTTGATGAAGAGGTCAGTTTTAGGTTTGAGAACCTAAAAGCAGGTTTTAACTCCAAGCTTGAAATTACAATCCATGAGTTGAAATCCTCCCTAAAGGTAACAGTTGATGTTGAGCCAATCAAAGAAGCCATCTCAACTCAGACCGCTGCAATTCAGGGGGAGATCCATACCTTCTATAACACTCTCAACTCCTCCATTGATCTATATTCTGATGAGATTAAGGAGAGTGTTGCTGCAAATACCAGAACTGTTGATGAAATCAATTCAACCGCAGCACAATATGTAACCGCACTGAGAGCAGTTGAGACAACCCTTGGAAGATCAAATGAAGAGGTCAGAGCCTTAAGAAGAACCCCCCGTGGTGAAAGCTCAGCATTCAGACCTTCAGGACCGCAAGTGCCAAACCAAGAGGTCAATCAACCGCGCCATCAGTCTTCTCAGTAACCGCGTCAACACTAGGACCGCTCTTTCATTGTAATTTCCTTCCTTTTTGCTGAACTCTTTTTGTTAAGTTGGACCGCACTTCTTGTATTTTCTTTGTCCAACTTGTTTTGATTTTTTGTAACCTTGTAATTTTCCTTCATTCCTGTATCTGTAATCACTTAAGGAATTAATGGAAATTGCATCATGGTTCTAAAATCGTGTTCATATCAAACTGCTTGTTTGTAGAACAATGAAACCGCTTATGGTTTATAACCTCATTCAAATATTTTCTAACTCAAAATCATACTTTTGAAATGAAGGTTAAACATTCAGTTTAAACCGCACTCTAAACTTAAATTCATATTTTTCAAAGTGCACTGAATGCATTTCTATACTTTTCAAGATGTAAGTTTTCAATCTTTCCAATAAGTATAGAAATCTATAGCTTAAGCTAGTGTGTGCATTGACTTGGGACATGACTTACTGTGTTTATTCTTATGGACATGTTTTTACCAAGTACAATGTTTGCTTTTGCTGTAGTAGGTAATGGCATCAATCAAATAGGGGGAGATTGTTGGGTATGCATGTTTTAACCCTCCTATTTTTAGGTTAGATTTGATTGATACCATAACCTCCTGTGTATTTTAAGGACTTTAGGACCCTATGTAATGAAGTTTAGACTTCAATTTTTTAGCTAAGTCCATTTTATAGAATAGGTTAAAATTAGGCTTGAAGACTGGCACAAAACTCATTGGATTTAAGGTTGCAGTTCAAAAGTTTCAGACCGCATTATCAACCGCACCTAGCAAACCGCTCCTAACAACTGCTTGGTGGAAATCCTTTGTCTGAAACTGCCTTTGACACTCTCTAGTGTAACCGCTTTGTAGTGAATTGCAACTGCTTTGCAGTTCCATCTTATGAACCGCATCTCAGCAACCTCACTGGTGTAATCAACCGCACTTGTCAAAACCGCATGTACACCAGAACCGCTCCAATGATTGAAGACTTGAAGTGAACCACATTTTACTGTTGGTATCCACGTCAGCAATGACAAAAGTCAACCACCAAATCTTGTCACGTGATTCAAAGTCAAGAAATATATCCCAGCCCAGAAATCAAGCCTTAACACCATCAAGAATCATTGTTCTCTCCATCTCTTAGATTCAAAGAGCCTTGATCTTGTAAACACACACACACACACCTCACTTATTTAATCACATAGATTAATCATTTGAGATACACTGGTTATAGTCTAGGATTTGATCTTCATAGAATAGATTTTAGATCTGAGTTTGAATACTTTGTAACCTGTAATCTCTCTCATACTCAATATAAAATCTAACTCTTAGAAAATCCAAGACTAATCATCTTGGTAGTGGACGTAGATCGTTTAAACGATTGAACCACTCCAAATATTGTGTTCTTACTTTACTGCATTTATTTTTTCCTGTGCATATTAATTATCTACTTTCTCTCTGTTTGATCTTACTTGTAGTTATCCATTATTAAGAATCGTGTTTGGAGTTAACATTGTCAAAACCTCACATTCTGTTTTACAATTGCACTTAAAACCGCATTGCAAAACCGCCTACTCAAAACAGCTTTGTTACTCAAAATATTCCGCTGTGCATTTTACATCTCTACTTGCAGTTTATTATCAACTGCAAGCGGTTTTGTAAGCTTAGAGGTTTAGTTTTTAAAAGAGGGCGAAAAATTTGTAACAGCTATTCACCTCCCCTCTAGCTGTTTTTCACCCTTGTTGCCACCTTTGGGACCAACAGAGTCAAAGGGAGTCTTCAACAACATTTACTTGGCAACGGATATTTCTATCATCATCAACCTTTTGGCAAGATTCTAGGCACAATATGAGGGATGACATTTACTTTGTTGCTACCGATATCTTCATTCGTATTTAAATTAAAAACACATGTATACACACGCTCACATACTCAATTAGCAATACTCTTTGTACTTACAGTTTCTCTCTACCATCACCGAACTAATAATATTCCATTGTTCCGAGGTTTTATGCCGGCGAACAAGTTTTTCAAGGGCTTTTCTCGTTAAATTTCTTGTCTTCACATCTTGAATTTACATTGTCATATTCCATTGTGCCCAACTTTCCCTTTGGAAGTTGAATTGCTTGAATTTGACCAAAACAACATTTACATTGGGCACATGAGTGGAAGCTTCAAAATAGATGAGGAAGTTTGTTTTCCCAGTGACCTTTGATTAAACATCCAAGACATGATAAGACATTGTGCAATGCATGAATGCATTTTTTTTAAAATTAGTGTTTTCGGTAACATACAATTATACAGGGATGCAGACAGTTGTGCGATCATCTGAACTCAAACAAACAAAGATATTTCTTAAGGGAAGAAAATCTCTCAAAATCCAAAGCCTTGGTAAAAATATCAGCAAATTGATATGTTGTACCTACATATTCAAGAGTAATTATTTTTTGTTCAACGAGATCTCTGATAAAGTAGTGCCTAATGTTTATGTGCTTGGTTCGAGAATGTTGCATCCGATTCTTAGCAATATCTTGTGCACTTATATTATCACAACATAATGTAAAGGTTTCACTTTTAAGTCCATAATCTATTATTATTTGATTCATCCATACTAACTGAGTACATCAACTACCAACTGCCATATATTCAGATTTGACAGTCGATAAGGAAACACAGTTTTGTTTTCTACAAAACCAAGATACAAGATTATTTCCCAAGTAAAAATACCCACCCGTGGTAATTTTCCTATCATCCGTATTTCCTACCCAGACTGAATCACTAAATCCCACTAAGTTGGTATTGGTGACTCTTGTTTAGCTTAACCCCGAGTGAGTGGTACCCCAACATATTATGATTCTCTTAACAACTTTTATTGGGGGATACCTTGGGGTTAGCTTGATACCTAGCAAAAAGACACACACTAAACATAATATCAGACCTGCTAGATGTAAGGTACAATAAACTGCATATCATACTCCTATAAAGGGGGTGATCTATACTTTTCTTATCCTCATCCTTACACAGTTTTTGGGATGACCCCATAGGAGTTTTCAAGACCAAATTTCTTCACAAAATTCTTAGCATACTTAGAGTGTGAAATTGTCATTCCTTCTTTAGACTTAGACTGGACAGTTTGCAGTCCAAGAAAGAACTTCAATACCCCAACCATACTCATTTCAAACGTAGATGTCATACTTTCTATAAACATTGTTAACATGTCATTGGAATTAGAAAAAAAAAACTATGTCATCTACATAAATTTGAGTTATAAGTATACTCTTCTGGTCCTTAAGAATGAACAAGGATTTATCAACCACTCCTCTTTTAAAACTAAGTTGAACTAGGTGCTCAGTCAGTCTACCATACCAAGCACGGGGGACTTGTTTAAAACCGTAGAGCACATATTTCAAATTATACACATGATTAGGATTTTGTGGGACCTCAAACCCCTTAGGTTGCTCTACAAATTCTTTTTCATTTAATATGCCATTTAGAAAAGCATTCTTTACATCCATTTGATGTAGAGTGATTTTTAAGTAGCATGCAATTGTCAATAACAATCTGATAGACTCAATGCGGGCTACAGGGGAAAACGTCTCATCAAATTACACCCCTTCTAATTGGGTGTAGCCCTGAGCCACTAGATGTACTTTGTTCCTTGTAATATTGCTTTGTTCATCAGATTTTATTCTTAAAAATCCATTTAGTCCTAATCACATTAGCATGAGAGGGCCTAGAAAGTACAAACCAAATGTCATTCTTTTCAAATTGTATTTACTTCTATTAAATGGCATTAATCCAATTATCATCTTTCAAGGCTTCAGACACATTCTTAGGCTCATAATTGACAACAAAACAACATGAACTTACCTGATGGTATACGGATTGCATGAATACCAAAACTGTAAGGTCACGGTAGTTGACCTTCTTTCCTCTTGTTTTTCTTCCTTCATCTACTACCCAATGACTTGGGAAGTAGGATGGTTTCCATGTATTTTGGAAGGAACATCTTTCAAAATGCTCACTTCTTCTTCATCGGTTTCAGAATCTGAACTTGATTCTGCTACTGTCTGATCACTTGTGTTGTCAGTGGTCTGAGCAACTGTTTGTTCAACTATTTATATATGTAGTGGTTTTCCAATTTTTTCTCCTTCTTTGGTTCAGTTCATCAATAACCAGATCATGCTCTCCAGTGCAACATGTACTATCATCCTCATCATTTTTTGACATTAAGATTAGCAGCATCATCAAAAACAACATTTATAGATTCCATAACAGACTTGGTTTTCAGATTATAAACTCTATAAGCCCTAATATTTGTGGAATAATCAATGAAGATGGATAAATACAGCTAGTTCCTAAATTAACTCTAATCTAAATATGTATAATTATCACATAAGATATTTACAAACTAAATGAGGTAAATATTCCATAATTACAAAAATCAAAATAAATATTAAGAGTATATTCATACTCTTTCAGAAGATGTCCAAACAATTCTATCAATTCATGTTCCAGGAGAAGGTGGTAGTGATACAGTGGTATGGAATCAATCACCAGCTACAATTTTTGGGCGTGCTCGTTTAGAATTAGAGGACTGGAAATCTGCCTAAAACTATCGATCCTTCCACCCATCTGTTCGACAAAACCGCTGCTCAGGTTGACACCTTCTAAAGGTTGGGTTTGTTAAGGTAAATTTTGACGTCTCTAATTATACAATAAATAACCTCACAGGTGGAATGATTCTTCATGGGTCAATGGGAGAGTTCATTGCTTCTTAGGCCTTCTCTTTTCCTGGCACTATAAGAGTGGTTGATGGTGAAATCATGGGACTTCTATCTGCTTTTCAGGGGGTCAAGAGTTTGGAGTATCACAATGTCGAGTTTGAGATAAACTCGAAGATTGTATTTGATGGTGTTCTGTTGGTCAAATATATTTATAACATTAGAATTCCTTAATCTCAATCATATAAGCATTATTGAGGACCCCTAATTTTAACTACACTACATAGAATTTTTTATTTACCCTTAGGATCTCCTTAGTGATAGGGCCAGTATTTTTAATCTTGTATTCCTCTCTATTTTTGATGACCTGAAGACCTGAACACCTTGATCTATCCAAAGAAGTCAGTAACCTGCTTCAACCGATTAAGAGCTCCCATCGGTTAACCTTCAAAACCGGTTGACCCCCAACAGCCCTTTACCGTTTGACCTTTACTTGATAGGTCAACATCCCAACTGTGACTGGTCAACCGGTTATGATCACTATTGGCTTAAACATATATGGTTACAATCAGCTAGTGCACGTTAAGCTTCTTCAACAAGCTTCCTATAAGATTGACTTACCATTTATTGCCCTCACCTACTTAGGTAAATTTGGTAGAGCAGTTGCTGATAAAGACCTTATTGTTTCCTGATAAATAACTATTTCAATCAATGATTAGTTGGTCAGGTTATCAGTACTCACAACAAGCTTATTAACCAGTGGATAATTCAAGCGTGCTTGTACTTCATATCTCAAGCATTTAATGAAGATAATATTTTCATTTAATGCTTGCCAGTACAAGTCATCTTCTCAACCCCTTCAAAGACAACAACTCCTTTTTAAGACAACTATAAATACCTTCCCAAAAAGCATTGAAGAGGATTGGTGCATTGAAGAATTTGAGACAAAAATTGTCAATAACTGCAAGTACTGAAATTCTTCGATCATTTAAGTTCAAGACATTATGTCATTATAATCACTAGACCATTTATTAGGACATACATTGTGCACACTTAATGAATACATGTAAGTGTTCCCTAACAAGATTATGTCTGGAACACATTGATTGATCACACTACACACCCAGGGGAAATTAGTTAAACTTGTGAACACATCTCTTTAATACACTTGGTCATACTTGTATTACGATCCATTAGTGATCACTTTCCTTTATGGCAACTCCAACGGGTAGAGTTTAGCCAAAGGTATCAATTTGATACCTTTTGGAGAACTATTCATAGGGTACCAACTTTCCATCTCTAATAGTAGGTATCAAAATAAAATTTTGATACCTATGTAAAATATACTAGTGTCTCCAATGGTAGATATCAAAATCAATTTTTTATATTTTAATTAAAAATGAATAATTTTAAATAATTATGTAATTTAAATAAAAAAAGAAATAATCTACTTTGACTCTTGACATATTTTCATTCGCTAGCTAGATTACATATGATAAGATGATAATTGAATTTAAATATAAAAATCAAATATCTTATCGTTTGACACATGGCATCTTTTCATTCGTTCGGTAGATAACAATTAAGATAAAATCCTTATCAGAAATCTTATCAAAAAACTTTATCATCCTATAAATGAGGTAGCTCATATCATTAATCTTCACAACCATTTTCAACATCACAAATAATTCTCTCATTTTGATTTTCTGATGAACTTTTTACAAAAATGTTGGTGAAGCGTGATTAAGATAATGACGATAGACATAGTCGTTCCGGCAAAACAATTGCTTTAATCACTGCTACTCATGCAATTCAAGAAGAGGAAGAATCGTCCCAATAGGATGGTTCAGTCGACTGTCATAAATTTATACGTCGTCATAGAGAGAGTGCAAATGCACTTTTACATGAGCAATACTTTGCAAATCTGTGTATGTATGCGCCAGATACATTTAGACAACTTGCATATGGCACTGCTGCAGAACTATTTGATGATACGTAGGGGATAGCTGAATCAACGGGCGTAGAGATCCTATAGATGTTTACTCGAGCAATTGTTAACGTTTATGGAGAAGAATATCTCCGTCGTCCGACAACAGTAGACTTGCAGCGGTTGTTGGCCAAAGCTGAAAAAAAAGGGTTTCCTGGGATGATGGGCAGACTTGATTGCATACACTGGAGGTGGAATGAATGCCCAAAAGGATGGGAGGGACAATTTACTGGCTATGAAAGACCTTCGATGGAAACATATGTGGAACAAGATGGAATACGTGATATGGGGGAATAATGGAGAGATATCAACACTTGAAAAGTCAAGTCATATAAAAAATTATGAATAAAGACCTAGTGCAACATTTAAGGAATATGCGGGTTTAATAACTTTGTATTTTCATTTATTGTTTTATGTTTTCATTTGAATGCAATGTCTTTCTTTTTTTAGTGTTTATATCTTTTTTATTTGATTTTAGTGTGTATATTTTTATCTACAATTAAATAAATACTATTTTCTTTTTTATGATTAATTTAAAAGAAAATTAAATTTAAACGTGAAATAAAATTTAATGACAAACGTAAAACTAAAATGAAAGACATACATAATACCAAAAATACAAAAAAATTAAAAATTACAACTCAAATAAAAAACAAACATGCAATCAAAATTACAGAAAGAAATACAAACTATAACATTACTAATCAAGAATAAATTCGTCATCTTCCTACTGGGTGTTACTCCCTTCAGTAAAGAGATTTATAGTAGCTCTCGAACTTCGTTCTGGTTGTGGAGTAGAAAAGGCATCAGACATTTCAAGATCCATTATAACTTTTTGCCTTTTTTTTACCAGTATATTTTTTTCATATGAGTGAATATGTTCGGATCCACTTGCATTATACAATCATCAGCGGCACGTTGCTCTACAGCTTCAGCTGCAATGAATTCTCTGGCCCTATTTGTTGTCGCTTCAATGTCTTGTGCTTTTATCCAATTCATATATTCTTCTAGTTGCTTATCATGCTCCGTTGACAAATCCTTCTTTTTTCCTTCCAGCTTTTGTTGCCTTTTGTCCTATTGGCCTAGATGAGCTAGCCCCGTCTTCAGATCAAGGTGTATTGTTACCATCAAGACTAAATGCACTTTCACCAGTCGACGAATTTTGAATTTTTCGCTTATCTTTCAACATAGCCTAACAGTGCTGTAACTTGAAAGGTTTCTTAACAACCTTAAAGTAATTTGACTCCGCTAAAAGTATCTGAAATAAAAAACATTTAAGTCAATAAAAGCATAAAATAAATAAATTTAACGAGTATCTAATCAAATTACTGTATCCGTGTAGTTTTAACCACTTGAATGAGCAAGATATGCCTCTATTAAAGCAGCGCCATAAGCCATGCACTCTTTACTATTTTTTTCCAGCAAATTTCACAATTTTTTTATCACGAAAAACTCCTCCTGCCGGGCGATTTGCGTTGAAGTGGGCATGGGTTTGTGAATATGAAAAAGAAGGAAAAAAATTGTTTAGTTATTATTTTTTTTTGATAAATTTGGTTTAACTGGTATAATGTATATATACAAAATAAAAAGTAGAAAGTGAAAAAAAGATAGGTGACACGGGTCATCAAGTTGTTGTTTTTCTTCAAAAAAAAATATAACTTGGAAGTCACGGATTGTGCAAAAAGTTAAAAAAGAAAAAGAAAAAAAAAAGAAAGTCACAGATAAGTTTTACAAAAAGTTAAAAAAAAAAAAAAAACAAAGTCACGTTGCAAACAGTTAAAAAAAGAAGAGGAAAGTCATGGATCTTTTAAATCTTGACAAAAGTCAAAAAAAAAATTATGTTCATTTTGAGGGGACAAGCCCACGTGCTTGATTTTGACAATTTTTGTCCACACTCAAATCTGTATCACTCGCGGTTGAACTCATATGAGGAAGAGTTAGTCTTGGTACCAAATTTGGTAACTTAAGTTTTCTACATTGGAGATGTTAACTCTTTGAGGTGGGTATCAAAATTTGATTTTGATACCCACCATTGGAGTTGCCGTTAGCTAGCCTTCAATCTTCCTTATAGGTTAAGGCTTCCAACTTTTAATATACTAGTGAACATTAATAGTGCACATTTCACAAATCTACGTTTTGACCAAACTTGGTAGAGGATGTAACAGTTCGTTAACACTGTAAACCTCTCCAAATAACTGTGTACCACTACAAGAAAGGAGGCTTTTTACGGCGTCCATATACGGCGGCGAACACGCGTCCGCCGTATATATATTATATATACGGCGATATGAACAGCCGCCGTAAATACCTAATATATACGGCGGACGCGTCCGCCGTAAATAAGTAATGTACGTATATTTAACGTGTACATATACGAGATCGAGGTTATATACGGCGGTATATCAGTAGCCGCCGTTTATAGGTACTTATTATCGGCGGTTGATACGCGTCCGCCGTAAATAATACCATTATTTACGGCGGTGTACAATATCCGCCGTAAATGTTATTAAATACCGGGAAACCCAAATTTCCCTATTCAGTTTCGCGGTATCTCCATCTCCCTTTCTCTCCTACAGAGCTTCTCTCCTCCATAGCTAGGGCTTGAAAATCCGACGCCGGTGACCAAAATCAGGTAGGTATAGCGTATTTAATTAGTTTTAATTTTTGGTTTTTGTTGATTTCTTCGATCTGTATCTCAGTCTCTCTTTCTCTCCTCCATAGCTTCTCTCCTCCATAGCTAGGCCAAGAAAATCCGTCGCCTTCGACCAAATCAGCAGGTAGATATAGCGTATTTAGTTTTAATTTTTGGTTTTTGTTCTATGTTCATGGCTCATACTCTCTATTTTATGCTCCCAGTTTTAATTTTTGAGTTCATGCTACGTACCTGATAATAAGCCTGCTAGCTAGGACGGAATTGCTGTGTAATAAGAACATTCTCAGCATTAATATTTCTTTCTCATGGAATTGGTTTAATTTTTGAGTTCATGGCTCATACTGACATGAATTGGTTTAATTTTTGGATTTTGGACATGAATGCCATTATGTGTTTTTAATCTGCTATTTTCCATTTCCTTTTGGTCTCATCTCTCGTGCGCGCTCCAATGTAGAGATGATATTAGCTTCGAACTGTACTCATTTCCTTGTGGTTATATTTATAGGGTTGTGGGTTCAAATAATGGGTATTGAATGTGTAGCTTCGAACTGTACTCATTTCTGGTCTAGCTTACTTAGCAGTCAAGGTTGCCGGTTTGGATATGAACCAATATGTTGGAGAAAGAGAAACTAAGACGAATCAACTACTAGAATACTGTTAGTCCTTAATGCCATTGCAAAATGCCTCTACTCTATTACACCCATTTGCTACCAAAAGCAAAAGAGACTCGATTTTCATTCAATGCAGCTTCTCTCTAAAAGTCCAACACTTGAGCTCTTTCACAACGCGAAATTTTAAAGCACCCGACACATTTGCAAAATCTTATAATCCTTCTTATCTCCAATATGTTCTCCCATTATTTGAACCCACAACCCTATAAATATAACCACATAAGGCACCATATATCATATATGAGGCCTACACATTCAATACCCAAGGTATAATTTAGTAACAAGGTATTGCCACTTATGTATCAATCAATAAAGTAATGAACCATACCTTTTATGCACCATTTAACCCAATAACCACATACATATAACCACGTAGAGGTATAACAACATACAAGTAACCCTACGCGTTCATAATATAACCTTGTACACCTTCTATAAAGGTTCCAAGTTCAATTACCATGTTTTATCCACTTTGGTTCAAGTTTCATAATTGCCTCTCAACCCTTTTTAAGACAATATTTAACACATTTCCCATTATCCATTTGAACCAATTCAAGTTCCACATTATTGTACTAAAGTTGTACTTGAATCCTAGTTAAAGAGTGACTTCAACCTAGTTCCTAAAAATAGTTCCAAATCTTTTGTTGCATGTGCATATTCTTTTGCACATCAACCTAGTTCCTTAAATTAGCTTCTCAATTAGGGGGGGGGGGGGCTTGTGAGAGAGAACAAATGGATGTTGTCATAGGGTTATACTATATCATGGGCCCAAGTTCGACTAATAGGCTAGGCTCCAACAATGTATATTATCTATATCGAGCCAAAAGTTGTACATATTTAGACTATGTTTGTTTATGAGTTTATTTTTATTCTAAAATTTGTGTCTCTCGGTCTTATATATAGGTTGTATTTTAACGTTAAAAATATCAAGTCAAGTCATATATGGACAAAAGTTGGATTGATTTGGATAATCGAATTTCAAATGAGTATTTGTCTGGGGTTGACAACTTTCTCGATTTTGCATTCTCAAAAAAGTCTGTAGGTGTTAAAGAAATATATTGTCCTTGTAAAAAATGCGCAAATCGTTACCAAAAAGACCGTGCAACCGTGAGATCACATTGTATTGAAGTGGGATTTCAAAAAGATTACAAGAATTGGATTAGGCACGGGGAAGAGTACATTTCAGCGCGTAAGAATGATAATAATGATAGGACAACTGAAGATGGAATTGAAATTGGATTAGGCACGGGGAAGAGTACAATCAGATGCATCCACCGCAAAGTTTCTTAGACTTTTGAGAGATGCTGATCAAGCCTTGTGGGAAGGGTGTGATAAGTTTACAGTACTCTCATTTATTGTAGAACTTATGCACTGGAAGGCTAATTATCGAGTGACCGATAAGGGATTTACTTCTTTATTAAAAATTTTCATTAGGGCATTGCCTCAGTCAACGAAAGTGCCAAGTTCCTATCGTGAGGCGTACAAGATGACTGCGGATTTGGGTTTTAGTTATAAAACGTGGGACGCGTGCATTAATCATTGTATGTTGTTTCGAAATGAAACTGAAAAATTTACTAAATGTGAAATTTGTGGAGCCTCTAGATATAAGCAACAAGAAGAAGGGGGTAGCGGTTAAGGTGCGGAAACAAGTGGCAAGAATAAACTTCCCAAGCAGGTAGCGATGAAGAAAGTATGGTATTTTCCCTTAAAGCCAAGGTTGCAAAGGTTGTATTGGTCATCTAAGACCGCGACACTCATGAGATGGCATGCCGAGAAAAGAATAGACGATGGTGTGCGAGGCAACTGCAGACTCTCGTGCGTGGAAGGAATTCGATGAACGTTATCCATTATTTTCAAGTGAAATTCGAAATGTTAGATTGGGATTAGCATCTCGACGGATTTAATCCTTTCGTAACAATGACTATATCTCACAATTACTTGACCGGTTGTGCTTATGCCATACAATCTTCCACCTTGGTTATGCATGAAACAACCATATTTCTTCTTGTCGGTGCTTACTCAAGGCCCAAAAGGGCCGGGCAACAAGATAGATGTGTATCTCCAACCGTTAATTGATGAGTTGAAGGAATTGTGGGAAGATGGTATATCAACTTATGATGCATCAAGGAACAAGTTGTTTACTTTACGAGCTTCACTATTATGGACAATAAATGACTTTCCTGCATATGGAATGTTGTCTGGATGGAGCACTAAAGGTGAATATGCTTGCCCTTGTTGCAATGTGAGACCTCAAGCACGATGGTTGGATCATGGTGGCAAGTATTGTTATATTGGTCATCGACGCTTCTTGCCAAGGAGTCATGCTTTTCGTAAGGATAAAGGCTCTTTTGATGGTACTCATGAAGTGAGAGATAAGCCCAAGTTATTGTTTGGAACAAAATTGCTTAAACAAGTTGAAAATATGGAAACAGAGTAAAAAATAGAAGATGTTATTAAAAAGAGGAAAAGAGAAGAGGGTGAGAAGCAGCAAGCCAAGTTGGAGAAAAGAAAGGTTCCTAAGTTGTGTCACAATTGGAAAAAGAGGAGTATCTTCTTTGAGTTGCCATATTGGGCAAATAATCATGTTCGTCATAATCTTGATGTTATGCACATTGAAAAAATGTGTGTGATAATGTGCTACATACTCTGTTAGGTGCTAAGGGGAAATCAAAAGATAATGATAAAGCAAGAAAAGACCTAAAAGAGATGAACATTCGGAAACCATTGCATCTACAAAAGCTTCCATCTGGCAAAGATATTATGCCTCCGGCTCAGTTTACAATGAGTAAGAAGCATAAAGACACATTCTTGAAAGTTCTAAAGGGAGTCAAAGTCCCACGATGGCTACTCGTCAAACATATCTCGTTGTGTACATCTAGAGGAAAGAGCTATTTGGGGTCTTAAGAGCCATGATAGTCATATTTTGCTCCAACAACTACTCCCTTTAGGCTGTTCGAAAAGCGTTGCCTACTTCATTGTAAAAGCCATCATTGAGTTGGCAAATTTCTTTAGGCAATTATCCTCAAAGGTGAATACACTTGTGATCTCGAAAAGATACAAGATCGGATGGCCGTCCACACTATGCGCTCTCGAGAAAATATTCCCACCGGCTTTCTTTGATGTTATGGAGCACTTGCCGGTGCATTTAGCCGAGGAGGCCTTGCTAGCGTGCCCAATACAATTTCGTTGGATGTATCCGTAGAGAGGTACATCCATATTAAATTTACTTTGAAAAAGTTAAATTCCTTTTTACATCTGCTTTAGCATAAGTAAATGTTTTTGTAGGTTTCTACTTACATTAAAATTATATGTTCGAAATCGAGCCCATCCCGAGGCCTCCATAGCTAAGGCAATTGTGGTGAAGAATGCATGACTTTTTGTACGCAATATTTGGATGACATTGAGACAAAGTCCAATCGTCCTAGAAGAAATGATGATGAAGGTGATGAGTTAGGCCGCTTTGTAGGAAAAGAAGAGGTAATTACCCTTGATTACATCACACGAGTACAAGCGCATAGATATGTGCTTTTCAATACGAAGATGTTGAACAATACCTAGAGTAAGTGATTCCTTATATGAGGCTTACATTCCTTATATCTTTTATATTTTAAATTACTACTTAATTCATATTTTCAATCGCTTTCGAATGCATCGTGTACATTTGAGGGAGACACTACCTCGTAATCAACGACATCTTATAGAGAAAGAACATAATGATAAGTTTGTTAGGCTGGTTTAAGGATTATGTAAGTATGAAACCACCTTCATATAATAGTTTCAATTTATCGTTTTAAATATTTTCTTATTAAATTTTGTTTTTTATAAAAGGTATGCACGACGAAAGATGTAGTGCCCGAAAGAATTACGAGTCTTGCATTGGGTCCTCATATGGATGCGAGGCGGTATATGTCTTACATAATAAATGGTTTTCGATTTCGAGTGAAGGATGTCGATAGACGGAGGAAAACTCAAAATAGTGGAGTCATCTTTGAATGCAAGTGTGACAAGTTTTGCAAGCCGAAAGGATAATAATCCCATTGTAGGGGATGTTAACTTCTACGGGGAGTTGATTGAGATCCTTGAAATTCGTTATAGCAACTCAATAAGATTTGTATTGTTTAAATGTGATTGGGTTGATAACCGGACAGGCAAGATGGAAGATGAGCAAAAATTTACTCTTGTAAACTTCAATCACAAGTTGTATAAGGATAATCGAGTTGGTGATGAACCATTCATATTAGCATCTCAAGCTGAGCAAGTTTGGTATGTTAAAGATCCTATAGAAAGTGATTGGAAAGTTGTGATGAGGATTACACCAAGAAATAGTTTTGACATATATTCAAATGATGATAAACAAGTTTCAGATTCGATTCCACAATTGGTACCATTTTGCTCACAAAATCTGGATGAAAATGTTGCTAACGAAGAAGCATCGTGGGTGCGAGAGGGAGTTGATGGGGTCGAGATTGAAACTACTAATATCAATGACCTAGATGTTGATATGACCGATAATGATGATGTTGATATGGCCGATAATGATGATGATTAGTTTGAGTAGTATTTGTTTAGATCTTATTTGCTTACTATTTACTAAGACAATGTTATTACTTAAGTTTCATGTTTCAATCAAACTTGTTATTTTTGTATGGTTGAATATTAATATTGTTACTTCTATATAATATGTATTTGTTTAGGTCTTATGTGCTTACTATTTACTAAGACAATGTTATTACTAAAATTTGTGTCTCTCCGTCTTATATATAGGTGGTTTTTGTGTTGAAAATATGCCTCCTAAGGAGAGAGATGGTAGAGGGGGTAGCAACAAGAGGGGTAGACAAAACCCGCTGCCCGTAGTCCCAAATGATCCCACTTCCCCTAATGCATCATTGACGCCGTTTATGGGATTGACCCAATTGACCGCCGCTCAGAAAAAATGGCAGAATTTGGAGGGTAGGAAATTTCAAGTCACCACTTTCCTTCATTTGCCGGTGTTGAGGGATTTGGGTTTAGAGACGTTAGTAACAGAATTGATGACGCAAGCCGGGTTAGGTAATTTCCTGGGGAAGACTCCAGCTACGTATTTGAGATATTCACTTGAGTTTCTTTCAACTTTGGAGATAGGCAAGGGGTCACAAGAAAATTCTATTCGGTTTCATATGAATGATGAAGCCTATCGAGTGACTTATGATCAGTTGAGGGAAATCTTTGGGGTTGATCAGCCGAGAGGAAACTGGGTCGAGGCTGATGGGGGGACTTGTTTTTTCTTTTCGGAGCTCACAGGATTGCCCTGCAAAAAAAAATACCTTAGGGCTTCCTCTCTTTCTCACCCGGCTTGGAAATTATTTTATAGAGGTCTATCTATGTCTTGGTTGGCAAACGGAGAGCCCGCTCAATTGAATGTGGCTATGGTAAACCTTTTGCGAACAGGGTTGAGGAGTTTTCAGGTGATTCCTGATTGGGTTGATATTTTTGTTCGGAGATGTGAGGCATTTGCCCTTACCAAAAAGGGAAACATATCAATTGGGGGGATGATCACATTGATTGCTCAAGCTTGTGTGGGTGAACCAAAACCCGAGGCGATGAGATTGATGGGGGGCACGAGTTTTTATTCTGGAGACTGGCTAGTGCAGTATGACAAGTTTGTGAGGGACCGGAGGGCGACAGATAACAGGTCTTTATTGTTTGAATATGGTACTCCCAGGAGGACGGTCCGTTGCAGGGTAGGGGCCACGTTTCCGAGTGGTGAACAGGCCAAGCATTGGCGTATGCCGGTGTTGATGATCAAATGGATCTCGTTGATGAGGAGGATGATGAGGAGCAGGAAGAGGAGGATCGGGAGAGACGGGGTGGTCGGGGAGGAGAGCGGGAACCGAACCGGCGGGGTTCTTTTGATCGGTGGGATACCATGAGGGCATTTTGGAGGAGCATGAGCGATCGAGGATCGCTCGGGAGCAGAGCCGACATGCTTTGGAGGATGATAGATGGGGGAGGTTATCGCTCGGGAGCAGTCGCGGAGACTTTAGAGGATGCTAGATGGGGGAGGTGCGGGATCGTTTTGAGGGGTTGGAAGATGAAGCGCCATTTTGGGAGCCCGGTATACGCGGTGGAGGCTTGGGCGATGCGGCAGAGCCCGGAGTTACGAGCCGGTTGGAGGATTATTTGACTACGATGCATTCGAGAGCCGGCTGCTCGTGCACGGAGGCGTTCTTCCGTCAGACCTACTATCAGGGACAAACCTCCGGCTCTCATCAGTGATGTTATTATTGTGATGTTATTATTATGTTTCATGCTTCAATCAAACTTGTTATTTTGTATGGTTGAATATTAATATTGTTAATTGTAATATGTATTTGTTTAGATCTTATTTGCTTACTATTACTAAGACAATGTTATTACTTATGTTTCATATTTCAATCAAACTTGTTATTTTGTATGGTTGAATTGAATATTAATATTGTTAATTGTAATATGTATTTGTTCTGCTTCTTTTGTATCATAAATCATATCTATTCCATTTTTAGACTGGTGCATTGCCAATGGTATCTCAATAATGAGTGCTGACCATTTGCTTATGGTTTGACAGGTCGTTTCCTCGCGGAGGTGACAAAGCAAGTGTTTTCAGACCTTGAATCGAGCAAATATCAAGTTAGTCCTTTACTTCCTTCTTCATTATCACTTTGGGATGTCCCCGCCCCGCTTCCCCACCGATTCGGTACCCGCGGGAGCCCCAACCCCCCCCCCCCCCGTACTATTTTATACTTTGATTGTTTATCGACCAATCTTTATTTGTTCATTTTGTTTTTTTAATTTTTTTTACCATCTCTCCGCTATTTTAATTGTTTCCTCATCTCTTTATTGATGTGACTATATAAATATTTTTCAATCTAATCTACGGTCATTTCTCTTAATCTTTCTCTTGGATTTCCAAATGCAATATAGTAAGATTTTTTGGTTTTCTCGAGGTGCTTTGTTTAATCTGGATATGAATTATATGATAATTCTAATGTTCCAAACAGTTTATTGGTGTTACTACCATTTACATAGACGCATTGAGAGTGGTTGTGACTTGGTGGGTGTATGTTCTTCCTGTCTAGTCTATCTAAGTTGGTGGTTGTTTGGCAGGATAAGACTTTTGGGGCTATATCTTTCTTGTCTATGAGATAGTTATATGTTGCAAATCTTTCTTCTTGCGACATTTATTTGCGATACACTCAGCGTGCATACTATAACCAAGTCTGATTTCTATGATATCATAAAAATCGAGGTCTTTGAGCATAAGATGTTGAAAGCCCAATTAAGTAATCACATATATCTGATGATTTTTAACAAGGGTTGCACAAGAAATAATACTACGATTCAAATTTTGTCTAATATCACATTATATTATAAACTAACGAGGAACAAATGGCTACACGGCTTCTTCATTGAGCCATTTGTTCTCTCGTGAGGCTGTTAGTGTAAATGAGTTAGCATGTCTTTCCATGTGTGAATACCCCTTCCAATGCACATCCGATCGGGTATTCACACCATGGTAGCGTTACACTTTTTTTCAGACAGTTGTATATAAATTTAGTAGTCAGATTTGTCTTATATCCGCTACATAGCCCTTTGTTTTTGAATGCCTTGTTTAGAGTATCATCAACGATGAAGGCTGTAAGCTCTATGGTCCAAAGACTAATCAACTTGATTGTTCAAATAAATTATTTTGTTACATAATCTTTAACTTCTTGGTTTTTGGTTTTTGGCATGTAACAGGTGTGGATATTAGCATGACCACACATTTGAAAACAGTTAAACTGACACTCTAGGGAAAAAATCCAGTGACTCTATTTTATACTTTGATTGTTTATCTTACTATATTGCATTTGTATGATGTGACTATATAAATATTTTTCTTAGATTTTCCTATTATAAAGGCGAAAAATAAGGATTGTGATTTATAAATTTGGAATAACTTGAAATTTAACAACTACTATCTTGGTTTGACACCAACCTGTGTTATACTCCCTCCATTTAATAAGTGTCCCACACTTTCACATTCTTTATTCTTGTTCTTTATTCTTGTTTCTATTCTTGTTCTTTATTCTTTGTTGTTGTTTACATTGTTCTTTGTCTTGGTTTGACACCAACCTGTGTTATACTCCCTCCATTTAATAAGTGTCCCACACTTTCCTGTTGCTGTTACTGTTTGCTGTTGCTGTTATCGTTCCATTGGTTCATTTTCTTTTTGTTCATATAGTTTCAATGTTAAGGATACTTGAGGAATTTTGTGTTTTCCTGGATGTGGGTTGTTTAATTAACCTATGAATATCAGTTAAGTGCTGTTGGATCTTTACTTAATGTCTTGTAAGATGCTTCATAAAAGTTTAGCTCTCCACAATTCTATAGTTCTTCGAGACTCCCAGTCTTTTTAACTTGATTTATACTTTCAGTGAGATTGCTTTCGGTGCATTAATGAGAAATAAACTTGAAGAGATTGTTTAAAGGCCGTGTCAAATCCTAAGTGCGGAGTATACTCCACAATTCTATAGTTCTATTGGTGTTTGTGTATGTTATTTACTCTTTATGTCCCAAAATATTTGTTGTTTTAGGGGTTAAAACTTGTTCCAAAATACTTGTTGTTTTATTATTATCTAGGCATTTTATAGGTCTTATACATGATACATAAGACCTATAATAAATTTATAGGTCTTATACATATATTATAAGACTGTTTTTTTGGGTCCTTTACTTGGTTTATCCAATTTTTGTTCTATAATTGAATTGTCATATGACAGATATGCCGCCAAAGAAAAATTTATTACCAGGTCAGGGCTCGAACCCTAAAGGAAGAGGGCTGGCAAAACCAACCCCCAAATGGGGTAAAGAGAGATTGAACATAATATGGAATAATTATGGTCAACCAGTTGGTGGGGAAATGGCAAAATTAGCTACTCAGATAGGAATTTTTGCTAAAAATGGGGAACATTTCCCATTAACTAGAGAGTGGTCTCAGATGGACCATGAGTGCATAAATAACGTATGGAATGACGTTCTGGTAAGTTGTAATCCATATTTCTTACATAAATCTCTAGTACGTAGTCAAAAGTCTTATGATTCTCTAACAATTGTTTTTTTTTCTTTGTTGAATTGTGTATATAGGAAAATACAAATGCTCCTCCGGAGTATTACCCGGTTATGGTTCTTTCTCTCGGTAAAGCGTGGCGTGACTGGAAATACCAGGTGAGACAAGCATATAATAAGTATTACTCAGTTATGAATATTACTCAGTTATGACTTTGTTATGAATATTGACTCAGTTATGAATATTACTCAGTTGAAATGTCATTATAAGATGTATGAATCCGACCAAGACGCATTGGCTCACCCACCCCGTGGGTGCGTTGCGGATCAATGGGTTGCACTTGTTGCGATGTGGGGTACGAACAAGGCTCGGGTATATTTCAAATTAATCTCAATCTATTATCGTGAATGTCTTATATAAGTAGTCAAATTAATACTAATATTATCTTTTTTTTTTCCAGGAAATATCAGAAACAAATAAATTGAATCGAGAAAAGCAATCGTGCCTGAATAGGACCGGAAAAACGTCCCATCCCAAAGTCATCAAAGAGGTTTGTCATCGTTCAATTTAGTTCTCAGTTGTCAATTCAATTAATGTTTCTTTTTGTATCGTATATAAATATATTTTTTTTGGTCAAATGATTCTATTATAAATTGTAGAGAGACGACAAGGGTTTACCAACTGATCGCGTAAGCATTTTCATACATACGCGCACGGGCAAAACACCCGCAGATCAAGAAACCACTCAAATGATTGTAAGTTAAAGTTTCAACCTTTTCTGTTTCAGTTTTGTTATTCTATAGAATACTTTTTTTCATTTCTAACTTCATTTTCATAATATTAATTAAAGTTAAAACATTTATATTGAACATGTTGTTTTTGTTACAGCAAACGCTTAATGATGCAATTGAGGAGCTGCGGAGGAGCAACAAAACTCTCCACGGCGCGTGAAAATATTTTTGTTGGTATGATGGGCCCTGATGACCACGGGAGAGTGCGATGTATGGGAGGCGGTCTTAACAAAACTAAGGTGTTTGGTAAATCCCCAACTTCTCAGACAGCTGTATTGGAGGCGGTGGCGGGGGTCAGAGCAGATTTTGAAAGGCAACTTCAGGAGGAACGCCGACAAAATGAGGAGGAACGCCGACAGTTACAACAACAACTTCAGGAGCAGTTACAACAACAACTTCAGGAGGAACGCCGACAGTTACAACAACAAATTGATGAATTGAAACGTTGTTGGATGGAACGACGTGGAAATGACGGTAATGAATAGGTGTTGTGGATTTTAGACATTGTGTATTTTGGATACATTCAACAACTAATAACTTTTTTGTATAATGGTTATTATGTCTGGATACATTCAACATTAATTGTGTTAATATGTAGATTGTAAATATTGATTGCATTTGTGTATTTTTGGTTATATACAGGTTTTATTTGTGTGTGTACAGGTTGAATTTGGTTTTTGTGAATGTATTTTTGGGGGAAAATGAATTATACAAAGCTGGGAAAAAAAAATAGGCTTATTTACGGCGGTGACTAAATCCGCCGTATAAAGCTGGGGACGACTCGTGCCCAAAGGGGGGACGAGGGAACCAATAGGGGGTGTAAATGGTACGACTCGTGTCATGGTGGACGAGTCGTCCCTATTAAGTTATTTACGGCGGTGACTAAATCCGCCGTATAAAATGGCTTGGACGACTCGTCTACAAAGGGGGGACGAGGGAACCTGGTGGGGGTGCAATTGGGACGACTCGTTACAGGGAGGACGACTCGTCTCTTATTTACGGCGGTTACACATACCGCCGTATAAAGATCACCAAAATACGCCATAATATACGTATGTATTTCATTTATATACGGCGGTGGTATATCCGCCGTATATAATATTTACGGCGGTGATCCCGCCGTATATAGTATTTACGGCGATGATTTATATGGGGGTCTATTTACGGCGGCTAGTCCGCCGTAAATACTATATACGGCGAGGCGCGTGGTATTTAAGGCGGATTTTAACCGCCGTAAATAAGCCTGTTTCCTGTAGTGTACCTTTGTTTGTGTGTTTGTTACTCTATTGTCTTGTAACCGGTTGAGCTCTATCACCGGTTACAGCATTTGAATTCTTACGGCCTTGCTTTGCTTTACCTACTGGAATACAACTTGCATGAAATTTTATCTTGTTTTGAAACTCATTTTACTTAACCGTTTTGAGTGTGTAAACCGGTAATATATATATCGGTTAACAATGGATTTGCATTTGATAAATTACTTGATAATTTTCAACGAGTTTTCAAAAGAAATTTTATCATGCTATTCACCCCCTGCTCTAGCATGTTTTTCTACCAGTTGGGTCTAACAATTGGTATCAGAGCTTACAAGTTTTGAAAAATATTCTTCCAATCTTCACAGCTTGAATTGCCAATTTAAATGGCGGGAAAACTCATTCAAGTCGTGGAACATGGCAACGATACCCATGTTAAACGAAAATGAATTTTCAGTATGGAAAAACAGGATTGTGCTGTACATGGATTCAGTCGATGACAGGTTGATGACTGTAGTTAGAGATGGTCCCATCATTCCCATCAAAGTCAATACAATGCCATGAGCCCCCAAAACTCCTCTGATGGATCATGTTGATAGATCATCGGAATAAGAGTTTGAACTATATAAAACTATTGTTTCTAAAACTCGTGAAGAATGGACTGATGGAGAAAAGATATGTGTATCTCTTAACAAAAAGGCTATGCACATTCTAACCTCCGGTCTCGATGATAGGATGTATAAACAAGTACAAAATTACGAGACAACTCATCAAGTTTGGCAAAATATCTTGAGATACTTCAAAGGAGATCAAGTTGCCAAGGACAATCGGCTATACAAGATTGTAGCTGAATTTGAATCTTTCAAGAAGAACCCGAGTGAGTCCCTCAGAGAAACGTACGACCGATTCTGTGAGGTAAGTAATTCTTGTGCATCTTTAGGTAGAATTTATACCATGAAAGTTCTTAACGTGTGTTTCCTTGATTCCCTTGGAGACTTATGGCATGTTAAGGTAGCTATTTTGAAAGAATGCAGAGACTTAGATAAGACTCACATTCAGAATATTGTTTTCTACTTTATTTCTGTATGAGGAAGACCTTAACAGACTTGGTGGAGTCCAAAAACAATTTAAAAATCTCTCTCTGCCAGCTCAAACTGAGATCTTCCCTGGCTCTTCCTTGTTTTATAATCTGTCCTCCAACAAATCTCCTTCTACTTGTCAATCTCAATCGTCCCAAACCAATGTCACTCATGACAAGCCTTCTGAGGAAGATGAATTTGCTGTCTTTGCTAGAAACTATAGACGTTTCAAAGACTTTAAGAAATCCCAACAACATGGCAACAAACCCTTCCATTCCAAATTCTCTTCATCTCAAAGATCTGGAAACTTCCAAGGGAATCCTCAACTGATGGCAAAAATGCCCAAGGGGAATTTGTTTGTTACAACTGTAGGAAGCCTGGCCACTTTGCTTCAAAATGCCCCTAACCTAAGTATGAATTGCTTTGGAAGATACCATTTAGGAAGAATCCCAGATCCTAGAGCCTAGTAGCTGAAGAAGGAACAGAAAAGGCTATGCATGTCTGGTTTGAGACTGACTCCGAAGATGAAAATGATGACTCAAATGAAAAATTTGATGTTTGCTTTATTGCCCTCGATGGAACCGAATCCGGACCCACTCCCTTACAGTCACCCATCTATAGAAATTCCATTGACCAATCAAGCACTTACAATGACTCTACCACACCTTTGAGATCTCCTATATTATATTATGATGAACCTATACCAAGAGCTGAGAATCCTTACAACTTTAAGATTCACAGTATAGGTGGAGATCTCTATAGTCAAATAAATACCCCTCCAACTCTCAAACCCTTGATGCAACAAACACACATGACCTATCAAACACAAGCTCAAAGGATAGCATTCAAGACCCAACCTGTGTTTGTACATCAACCGATTCAATTCCAGAAGACCTTAGCCAATCTAAACTCTCAACCGACATCCTCCTTACCCATATTTGATCCTAATTTTGAACCATCACCTCAACCTTTCAACCTACCATTGATCCTATGCCTAATATATCTAAGTCTGATATGGCAGGGGTGATGAACTATTTTCACACTTTGAAAAGTTGAATGGTGTTCACAAAGTCATGGTTGTTGATTTCAAAAGAATCTCTACTGAAAATGACTCGCTTAAAACTGAAATTAAAGTTTTAAAAGAAAAAAAGCTTGAGTCAAATCAGTTGATAGAAGAAAATCAAGATCTCAAAAATAGACTTAATATATGTCTTGGTCAAATTGATGATTTGGTTTCAAGAAACAATTCTCTCACTAAGATTATTGATTTTTACTCCAAATCCAAAGTCGTTGTTGAAATAATCCTACAATACTGAATGTCTTATAATGACCAATCTGGTTTAGAATTTAATTACAGTAACAATACCAAGTCATTCATTAAGTCTATAACTGAGAACTTGATGGATAAGTTTGATGATAGTCCATCTGATCTGCTAAAGAAAAGTACCACCCGTATTTTGTGTGATGTTCCTCTTACCTATCCCAAGGTAAAGGAACAGGTCAAGGTCAAGAAGGTTGACAAGAACAGATCTAAATGGACTAAGGTAGCTGATCCTAAGCTGGGACCATACATCCAACTTGGTGATTGTGATATCAAAGCCGGTAAAACAATCTCAACCGGTCAAGTGACGGCGCCACCGGTACCGGCAAGGCCTTTACCATCGGTAAAGTTGTTCTCACCTGTAATGCTGCCTCAACCGGTAAAGGTACATCTAAGTATATGCAACCTGCCAGAAAAGGAAACACCAGCACCTTTGTGCCTAAAGTTTTTGTTCATGCTCAAACTTCAAGATCTACTGAAGCATTGATAAAATTGGATGATGACTCACCTACCTCACAGCCTGATTTAATAAAATGTATAAGTTGTGGAGATTTTGGTCGCAAGGCTTATGAATGCCTCTTGAAGCACCTATCTATACCCATTGAGTCTCAAAGCTCAAGTGGTGGCGAAGTATGGCTGCCAAAAAGGAACTAACTATTTGAACCCAAAATAATAAGGGAGATCATAAGCTTAATGTTTCATTTCAGGTATGCTTAATGGCCTCAACCGATGCAAGTAAGGACATTTGGATTTTGGGCAGTGGATTATCAATACATATGACTAGCCGTGCTGATTTCCTTACTAATATTGAAAAAGCATCAGGTCCTCCAGTTGTATTCAGTGACAACGCTAATGGTAAAGTTGTAGGTAGTGGATCCATCATAAGAGACACAATTACTATGGAGAAAGTCTCTTTGGTGGATGGTATGAAACATAATCTTATTTCTATATCACAATTTTATGATAAAGGTATGCAGTCTGTATTTACTACTTACATTTGTTTTGTGAAAAACACTACTACCGGTGAAACCCTTCTCACTGGACAAGAAAATGTAGCATATATGCAATTGATTTAAATAAAATTTCTATGTTACTAATGTTTGTTATGTAGCTAAGAACATCAGTGAGAACTCATGGCTATGGCACAAGAGACTCAGTCACTTGAACTTCAAATATTTATCCAAGCTTGCAAATGCAAATTTGGTAACCGGTGTGCCTCAAGTGTTTGTTGATCATGGAAGGAAATGCAGAGCATGCCATCTAGGAAAGCAACATAAAACATCATTCCATATCAAGGTTGCATGTCCATATCTAAGGGCCTCCAATTGCTAGATATAGATCTGTTTGGCCCCAGAAGAATTGCCAGTTTAGAGGAAAGCAGATACACCTTGGTTGTTGTAGATGATTACTCAAGATATACATGGGTGGAAACTTTCAACTACAAAGATGATACATATGGAGTTGCCACCAAGCTATTTCGTCTACTTCAAACCAAAAAGGAAAGTGACATCATCAGTATGAGATCAGACAATGGAACGAAGTTAAAAAATAATGGCATTGCTAAGTACTGTGATGATCACGGAATTGTGAGTACCCCAATCCAACTTGCGACCCGTACAGTGCCTTTTTACGCAATAAAAGTGCACTATGGGTGTTTTGGTACATTTTATATTTTATTCCGGAACTTTCGAGGACTTTTCGTAAGTTCTTTAACGAGATAGTACTTATAGGGTATTAATCCAAACTTTTAGACCTATAAGGAATTAATTAAGGAAGGTTCCAGGCAGTTCTTTGACGCCAAAAAGCGATTATGGCTCACTCTGAGTGCGACATAGCGTGCCATTTGAAAATGGAAAGACAGTGTCTCGCGACATATCGTGCCATCGAAAAATGCAAATGCAAGGTCGTGCGACACACTTGACCACTCCCATGCAGCTATAAAATGGAGCCTCCTCCTCCCATTCTGGAACTTTTTTCGCCAACTTAGTGTTACTCTGTCAAATTTAGAGGAGACACACAGAAAACACACACAATTACTCTCCCTCTCATACCAATTCCTCTCTCTCTACACAATTCTCTCTCTCTCTTAGTTCTATACAACACACATATAGAACCAATTACTTCTAATTCAATCTGAGCTTGATATCAGTTCTGGAAGCTGATATTTGAAGGTTCCTATATCTAACTTGATATAGGAATTGTGGTCATCAAGGGTAACATCCTCTCTCTCCTTCTCTCTCTCTTCCTTTATTATTCATCCAAATCTATATTACATAATCTGTTAATCATGCATAATCTGATCTAATATAATTAGTGCTGGGTTCTGATCACAATATATCTATTCTCTGCGAATCATCCATAGTTTCATATTATTGCACGTTATTAAATCAATTTTGATATGTTGTTCGTGTTCATCAAGATGAGTGTGGATCTCTCATATCCACACCCTCTTGATTGTTAAATTCTGATCTCTGTGATCTCTGGCATAAATATATGGTGTAATTTGATATTGATGTTGCTTTGTTAATTCTGTAAGCAAAATTTGTAAAAGCTCTGCAAACTGGCTTGTTGTGTCACGCGACACACTTAGCCAGGGTAAGTCCTGTGTCCCGCGACACACTTAGCCACCATCAGACATCAGCAAAACAGCTGCACTCTGCACTCACTAG
This sequence comes from Adenophora triphylla var. japonica, assembly GCA_022495995.1. Classification (NCBI taxonomy): domain Eukaryota; kingdom Viridiplantae; phylum Streptophyta; class Magnoliopsida; order Asterales; family Campanulaceae; genus Adenophora; species Adenophora triphylla. The sequence continues at coordinate 244,266 of JAFEMH010001389.1, read as the reverse complement.
GTCACGCCCTGACTTGTCTATGCTGCAAACACCACCCATCCACTTCTCAAACGCATGGGAGAGGGTTCACCTGGCCATACATCCCATATACACACTCAATCCTCAAACCATATACAAACCAATCATCCATACATATACAAATCCATATACGCATCCATTCCATACAATCATCATTCCATATTCCATTTTCAAAAAATGATGGACTCGTGCAATAATAAGCTAACAATAAATATGTTCAAAAGTAGTCCATAGCAAAAATAGCATAGTCAAGAGTGTTTGTTTCCTACAGGGTACAATAAACAACAAATCACAATCTGATCAAAGGACTACTCTGAATCATCCTCATCCTCCTCATCATCATCCTCAAACTCATCACCCGGATCGTCTGAAGGAGCTTGGTACGCCTCAGTCTCCGCGCGATAATAATCATCCGCCTCAGCAATAACAGCAGACTCAAGCTCATAAGCATCGGCAGTGTCATCAGCATTATCATCATCGCTATCATCACTCTCACTGGAACTGGTAAGAGCCACTCTCACTGGAACTGGGAAGAGCCACGGATGGATTCTTTGTCCGAATCCTTGATCCACTGGTGCTCAAATCAAGCTATTCTTCTTCCTTCTTGGCTGACCAGGTGGGGAGACGTTCACCGAACCTTCAGACCGGCATTGATTCTTCCAGTATTTGACACCCTTCTGAAGCTTGTTGATCATGCCCACAACACCAGTGAAGGCTCGAGCCATGTGCCTATAAGCCTGGGCCGGTACCTGTTCCAATAAAACATAAGAGATTTCAAAATACAGTTCGTGACAACAGAAATGAATACAAGCAATTCAAAAGAGGCAGCATATAGTACTTACTGATCTCGAGTCCCGTGGAAGCTGCAGACGAGGATAAATTTGGGTCATATCAATGTGAGCTCGCCGCACATGGCCACCAACCTGATAGTCAATATATGCCGGGGGCAGAGGTCTGGCTACAAACCCAGTCGAAGGTCCCGTGCTCTGAGCATCATAGCCCGCTCTAACCTGGGGAAATTGCAGCCTCCCAGCCACATATATGGCATAGTCACCCTCATGAACATAATGATAGGCTCCCACACCTATAATCAAATCATCTACATCCTCTAGCTGGCGAGGGAACGACATCGTGTCTGGAGGATCATCAGGAACTAAGGCATGCCTGTCAGCCCCGTGCTGTCTGTATACTCTCTCTGCCAAGTATAAAGCATCCCCAGTCAAGCCCACCAGTAGCTTGCAACACCCAGTCAAGTGAGTGGCATAATCTAAATGCTCATCTGGATATCGGTCAGCCCATGGGAACAAGGAGAGGTTGTGGGGAACCCCTCTCAATAGAGCCATCGTATCAGAATATGAGGCAGTCATCCTACTCCTCACTCCAGCCACCCGAGTCTGCCTCTGGGTGTCCTTGGTCAAGCGGCGAAGAGCGGGATACGTAGTGGCTGGGAACTCATCCATGGTCCTCCAAGGATAGCAGCCAAATACCTCATATGTCTAGGCCTGCAAAATACAAACCAGATAGTTCAGAAATGCTAACAATGCGAATGAATGTGCAAAGAAAAGAGAGGGAGGAAAAGCTACCTCAAAACCCATCTGACAGCAGTCAAAAGACTTTGCTTCCCCCCTGCTAATATCATCTAGGGCCAAATACATCTCTGCTAGCCCGGCTTCTCCCCAAGACAAATTTCCTACATTCCCCCAGATCCTCAGAGGCTCAAGGAGGGCAGTAAGAGCCGTAGAAGCCCCATTAGGGAATAACATATCTGACAATCCAGCCCATACAAAGGCCCTAGCCAACCTCTCAGCCATGAGCCTGCTATCATTAGAATCATCGAAGACAGGAGGGTAAGCTCTACTCTGCTACTCAATAATCCCATGGATCTCCCCCAGCTCTTAGCCATTTCCCTTCCTATCTCGAAGGGCAAAGCCAATCAATCCCAATAAGTCCTCCTCAGCAAGGGGCTCTGGCTCCACGACAGGCTCAATTGGGGCTGATCCGTGAACGGCAACCCTGTAATGACTGCAAAGCCGTAAGGCGTCACCGTAGCCTCGCCCCAGGTGAAGTGAAAGGAATGGGTGGTCTCCCACCAGAACTGACGGAAAACCTTCATCAGCTCTACGCTCCTCTGCGTGTCCCCGATGGCCTCCGCCATATCGAAGAAATGTCCGAATCCAGCCGCATGAACTAAGCCCTTGGGCGAATGTGCCTCATCGGCACTGCCCGGCAAGCTCCTCCAAAGCCACCCGATCACCTCAGGTGACCCTCTAGTGCGCAACCCTTGCAGGTAAACACAGCACAGGTATTAAAAACAAATCTCAGTCAACTACATATCATTTTGTTCTTGAAAGCATGCTATGATTAGAAAGCAAAAATCATCTCTTCTGGGGGTCCGTCCCAAGTTTTCACAAAATCATCTCTTCTTTGGGTCCGTCCCAAATGTTAAAAAATCTTTGGCTCCGTCCCAAGTTTTCACAAAAACATTTCTTCTTCGGGTCCATCTCAAGTGTTCAAAAATCTTTGGGTCCGTCCCAAGTTTTCACAAAATCATCTCTTCTTTGGGTCCATCCCAAGTGTTAAAAAATCTTTGGGTCCGTCCCAAGTTTTCACGAAATCATCTCTTATTTGGGTCCATCACAAGTGTTCAAAAATCTTCGGGTCCGTCCCAAGTTTTCACGAAATCATCTCTTCTTTGGGTCCGTCCCAAATGTTCAAAAATCTTTGGGTCCGTACCAAGTGTTCACAAAAACATTTCTTCTTTGGGTCCGTCCCAAGTGTTCATAAAATCTTTGGGTCCGTCCCAAGTGTTCAAAAATCTTTGGGTCCGTCCCAAGTTTTCACAAAAACATTTCTTCTTTGGATCCGTCCCATGTGTTCACAAAATCTTTGGGTTTGTCCCAAGTTTTAACAAAATCATCGGGTCCGTCCCGCCTTTTCACAAAAATCATCGGGTCCGTCCCGCCTTTACACAAAAATCATGGGTCCGTCCCACTTTTCCACAAAATTCATGGGTCCGTCCCACTCTTTACAAAAATCCTGGGTCCGTCCCATTTTCTTTACAAAATTACTTTAATCCTTAGTTCAATTCATAGCAATTTTGTCATAAACATTGCAATTTCATATTTTTCCATCGATTACCCTAAACATGCAATTTTCCAAAAATTAAAAAATTCAAATCAATGATTAGCAAGTTTTGTAATACCGCGGATTTTCTGCCCACCGAAGTGTGCCTGTCCACTTGCGGGTAGAATTGTCCTCGCGGAGTTTGAGGAACGAACGGTCGATGGTTCCTCTTGATTTTCTTTCTTCTATTTGCTAACTCCGCTTGTTGTTGTGCTTTCTTCGTCGGACGTAGACGAGGAGGCATGATTTCTCAAGATTAGTAGAGATCTTAGTCAAAAACCTAGGTTTCTCTCTTTTTCTCTTCTCTTTCTCTCGGCGTTTGCTTTGGTGTTATGTTTCAAGCGTCGAACTGCTCAGCCTATTTAAATTATGTCCACCTGGGTTATGATGTCCCGCGACATTGTTTGCCGATGCCGTCCTGTGTCACGCGACACACTTTACCTCTGCGGCTAATTTTCCTCTTTTGCCCCTGTGGCCTATTTTACTGTTTTGCCCCTGTGGCCTGCTTTACCATTTTTTCCCCTGGCATTTTCAACCCTATTTTTTAATAATCAAAATTTCCTCTTTTTCCCCTATGGCCTATTCTACTCTTTTGCCCCTGTACCCTATTCTACTGTCTTGCCCCTGTGGCCTGTTTCACCCTTTTGCCCCTGTAGCATGTTCTACTGTTTTGCCCCTGTGGTCTGTTTTACCATATTTGCCCCTGGCATTTTCAATTCTATTTCTCAACAAAATTCGGGCGACTTCCCCTCAATAGTCAAATTCCGGTTCCCCTCAATAGTCAAATTTCGGGCGACTTCCCCTCAATAGTCAAATTTCGGGCGACTTCCCCTCAATAGTCAAATTTTGGGCGACTTTCCCTCAATAGTCAAATTTCGGGCGACTTCCCCATAATAGTCAAATTCCGGGCGACTTCCCCTCAATAGTCAAATTCCGGGTGACTTCCCCATAATAGTCAATCTTCTGGGCGACTTCCCCTCAATAGTCAAATTTCGGGTGACTTCCCCTCAATAGTCATCCAGACCACTTTGGTCTTTCTTCGGTTTGAGGCACCGCACATTCTCACTTGTTCGAACTACGATCCAGCTTGATTACCTCTTAGGGATACGTAGGAATCCTTTCTCCAAAGGTCCAGCCATTTGACCACTTTGGTCTTTCTTTTTCCCACCAGCCGCTCGTTAGGCTAGGGATCCTTTCTTATTGACAACCCCAATTCTTCCATAAGTGACGTTGCCGAGGGGCTACTGTGAGTACCCCAATCCAACTCGTGACCCGTACAGTGCCTTTTTACGCAATGAAAGTGCACTAGGGGTGTTTTGGTACATTTTATATTTTATTCCGGAACTTCAGAGGACTTTTTGTAAGTTCTTTAATGAGATAGTACTTATAAGGTATTAATCCAAACTTTTAGACCTATAAGGAATTAATTAAGGAAGGTTCCAGGCAGTTCTTTGGCGCCAAAAAGCGGTTATGGCTCACTCTGTAGTGTGACATATCGTGCCATTTGAAAATGGAAAGACAGTGTCCCTCGACATATCGTGCCATCGGAAAATGCAAATGCAAGGTCGTGCGACACACTTGGCCACTCCCATGCAGCTATAAAATGGAGCCTCCTCCTCCCATTTCTGGAGCTTTTTTTGCCAACTTAGTGTTACACTGTCAAATTTAGAGGAGACACACAGAAAACATACACAATTACTCTCCCTCTCATACCAATTCCTCTCTCTCTCTCTACACAATTCTCTCTCTCTCTCTCTCTTAGTTCTATACAACACACATATAGAACCAATTACTTCTAATTCAATCTGAGCTTAATATCAATTCCGAAAGCTGATATTTAAAGGTTCCTATATCTAACTTGATATAGGAATCATGGTCATCAAGGGTAACATCCTCTCTCTCTCTCCTTCTCTCTCTCTTCCTTTATTATTCATCCAAATCTATATTACATAATCTGTTAATCATGCATAATCTGATCTAATATAATTAGTGCTGGGTTCTGATCACAATTTATCTATTCTCTGCGAATCATCCATGGTTTCATGTTATTGCACGATATTAAATCAATTTTGATATGTTGTTCGTGTTCATCAAGATAAGTGTGGATCCCTCGTATCCACACCCTCTTGATTGTTAAATTCTAATCTCTGTGATCTCTGGCATAAATATATGGTGTAATTTGATATTGATGTTGCTTTGTTAATTCTGTAAGCAAAATTTGTAAAAGCTCTGCAAACTGGCTTGTTGTGTCACACGACACACTTAGCCAGGCTAAGTCCTGTGTCCCGCGACACAGTTAGCCATTTACAGAGTTTCCCTTTCAATTGTAATCTGTTTCCTCAATTTTGTATCTCGGGATGTGGCCCCCCGCTCAAAGTGGTTCACAAGATGTAATCATCTCATATTATCAATAAAAATGCATTTATCCTATTTTGTCTCACACATGGCACACACTCATTGACTATTATGGATGTTAGATTATAAAGACTCGTAATGAGGCATTTTGGGTGAATTCTTTGTTCTTCCCAAAACGTAACCAGACCCCCGAACCCACATTTCTCTTTTCAAAAGGTTTTTCAAAGTTTTCTTTTAAAAATGGAGTGGCGACTCTCATATTTTCTAAAAATGAACGCACGTACTTTCTGGAATCGATCACAATTTCTCAGCTTCTGGAACACCACCACAAAATGGTGTTGTTGAGAGAAAGAACTGAACCTTGATCGTAGATGGCAAAACAATGATTTCTGAAGCAAGGCTACCCAAATACTTTTGGGCTGAAGCTATCAACACATCATGCTTCACTCAGAACCGGTCATTGGTCAACAAGTTTCACAACTATACCCCTTATAAGCTCTAGCGTGGCCGAATTCCCAAATTAGTTTCTTCAAATTATTCGGCTGCAAATGTTATCTTCTTTACAACGGTAAAGAATATCAAGGTAAATTCGATGAGAAAGCCGATGAAGGTATCTTTGTTTGTTATGCCAAACACAGTAGGTCTTTTAGAATTTTTAATAAATGATTGTTGAAAATTGTTGAATCTATTCATGTTACATTTGATGAATTAGATTTGCTAGAGTCTGAAAAGGTTCCAAATAGTACTGATGATTTTAGTATTTTTGAGATAGATGAATCCAGCAATTCTAATTCCAATCAAATCACCATCAATAATGTAAACCAATCTCCAACTCAGAATTCAGGCATTACAAGTGGTGTAATCGATAGAGCCTTATTTGATGACTCATTTTTCCCTCAATCGGTCAAAAGAGAATACAACCTTATTAACCCCTTTGCCGATCCAATACCAACTAGTCCCTCTACCTATGTTCCTTTTACACCACCTGAACATGAACCAATTTCTAACATTTATATACCATTTCCTTCCCCTCAACCTGAACCTGATCATCTGTCCAACTCACTGAATGAACGCTCGCCGAAAAAATAGGAGTCGCCACGCCATTTTTAAGGAAACATTGAAAACCTTTTTGAAAGAGAAAATGGGTTCGGGGGTCAGGTTACGTGCTGGGAAGAACCGAGAGTTCACCCAACACGCCTCGTCCATATAAGAGTCTTTCTATGTTCAACATTCAATTCATTCAAAAGTGTGTGCAATTGTGAGAGACAAAATATGTGTATAAAATGCATTTTAATGCTTTGGTTTATTGCTCAACAAAGGGGAATACAACTTGTGAACCATTTACTGTGGGAGGCCACATCCCACTTACAAAGAGGACAAACAAAACTTACAACTGAAAGGTGACTTCTGTATATTGACAAAGAGTGTCGCGTGACACAGGATCTGTTGTGCAGATTATGTCGCGTGACACTAACTGTCATATGCTGGAGCCTTACAACATGAAGCCCAGGACTGACATGGATCTACACGATCACTCTAAACGAGTGTGGATATTGAAGATCCACACTCTATCGGGAGTGACAAGCAAACAGGATGAACAACTTACATATGGAAAGATGACCTCTGCAGGGCGACTAGTTATGTCGCGCTACACAGGACTTGGATAGCCCGTTGTGTCGTGTGATACTACATGTCTCTCTGCAGAGATCTTACAATCTGTAATTAGATCCAACAGAGAACAAATTAAATCAAACAACAACACCCAAACAACTCAGAAATCAGTGAATTCACAATAAATTGACCAAGGGGACGTAGATATAGGGAGATCCACACTCCCTCGACCAATAAGCAACAAATCCAACGAAATCACATCATGAATATCAATTATACCAAGCCAAGCAAATTAAACAGAGAGATGGCAGTTGGGACTTGATAATTCAAGGCGGATGGAGCCTAATTATCAAGTCCAAGGAACAGTAATTGCAATGAAGCAAACAAATGGCAAATATGAGATAGAGATGGAGGGAAGAGATTCGTTACCCTCGTAGTGTCCACAATCCTTAAACCACGTTAGGTAGAAGGATCTTCAAATCAGCTCCAGAAACAGATTCGAACTCTCAGATCGAAGTTGTTGTGAAGCTTCAGGTACACATGTGTGAGTGTGCATTGAATGAGGATAGGGGTTTAGGACGTGATTCCAATGGAGGGACGCTAAGGGATTGGGAAATGCGAAGGACAGAAATTGGTGGTGCCGCGGTGGTGATTAATGGCTTGGGGCTGTGATTGATGTTTGTTGAGGAGCGGCGGTGGTGAACAGTTAAGGATTTGGGAACATAGGAGACGGAATTGATAGTTAGAGAGAGAAGTGGAAGCAATTAGCCGGTGATGAGGAAGAGAGCTAGGTGATGATGGCTGGAGAGGGAGAGGGCAATGGTGAGGAAGCGGTTGTTGTTGGAGGTAGGGATTTGGGTTGCCGCCGTTTGGTGAATGGGTTTTGGATGTGAGGGGAAGGATCGGTGATAGGCTTGGATTGAAGGTCGATTGGAAGAAGAAGGTGACGCGGTGATGGAGGTTGAGGGGGAATTGGAGGTCGCCGGTTGATTTTGAGGGAGAGTGAAGGTGAGGAACTGTGAAGAAGATGATCCAGGGAGGGAGCAAATTGGTCTTTGCGTTTAGTGAGAGAGAGGGGCCTTCTTTGCGTCTAGAGATAGAGTAGTGAGAGAGAGAGTGAACCGTCCTCCTCTGCAAAAATGAGAGAAATTGTTATTTAAAGTTGAATGAAAAAAACTTTAATATGTCGTACGACCCTTTGTATCAACTTTCAATGGTTCAATCTGTCGCACGACTGATCACGCCCGTAACTGTTTCTGGCGCCAAAACCTGCTTCTGGAACATTCCGAATTAATTCTTTAAAAGCCCAAAGCAGTTAATTCCCTGTAGGTCCTTTTTTCCGGGAAAAATACTAAAAAATACTTCCTTCACGAGAAACTCATAAAATGTTTCCGGAAGTCTCGGAACGGACCGGAAATTTACCAAAATGCCCCTTAGTGCAATTTTATCACATTAAAATGCACTTAAAAGGGTCGCGAATTGGATTGGCGTACTTACAGAGCCCCTCGGCAACGTCACTTTTGGAAGAAGTGTGGTTGTCGATAAAAAAAAGACTCAATCCCAATGAGCGGCAAGGGATAAGGAGGAGGGCTGGACAATGATCTGGGGAGATCGGGTGACTGGACCTTTAGAGAAAGGATTCCTACGTATCCCTAGGAGGGAATCAAGCCAAATCGTAGTTCGAAAATGAAACTGACAAGAAGCAAGAAAGGGTAGAGATGTACTTTCATACCTTTGCTGTGCTCACCTGTAGCTGTCGGAGGGAATGATGTTACTGCGGATGGTGGAAGGTTGTAGCTACCGGAGGGACTCATGCTGCAACTGGTGGTGGCGAGTAGTTGTCGGAGGGTCTCATGCTACCTCTGTCGATGAAAGGTTGTAGCTGCCGGAGGGACTCATGCTGCAACTGGTGGTGGCGAGTAACTGCCGGAGGGTCTCATGCTACCGCTATCGATGAAAGGTTGTAGCTGTCGGAGGGACTAATGCTGCAACTGGTGGTGGCGAGTAGCTGCCGGAGGGTCTCATGCTACTGCTGAGGGTGAAAGGTTGTAGCTGCCAGAGGGTCTTAGGCCGCTGCTGAGAGTCGTGGATGTCGGAGGGACTCATACCACTGGGTGTCGGTGAAGAGGTAGCTGCCAGGGGACTCACGCTACTGTTGATGGCAGTCGTGGATGCCGGAGGGACTCATACCACTGGGTATTGGTGAAGGGTAGCTGCCAGGGGACTCACGCTACTGTTGATTCTGCTGGGGATAGGTGTAGCTGCTGGGGAGTTTAGTGCTACTGCTGTTGGTGGTGGTGGCTGCCGGAGGGACTTAGACCACTGTTATTGGTAGCTTGCTGGTTTTGCCGAGTGCGAGACGTCCTCTGTTGATGGTTGGTTAACCTTAGGGTCGGGGACTTTGCTTGGTAGGACGGGAACTTTGCTTGCTAGGGAGCGGACTTTTGCTGGTGCTTAGGCAGCGGGGCCAGTGATACTAATGAGCGTTGCTTGGGAAGACTGACAGATGTGGAATCTTTGTCTCAGTTTTCGCTTCGAGGGGCAGTCCTTAAAACTCGATGGTGCTCAGTTGGTTATTGTACCTGCGGCGGTGGATGTAGCTGCTGGAGGGTCTTAGGCTGCAACTGCTTGTTGGAGAGTTGCTGGATGGTCGTTCACGGGATGGTCTTTGCTGAAGAGTTATTGAAGTGTCAGTGCATACAGGCCTTGATGAAGGTGTGCTCACGGGAACAGGCATTGGGTGATAACTCGTTGTGCGGAACATATCTTAATGTCGCTGAGGCTGGTGAGCATCATTGCTTGGATACTGGGGCAGCTGGAGCTCCTTCAGATGATGCTGATGAGTCCGAAGGTGACGGGCCTGATGAAGGTAATAAAGGCGGGATCTGTCACCTGCAGGGTTTGGAATCCTTGTCCAAAACTGTGATTCTAGGGGCACTCCTCACGATCAGATTATGATCACTTGATTATTATACCCTGCGGGGGGAAAACACAACACTCAAGGCACCTTGCACTTATATTTGACTTTTTTGCTTATGCGTTATTAATCTTTTGTTGCACAAGTCCATCTCAGCTGGGAATGGAAAGGAAGTGAGGATTTTGCACGGCTTGATGAGCAGATGTGTATGTAGCCATTATGCTATGAGGGATCGTGTATGGAACGAAAGTGTTTATAATGGGGTGGACCCTCTCCCATGAGGTGGGAAAATGTATGAGTGATGGATGATACGGTGCAGCTTAGGCAAGTCGGGGACGCTCCCGGGAGTACTGGCTGCAGTAGGTCTGTTGCTGGTGAGGACAAAGTGTATCGCGCGTCTGAGACAGCAAGCAGTAAAGAATGTGCAGAGAATGATCCCGGCTTGATGAAGCCCCAGTTGATAGTGCAAAGTAAACCTGGAGAGAATCTGGTTCTGAGAGAACAACATAGCAAAGCCCCAGCTTGGTGAGATTCAATGCAGCCTTATTGCGGACAAAGTCATCTTACGGCCAAGGAGGCATCCATCATTTCAAATCGCAGTCAATCAGTCGCTGGACAAGACTCGGAAATGTTTACGTTCAGGGGCGCATCTTTCGAAGGTGGGGATAGATCTCGAATTCGTGTATGACACTCTTGATTTTGGGTTTGACTCTTTTGGGAGAGTATAAGCATCACAAGGTGTGGAAAAGTGTATGGAAGCCCCTGCTGACCGAAAACAGTGTTTGGCTCTATCTCCCTATGATGTAGAAAGAGAAGACTTGTCGAGATACTTGAAAACTTGTCTTATTCGTGATGATCACAAAGCTGCTTAAAACCCTTTATTGATGTTCGGGTTAGTCAACCGCCAGAGCTGATAAGAACAAATATTCCGATTAATCATGAGGAGAAAGCCTACTGATATCGAGAATCAAACTCTGAAGGATGGAAAGTGTATGGGAATGGTCCTTGAGGAGACCGGATTTTCTGAGATTTGTTTGTGATTTCGAACTGACCAGTTGTGGTTGCCTACGTTCCCCTCCATGGGAGAAGCTTAGGTCGCCGTAGTTTGGGCATATCCCAAATGAAGAGAATGAACATTGGAATTCGAGGATCTGAGGACCTTTGAGGATTTGGAGAATTGGAAAAACATGTCCTGTTGGAGTGTTAATGGGAAACACGGATGTGAAGCCCCAGTGGGACGTCCACGGAAGGTGTTTGCGGAGGAGAAATGAAATATGCTCACATGCAACGTCGAATGAACGGATGGAATTTGCACAATCTTCGATTGATGGTCTGAAATTGTTATCCGGTAGGAACTGCGACTGGGTTTCAGGGTTACGATCGGCTTGGGTGATTCGGAATATCATGACCTCTTAAGATGAGAGTTCGGCTGGGCTTTTTGCTGGCTGAACCTCTAAAGATGAGAGGTTGTCTTGTAGGGATGTGTTTGGGATTTCTATGGCGAGGGAATCCATGATTGCATCTTCAATGCCTCTAAGAATGAGAGGTCAATCTTGGCTTTGGCCAAAGGCAAGGGTAACGGTAATGGGAATATTCTCTAAAATCGAGAGGACGGCTTGGAATTGGTTAGAGGTAATGGTGAGGGACATCCGTGCTGTCTCTTTATTCAATCTGAGACTCCTCTTGAGTAACAACCGAATCCTTTAACTTTTGCTTTCGAGAGGATCGCTAGGGACTAGGCTCTCTTTCTTTTCTTTTTTTTTTATTCTTATCTCTCTTTTCCAATTTTGCTTTTGAGAGGAGAATTTCATCTAGTTCCCAGGATGGATCATTGCTTTCCATAGTTCTTGAGCTCGGAGACGGTCGATCTTTCTTTGAATCACGGGATTCTCTAGGACAGTCCCTCGTCTTCTGGCGATGGCTAAATGGGTTTCAAAACATGCCGATCTTGAATCGAAGGGGTATTGTTTAATAAGGGTGAGGTAATGGCTTCCCTAGGGGTGAAAGGTTTCAACCGCAGTCCCTACCGGATGATCCGAACGAGATTGAGTCTTCCTTGCTTGCTTAAGTTTACTTTGAGGAAGATCCATGCAAATTCTTTGAGCGACAACGAGGATGATGAAATGGGTGTGAGCATATGGGATGCAAGATGGGGAGGTGGTGAGCCCCAATTTGAGAAGGATGTCAGTCGATTTTCTCACTCCGATCAATTTAAACATTAGCCATTTTAAAGCATTAGTCGGTGAGCAGCACAAGTGATCATTTGGAATAAGACCATTTCAACTGAGTGTAACGTGGGTGTGCAAGTGGTGCCTCGAGTCTAGCAAGAATAGAAACAAAGATTTTTATTACTGCAAAGCAAAAATTGGTCTGAAGTGGACTCGACAGACTCATGTTTGACAGCGGACATTCTAGATCCTACGAGGACTGATTGACTGCATCAACTTCGGATGGGAGGAAGAACATTGTTGACAGCGATGGGGCGAGGACCCTTCTCAATCTTTCTGTCATTCATAAGTCGTCTTCTTTAGCTTGAGCAATCTGAGCAAGCAACCGGGCCTCCCGCTCGCGAGGAAAAACGGCTTCAAGGGTAGCTCGCCACTTTTCGATGGACACACCCTTTGTACTCTGCGAACTGATGGGCTGCGAACCTCCAGACTGGTGGGCCATAATCTTCTCTGCACCGAGCATTTTGGATTCCAAATCAGATGGACGATCGCTCTGGCACTTGAACTGCTTCCGCCTCGAGAATATGGACCAATGAGCGCCGGGAACGAGAGCACACACCCAACTTACCGTAGCCTTGAGAGGAGAGAGCGAGTATAAGGTGGAGGATAGAGAACTTTGAGATGGTATGGGAGAGGGAAGAGTACGAAAGGAGATGGACTCATGCAACATCTTATTAGTGTTCAAGTAAAAATCGGTGTTTTTTTAAGTCCTATGAACAGTTGGAAAAGGCTAATCCTTTATTTCACGCAATCTAGATCTCGGGGGAACCTAGGGACACATCATCCACAAATACACCAAATGTATTGTTTCAAAATTAATAATAGGCAATGATACCTAAATAAAACCAAAGCATTTATGGGACGTACGAGCAGCCCCTATTTCTGGAGAAATTTGGGAAGCATAACGGGCATTCCTGAAGAATTTCAAGGAAAAATCTGGCAAGACCTCTCGTCGGTGCACGTTGACAAAGCGACATGATCTCTCGTTAGAACATGTCATGGGAACGACATGTCCTCTCGTGAAACCATGTTGCGATGGCAACATGCCCACACGTGCTAGGTTTTGGGATAGGTACGAAAGCTTATTATAAATTTTGAAACAATTCATTTTAATGTATTTGAAAATGGCGTGTCAAAAACCAACAGTTTTAGGTAAAATTAAAAGTGTGGCGTCACCTATAACGCGCTAGGGGGATTGGTTTGACATTAGGCGCTCAAGAGTAGGCGACATACATCACCGTCCGCGATGCCGTCAATCGCACCCGAGGGTTCTAGATCTACGTGACGTAGTGTGCGGATGACTATGTTCTTTTATTTGCAAAAATGATTTTTTTATTATTTTTTTTTATTATTTTTTATTTTTTGAAAAGGGGGAAAAGGAAAAACACACACACCCCACAGAGCACAATAATCAAAGGATCACGCAATTTGATCACGGGGCAGCCCCACAATCACAACCTGTATCATAATTCAAAGTCCTGCAGAATGGCACCTTCTGTCGCGGGACACAGGACATGGAGGGCATGTTCTGTCGCGTGACAGAAGAAGTCACATATCCAGAATCTGAAAAGAAAGTATCAACAGCCCCAGTCTCCAAGCTTAATGCACTAGCTCAGCCCCAAGCACAACAAACAGGAACCAAGGAAGGGGAGGGAATAAAGCAAAGCACTAAATGCATTTATATACATATAATGCCACAAACAATGCACACACAAATGAATGTAATGAATGTTGAACAATAACGAAAGTCTGACCCTCTTTTGAAAAACAAGTTTCAAGTCCCCAGCAGAGTCGCAACTGAATGAATGCTCGCCGAAAAAATAGGAGTCGCCACGCCGTTTTTAAGGAAACATTGAAAACCTTTTTGAAAGAGAAAATGGGTTTGGGGGGTGAGGTTACGTGTTGGGAAGAATAGAGAGTTCACCCAACACGCCTCGTCCGTAGACGAGTGTTTCTATGTTCAACATTCAATTCATTCAAAAGTGTGTGCAATTGTGAGAGACAAAATATGTGTATAAAATGCATTTTAATGCTTTGTTTTATTGTTCAACAAAGGGGAATACAACTTGTGAACCATTTACTGTGGGAGGCCACATCCCACTTACAAAGAGGACAAACAGAACTTACAACTGAAAGGTGACTTCTGCATATTGACAAAGAGTGTCGCGTGACACAGGATCTATTGTGCAGATTATGTCGCGTGACACTAACTGTCATATGCTGGAGCCTTACAACATGAAGCCCAGGACTGACATGGATCTACACGATCACTCTAAACGAGTGTGGATATTGAAGATCCACACTCTATCGGGAGTGACAAGCAAACAGGATGAACAACTTACATATGGAAAGATGACCTCTACAGGGCGACTAGTTATGTCGCGCTACACAGGATTTGGATAGCCCGTTGTGTCGCGTGACACTACATGTCTCTCTGCATAGATCTTACAATCTGCAATTAGATCCAACAGCGAACAAATTAAATCAAACAATAACACCCAAACAACTCAGAAATCAGTGAATTCACAATAAATTGACCAAGGGGACGTGGATATAGGGAGATCCACACTTCCTCGGCCAATAAGCAACAAATCCAACGAAATCACATCATGAATATCAATTATACCAAGCCAAGTAAATTAAACAGAGAGATGGCAGTTGGGACTTAATAATTGAAGGCGGATGGAGCCCAATTATCAAGTCCAAGGAACAGTAATTGCAATGAAGCAAACAAACGGAAAATATGAGATAGAGATGGAGGGAAGAGATTTGTTACCCTCGTAGTGTCCACAATCCTTAAACCACGTTAGGTAGAAGGATCTTCAAATCAGCTCCGGAAACAGATTCGAACTCTCAGATCGAAGTTGCTGTGAAGCTTCAGGTACGCGTGTGTGAGTGTGCGTTGAATGAGGACAGGGGTTTAGGACGTGATTCCAATGGAGGGACGCTAAGGGATTGGGAAATGCAGAGGACAGAAATTGGTGGTGCCGCGGTGGTAGTTAACGGCTTGGGGCTGTGATTGGCGTTTATTGAGGAGCGGCGGTGGTGAACGGTTGAGGATTTGGGAACAGAGGAGACGGAATTGATAGTTAGAGAGAGAAGTGGAAGCAATTAGCCGGTAATGAGGAAGAGAGCTAGGTGACGATGGCAGGAGAGGGAGAGGGCAATGGTGAGGAAGCGATTGTTATTGGAGGTAGGGATTTGGGTTGCCGCTGTTTGGTGAATGGGTTTTGGATGTGAGGGGAAGGATCGGTGATAGGCTTGGATTGAAGGTAGATTGGAAGAAGAAGGTGACGCGGTGATGGAGGTTGAGGGGGAATTGGAGGTCGTCGGTTGATTTTGAGGGAGAGTGAAGGTGAGGAACCGTGAAGAAGATGATCCAGGGAGGGAGCAAATGGGTCTTTGCATTTAGTGAGAGAGAGGGGCCTTCTTTGCGTCTAGATAGAGAGTAGTGAGAGAGAGAGTGAATCGTCCTCCTCTGCAAAAATGAGAGAAATTGTTATTTAAAGTTGATTGAAAAAAAACTTTAATATGTCGTACAACCCTTTGTATCAAATTTCCATGGTTCAATCTGTCGCATGACTGGTCACGCCCGTAACTGTTTCTGGTGCCAAAACCTGCTTCTGGAACATTCTGAGTTAATTCTTTAAAAGCCCAAAGCAGTTAATTCCCTGTAGGTCCTTTTGTCCGGAAAAAATACTAAAAAATACTTCCTTCGCGAGAAACTCATAAAATGTGTCCGGAAGTCTCAAAACGGACCGGAATTTACCAACACGCCCCTTAGTGCGATTTTATCACATTAAAATGCACCTAAAAGGGTCGCGAATTGGATTGGCGTACTTACACTCACCCATTCCTAACCGATTCTCACCTCAAACGGTCACACTTCCCTCAATCGGTTTTACTCCTCCACTAGAAACCTTAAGGTAAGAATTGGTCATACATGATATTACAAGGGAAGTTAGACCATCTAGAGAGCATCCTATTGAAAATGTGATTGATGATGTCTTTGGTCCCAGAATGACAAGAGGTCAACGGAGAAATATGGAAGCTCAACACAACTTATTTTCCTCAGCAATGGTCTATAATATAGAACCAAAGAAGACAAAAGAATCACTCAATGATCCCAGCTGGGTAGAAGCTATGCAAGAAGAACTTAACCAGCTCGACCGGTGCAAAGTCTGGGAATTAGTAGCTCGTCCCAATGATCTGACATTGATAGGAACAAAATGGGTCTTTAGAAATATATTGGATGAGCCTGAAAAAATAACTAGGAAGAAAGCAAGACTTGTGGCTAAAGGTTACAGACAAGAAGAAGGAATTGATTATGATGAGACTTTTTCCCCGGTTGCTAGATTAGAAGCCATTAGGTTATTCCTTGCCTATGATGCCTATAAAGAGTTCAAGTTGTACCAAATGGACGTGAAAAGTGTCTTCCTCAATGGACAACTTCAAGAGCTAGTCTATGTTGATCAACCACCTGGATTTGAAGAATCCAAGAAGCCTGATCATGATATAGGTTGAACAAAGTTTTGTACGGCCTCAAGCAAGCACCAAGAGCATGGTATGAAACTCTCTCCAAATTCCTACTAAGTGAGAAGTTCCAAAGAGGTAAAATCGATACAACCTTATTTATTGCTAAGCATAATGGTCATTCATTGTTAGTTCAAATATATGTAGATGATATTATATTTGGTTCTACTAACGAAAACTTATGCAAAATATTTGAAAAACTTATGCAAAGCAAGTTTGAGATAAGCATAATGGGAGAATTAACCTTCTTTCTTGTACTTCAAGTTAAACAAACTCAAGAAGGAATCTTCATCAACTAAACCAAATATACAAATGATCTTATCAAGAAATTTGGTCTTGATTCTGCTCATCCTCAAACCACTCCAATGGCTACTAATGTACATCTTGACAATTATGAGTCCGGTAAGAAAGTAGATATGACATTTTACCGAGGTATGATAGGATCTCTACTTTAGTTGACTCCTAGTAGGCTAGATATCATGCTTGCTGTTTGTGTATGTGCTAGGTATCAAGCTGATCCTAGAGAATCTCACCTTCAAGCTGTAAAAAGAATCATAAAATATCTTGTGGGAACTGTTCACTTAAGTTTATGGTACCCTAGAGATTCTTCTTTTACTCTAATCGGTTATTCAAATGTTGATTTTGCAGCTTGTAGGGTTACAAGGAAAAGTACTAGTGGAACTTGTTAATTTCAAGGTCACCGATTGGTTTCCTGGTCTTGTAAGAAGCGAGCTTCAACTTCCACTTCTACAACTGAAGCTGAGTATATAGCCGCTGGAAGTTGCTGCTCACAAATCCTTTGGATGAAGAAACAACTGGTGGACTATGATTCAATAGAAGTATGTCCCATTTATTGTGACAACTCTTCAACTATCTCAATCTACAACAATCCTGTGATGTATTCCAAGACAAAGAACATAGACATCAAGTATCACTTACTCAAGGATCATGTTGAAAATTGTATGTTGTTCTTTTAAAGGTTCATACTGACTATCAGTTAGCTGATATACTTACAAAACCCTTAGACAATAAACGTTTTGAATTCCTTAGAGGTGAACTAGGCGTGATTGATATTTGTGGATAAACTGTGCTAACTTTGTTACTTGTGTAAGCTTAACTGATCAAAAGGTAATATTACTATTTTGTCCTCAACTGACCATGCTGCTCATTTCTTAACCGATGGCCATCCCTTAACCGATTAACCCTAACCGGTCACAATATTTAAATCGGTCACAAGATCTCAATCGGTCAAGAAGATCTCAACCGGTCAAAGAAGTTCTCAACCGCTCAAGCCTTCAAGCGGTTACTCTTGTAACTGATTGTGACAGTTCAGCCGGTCACCCAATGTCTCAACCAACAATGAGCTACGGCTGGACCAATCTGTTTTAACTGGTGCGTCTAACACCTGATGTCCTTTTAAGTCTTGTCCAACCACATACCTGACACCTTTGTGAGCTGTTTACCAACTTCGTGTCAAAGGTAGATCAAAAATTTTTTTTGATAAAAAGGTAATCTCATTATCACTCCTATTTATCTGTAAGCTTATCTCTTTTGGTCATTATAATTTTTAAAATTTAAACTGTTGCGCACACGTTCCTATTTTTATGCTTTCATAACTACGATCTTGTACCATAATCCCCTATTGTTTAGCATCAATTAAAACGTTTGAATTTATTTTGCTTCTCCCCATAAAACCCTTTCCCATTCCCCTCTATCTCTCACCTCCCCTTCCTATAAAAGGATTTTAAACACAACATTTTAAACTTTTTCCAAACTCTCAATCTCTCTAATCTCGCTCAAACTATCTCTCAAATTATCTCAGCTCTCTTAACCTTCACCGCCGGTGAAACTTACTTCGAAGTTCATACTTTTTAAATCTTCTTTATCATCTTCATCCGGTAATACTTAGATATATTTTTGTTACAAACAACTTCTCGTCTATTTCTTTAAATTGTTCGAACTAAAATTGATTGTGTTTCTTGATGTTTATAGATTTAATGGCTCTCAAACCAACCCCGAAGAAAGACATATACGGAGGTTACATTCTATCCTTTTTCTTCGATTCAAAGCAAGGCAAGCTTCTCAAAGCCATCCTTGTCGGTGCCGGAGTTCTGCCATTCTTGTTGCCGGAGGGTTCAGAGGAAATTTATTATGAGCTAGTTAATGAATTATTTGACAATGATTCACTTGATGAAGCTACTAAGGCTGGTGAAATCCCTTCCATCATCTCCACCGTTGCCGGTGTACCCGTCACCTTCTTCCCAGCCTCCATTCGGGAAGCATTCCCAAACCTTCCCATCTCCGGCCCCTCTACTATTAGTATGAAGAATATGCAGACTGCCTGAGCTCAAATCATAGGAGATGAGCCTTTTGTGACTGGTGAAGGAAATAAGAAAGCTGATTTGGACCCTCTAAATTATGCTCTTGCTGAAATTGTTGACTGATGCATCATCTGTCGGTCAGACTCTCACCATTGTATAACGATGATCCAGTTTGAAGCTATGGCAGCCATCTTTCCGCAGAAGGAATTTAACTGGTGTACTTTTATCTACAATTTCATAGTGGTGGCTTTCAAGAAATTCAGGAAGGAGAAACCGTTGGATAGGGCAAATAAGGCAAGACCATGTCATTATTTGTTGATAAGCAGAGTATAGAGGAAGAATCTAGCCATTCTTGTTGCCTCTACCGGTCAGCCTAAATACCCTCAGTCTTAGGTTAAAACATTTGATAAGGCTGACTGGGGAAGAATCATAAAGTAATCAGGTGATACCTCTTCAACCGGTGATGCTTCAACCGGTGAATCCTCAGCCGGAGCTCAAACAGTTGAGAAGAAGAAGAAAGTCTACAAACCAAAGGTGAAGAAAACCTTGGTGCCTGAGTCCTCTCAACCGGTTACCACTCTACCGGTCAAGAGGAAGGTAATCGATCCATCGGTCACAGCTGCTCAATCGGTTATGACCCTTCAACCGGCAGATACTCAATCGGCTATGGCCCTTCAACCGGCAGCTACTCCATCAGTTACTTATACCTCTTCACTGGTTAGTCCTCCACCAGTCAGGCCAAAGAAAATAAGCAGAAAGCAGATTGCTCAACCTCAACCCCTGAAAACTTCTTCTCCAACTACCTCAACCTCCTTGCCCAAATGCAAACCTCTTCCAAAATTAGCCTCCCAATTTGCCAATGAGAATGGTGAGAGAAAGAAGCAAATTGAAGCATATATAGCCAAATTTTTCCATTTCATTCCAAAAAGGTTATTTTCTCATGACTTCTTGACCGGTGTGACTCCCATAACCTGGCACATATCAGACCCATCGGTCAGGAGGTGCAAACAGACCCGAAACCCAACCTTCCACATCTTCTATAACCATCCTTGGGGCACTCAAAATAAGCCAATTCCCTCTACCAACTGGGTTCATCCCATTGACCATCTCCCTCCTTTTGTCAGAAGACTTCTTGAATTCCATGAGTTGCATAAGGATTATGTACCTGCTGGAGACATCTATAACTATGTAGATTTCAAGAACACTCATGAGGAGAATGGCATTTACTTCAAAAAATATTTCCAACTCAGTGAGTTTGATTCTTCTCTCTCCAAGCAAGATCTTTATAAGCTCTACAACCGATAATGTGACTTACTTCCCAATCCATGGAATGCTATTTACTTGGCTTAAGATTGGTTGCGTAAGGATATGATGGTACTGCAGTATGGACTGACTTCGCTATGTTGTATGATGTCCAAAACACCCTTCAAGAGTCTGACCCTTATAAGTTAGGCAGACTTGGACTTCCTGATGATCTACTTCCTTACTTTGACACGGAGCCAGTGTCACTAGGTCCATGGAGGAACCAACTGATTAGAAATGTCATGGACCTGGTGGAAAATATGTTAGAAGTAAACAAAGAGCTGCAAGCCATGAGAAACATCAATTTTGCTGACTTCTTCTCTTCGGTTTACTGAAATAAAAATAAGTGGACCTCCACAACCGATGAGGAGATTGAATATTTGTTTAATGTGATTGGGGGTGATGAAGAGGGTGTTGCTAATGATGATGTTGATGATGATATTGAGAATGCTAGCTCTAGTTCTAGCTCCAGCTCTAGTTCCAGCGGTCAGGATAAGAAAATGGAGTTTGTGACTCCTCAACCGGTTTCACCGGTTAAAAGATTGGGAGGAGGCCTAACCGGTTCACCAGTTACAAGCCTATAAGGAGGAGAAAGCATGACCGATCCCTCATCGGCTAGACAACCGATTGAATGCCCTTAACCAATGTATCTGCTGAACCGATTGAGGAGGAGAAAATGGATGCTGATGATGTGAATCTGCAAGCTGCTTTGGCTGCAAGCTTATTTGAAAGTGAAGTGGATCTCCAACATTCAACAGCTGAGGAGTATGCCACCCAAGCAGCCATTCAAGCCAGTTTACTAGTCAGTCAAGCTAGTGCTCTAGTGAAAAGCAAAGGACCAGTTATGGATGTTGATCCAATTTTTGAGGAGGAGGAGGATCCTAATTTATCAGATTTATTTGAAGAAGATGATGCTATCGATTTTCATGCACCTAAACCGTTTGAGTATGACCCCTTTGATCCAACTCATCCTCCAGCTGATTTTGATTTTTCTGTGGATCAAAAGGAATTGATGTCCACAAGGAACTACTACACTACAAGGGCCTCCATTCCTCGGTTTCCCAATGGTATGTTCCTTTTTTATCTGCATGAGAGGTTTTCTAGCTCCAGCAGCCTTCAACCGATGTCCATGCCTCCACCTATAGCCGATGAGCTTCAACGCAAAATGAGGCAAGACAGAATGCAAACATTTATTGATGTGGTGGAAACAATAAAGGTTGGCTCCTTACCGGTTGATACTCCTCCCCACCAGATAAATTCTAAGGGACCAGGTGAGAACAACATGAAGTTTGTTACTCCTCGTATTCTGAGATTAAAGAAATGTGTTGATCCTCCCCGAAATGCCAAGTTTATCCCTGGGAAAGCAGAGCAGCAGTTAATTCTCGACTTCCCTTCAAAGAACTTATCTTTTATTCCTGCTCAGACGGCTCGATCAGGCACATTAAGGATTGCTGGTCAATTTCCTCAAAGACTCCCTCGACCGGTTGAGTCATCTCTTCGAACCGACAATTTATTTATCAGATATCTGGCTATCAACGGTAGGATGACAAGGGTGTTAGAACTGATAATTATGGCCTGGAGTTTTTAAGGTACAAAGGTGGTTGGCTTTATGCCACAAGTTCCAAGGCTATCAGTAAGGAGGAGCATGGAGCAGTGCATCCTCAAAGCAACATTCACTATGCCTTTCAACTGATTACTATGTTAAGGCTGGCTGCTTTGGTTAGGTTAAGGTAGAGTGCACTTCCTTTTGCTAGTTAAGCTGCTGAGATGATAGCACTTATTTTTGAAGAGGCCAAGGATATTTATTGTGCCATGTAAATGAGCTTTTAAAATAGTGGGTTTATGACCCCAGTTATGTCCGTCTCAATTGATTATGAGGAAGAGTATATGGAGATGGAAGTTCCTCCAATTGGTCAACAGCCTGTGACCAGTCAAGTTCTTTACCGATCTCTCAACCGGCCAGCCTCTGTCAACCGGTTATCATTCTTCAACCACTCAAGCTTCTCCAATCGTTTCTATCCCTTCAACCGACCACCTCTTCTTAATCGTTCCAACTCCAGTAACTTGTATTACTCCATCAAAAATTCCCTCAACTTCTACCCCAATCAATTCAGTTATTGTCTCTACTTTGCCACCGGTTGTTGAACCTTCAGCTTCACATGTTACAGTTCCATCAGTTGATGAAATTGAAGTTGATCTCCGTAAACCAACCATTGTTAATGATTTGGTGGAGTTACATGAAGCACTTGTATGTGACCTTGCTAAGTCCAATCAAAAGGAGGAAAGACAAAGAATGACAAGAGTGAAAACATGTTTTGCCCAAGCCTTAGGAAGCTTTGTGGAGAAGTTGAATCCGAAGGATGCTACAATCATTGACCTTGTGAAGGAACTGGCCATTTCTACCAATTCAAACAAACAATTGTGTGATGAAGCAATAGCAGTCCAGTCAAACCTTTTTGAAGCTACAGAAGAGCTGAAGAAAGCAAATTAAAAAAACCGTGACTTGTCAGCTCAACTCAGAGACACCTAAATGCGTTGATCAAAGTTAAAGCCCAAAATGAAATTCTGATAAAGCTATCTGGAGATCAGTCAAGGAAGTCTGAAAAGAAGAAGAGGAAGAGAGAACAAAAAGATAAGGAAGTGTCGCCTAAGAGATCAAAGTCTGAACTGGCTGCAACTGTTAATTCATTGGCTACACCATCAAAGTGAAAGGATGATCAGTCCAAGAAAGATTCTTCAATCGATCCTGATCCTGATGCTGCTATATAGAATGAAACATATGATGTATATGTCTTTTGCTTGTCAGCCGATTGCCTTATCAATGAGAATTTCTTACCTTCACTCTCTTTCATTTAAAAGTTTATTTATGTTTACTTGAATTCCTTTTATATTTTTTGAATGATTTTACTGCTACTAATTCTTTCATTTGCAGGTTACATCATTCATCCTTTTCTCCATTTTTTTAAACCTTTAAATTATAAAGCTTTCCATAGGTTACATCAAATTGTCACTTGACTTAGGAAATTTTATATAAAATATAAAACTCTTGATCAATCTTTTACTAAGTTAAGATAGATGTATACCTTAGGATGATTGAACTTAAGCAATTAGGAGAAGATTGTTAGTCAAATATATATATATATATATATATATATATATATATATATATATATATATATATATATATATATATATATATATATATATATATATATATATATATATATATATATATATATATATATATACTCCTCTGTCCCAGCCCACTGTAAACCAAAAAAAAAAATGGCACACCAATTAAGGAATATTATTAAAATAATGAAAATGTGTGGTAGAAAATGAAGAGAGAGAATGAGTGGAGTAAATAGTAGGTTGGTTGAATAAATTGTGTGGTGGAGAATGAGTGGAGTTAATGAGTGGGTGGGGTAGGGAGAATATAAAATATTAAAGGACATTCCATTTGGCGGTTTACACTTTGGGACGGAGGAGTATATATATATATATATATATATATATATATATATATATATATATATATATATATATATATATATATATATATATATATATAACTTTAGAATTGCTTAATTCCTAACATGTAAGCATTATTGAGGATCCCTAATTTTAACTAGACTATTTAGAATTTTCTATGTACCCTAAGGATCTCCTTAGTGCTAGTGCCAGTGTTTTTAAAATTGTATTTCTCTCTATTTTTGTTGTTCAATAAATACTGAGATGTTTTTTATGTTGATTATC
Organism: Adenophora triphylla var. japonica; assembly: GCA_022495995.1. Classification (NCBI taxonomy): domain Eukaryota; kingdom Viridiplantae; phylum Streptophyta; class Magnoliopsida; order Asterales; family Campanulaceae; genus Adenophora; species Adenophora triphylla. The sequence continues at coordinate 220,102 of JAFEMH010001389.1, read as the reverse complement.
GTAAAAAAAATACTCTCAATCAAAATGAGTACTCCATCCCTGCATTTCACTACAAACTACACACTTTTCTCATTTAGCGTTCCACTACAATCTACACACTTCCTAAAATGAAAATATTTTATTACTTTTATATTAAAAAGTTTCACATGTTATACTCACGATAACAACTCAATTATTATTCTCTATCTCACTTCTTCTCTACTATACCACTTTCATACCCACAACACCTAATCCATTAATACTTTCCTTAATTCTCGTGTAAATAGTAAGTGTTTAGTTTGTAATGAAACAGAGGGAGTATACAAAATAAATCCAAATTTACTATTCGATCAAGAGTCATTTTATTTATTGTCAACATTTATTTTGGGACTGAGACAATACTATTAATTTAAGCCGTATATATTTTGTTCAGTTGTTCAAAACTGAGAAGTAGTGAACAACTTAGAACAATTGAGAAGTTCTTAGTTATTGGTTGTCATAGTTGGTTGTCTTCTCAATTGACAACTGAGAACTTGTTCACATAAGTTCTCAATTGTTGGTCGTCGGTCGGAGTTGGTCGCGTTATCAATAGTTGACAACTGAGAAAGATTGACAAGTCAGAACAATTAAAAACTTCTTAACAGAACAACTGAGAAGTTCTCAATTGTTGGTCGGTGGAATTAGTTATGTTCTTAGTATTTGACAACTGAGAACGATTGACAACTGAAAACTTCTCTGCAAAACAACTCAGAGGTTCTCAATTGTTGGTCGCCGGAGTTGGTCGTTGGTCGGAGTAGGTCATGTTGATTGACAACCGAAAAAAACTGAGAAATTCTCAGTTGTTTGGTTGTCGGAGTCGGCCGGAGTTGGTTGCCTTCTCATTTGACAACTGAGAACAACAGTTCTCAGTTGTTGGTCACTGATCGGAGTTGGTTGCATTCCCAGTTGACAACAGAGAACAACAGTTCTCAGTTGTTGGTCGCCAGAGCGGTCATCGAAGTTATCATATTCTTATTAGTTGACAACTAAGAACTTATTGATAAGTTTTCAGTTGTTTGGTCACCGGAGAAGTCGCCGGATTTGATCATGTGCTTAGTAGTTGACGATCGATAACTTACTGATAAGTTCTCAGTTTTTCGGTCCCCGGAACAATCATTTTCTTAGTGATAAGTTCTAAGTTGTTTGATCGCCGGAGCGGTCGCCGGAATTGGTCACCAGAGTAGTCGTTTGAGTTGGTGGTTGCCGGAGTTGTTCACCGGATGAGGTGGCGAGGGGTGGCCTAAAATGATAGCCGTTGGAGAGAAAGTAAAATGATGAGCAGGGTGGATTTAGTAAAATAATGAGGAGGGTGTAGTAATTGAAAAGTTAGGGACTACTCCCTCCGTCCCATATTATGTTACTCCCTTACTATTTCGCGCGGAAAATAAAGAATAATGTTATTAAAGTAGGAGTTGTGAGTGGGTAGGAGAGAGAAAGTGGGGTAGAGAATAGTAAGTAGATATTTGTTGTGAGTATGACAAGTGGGTCCCATGAATAAAGAAGTATTAAAAAGTTTCCTTTTTAGGAAATTGTGACTTTTAACTGGGACGCCCTAAATGGCAAAGTGGGTAAGGTTTTATGGGACGGATGGAGTATATGGTTAGTTTTTAAATTCTATATTTTAGGATGTAATATTGGTTAGAACGAGGGATTGTATGGAAAATACCTATTATATTGTCACAAAAAATTAAGCAGCATTATTTAAAAATTGTGAAATTACTTTGCATATGTTGGTTATCCGCTTAGTATTTCTAATATTACATATAATTATTTCAAATTTCTTCAAGTTTATAGAAACTGAATGAACAGTAATGAATCACAGATAATTTGATTATTTATCTTTAAAAAAAATCAATTTTTCAAAAAAAAAAAAAAAAGAAGAAGAAGAAAAAAAACGTGTTTTTGAATCGTACTATGTCATGTAAATAAGTGGAACTTCTTTTAAATGCACGGTGTCATTTTTAAATAACTGAAACTTTTTAAAATCATGAGATGACATTTTGTAAATAACTGAAATTTATTAACACATCCTAACGCTCTTTATAGCTTAAAACTGCAACTGACACAGTTTTTACATTAACACTACTGACACATTTTATCACACAAATTGGCAATCACCCGGTCTGATTTCGATCTAGTTTAAAAATCAGTTTTTCCCCTTTTTAGGTATATTCAAGGAATAGAAAAAACAGTTTTTAAACAGACCAGAATCAGACCGGGTGACTACCGGTTTGTGTGATAAAATGTTTAAATGTTAGTGTAAAAACGAGTGTTAATAATAGTGTTTTTTAGTGCTAGTGTTAGATTTAAAAAAATGTCATTATTAGTGTTAAAGAATGTTGGTGTTCAGTTTTAGCATTAAAAAATATAAGTGGTAGTGTAGAAAAGAATGGCAGTGATAGTGTTAAAAAGTTTCAGGACGCTTTAACAAGTTATAGTAATTTACAATAATGACACCACATGATTTTTAAAAACGATTGGATTATTTACAAAAATGTCATTACACATTTCAAAAGAAGTTCCATTATTTAAAGAATGCCACAGCCCAATTTAAAAACACTAGTATTTTTCTAATTGCTAAGAAAAAAAAAGTGATTTTTCGTTAAAACTTTAATTCACAATAAAAAATCTACTAGTAGAATTTTTTTAAACTTCCATCAAAATAATTTTTTTTTTTTTCAAAATTCAATCAAATTAATTGAGAACATCATTTGGGTTTGCTAAAAGTTTCTAAATCCGATCTTTGAGGAGTGTACAAAGCATGTAATACGAGTTTTCTTTACAAACTCTTAACTCACTCCACAATTTTAGACTACAAAGCATGTAACGATGGCCAATGAGCCTTTGGCCCAATAGCATAGTTTTTTACCTTCTCTCTCTCGGGAAGGTTACGAACCCTACCTCTACGTTGTATTTGAAATGTTGTAATTAAAAAAAAAAAAAAAAAAAAAAAACAAGTAAAGATGCTGAAGACAGCAATAAAATGTTAAAACCCAATCTACTATAAAATGTACTTCCCCACAAAACCATTTTTTGTATTGAAAGGGGGCAACTCCTACAACTCAAATCAGTATATATATTCTATACAATATAGTCCCTGAAAAACTTTTATAACTGAAAATTCTACACACTAAACAGCATCTCACTCTTTGCTCTTTTGTCCCTCTGCTCATTTGCTAAAACACTAGAACAAAGAAATTAAAGTGGGAGGGAGAGAGAGAGAGAGAGAGAGAGAGAGAGAGAGAGAGCACTGACAATCTGACATTTATACAAATTTTAATCAGGACTGACGCACATTCGTAAGAGCCCGATGAACCATGTCAATGAATTGATTGTCCTGCCATTTCAAAGCAGCAAACAATTAGATACTCCCTCCGTCCCATAATAAATGAACTGATTGTCCCATCATTTCAAAGCAGCAAACAATTAGATACTCCCTCCATCCCATAATAAATGTCACAGTTTTTCTTTTTGATCCGTCCCAAAATAAATGTAGCATTCTAAATAAGAAAATATTATAATCTAATTTGATCATTGTGCAAGATTGTACAAGCAATGTGCAAGATTGTACAAACACACTTCATAATAACGTTGACAAATCAAATGTGACATTTATCATGGGACACATAGAGTACAAGAAAACTAAATAATTTTCGTTAATTCAAGCAAAACTACTCAAAAGTAATATTCTTCAGTGATGCAGCATTCCAAAAATAAGCAAGAACCAAATATATAAATTTGAAGTGAAAATATGCACTATATTTAAGCTGTTGCGACTACATCAAATAAACTACCAGCGACATTAGCATAAAGTTTAAAGTACTACAAAAAAGAAAAAAATTGGTAATAGAAGCGAAGGATTTTCATGAGTAGTTCTTGATTTCAATATTGCCAAGAGAAACTAGGCCTTCAGTTCACCATGGATTCGGAAGGAAACTATATCTTAAATAAGTAAAATGAACATCAAACATCATGTTACCATAAAAATCTCCATTGCTTTGAGAACATACATGCCTTGACAAACTCCAACTATGTTCACAGTCAACAGGGTGTCGGTCGTTTCTCATTACTCCATGAGATATAACTCTGATCTCGAACAACGTGTATGGTATTTACTTTCGTAAACTTCCACATAATCTTCTTGTAAAACACATCTTCACCAAGCATCTAATGTTGTGTAATTTTTTATTCACATTAGTTCTCACATTTCTTTACTTGTGGTTTACATTCTTGTCATATTAAGAGATTCAGACTCTCTCCCTCTATATTACTCCCTCCGTCCCACAATGTTTGTCCCATTTGACTTTTTTGTTGAACTTTGACCACAAATTTATGAGAGATTAATCATGTTCATGAAATTCTAAAAGTTGTTGTTGATAATATTATTAATGGTGAATCAATAGGAATTTTTAGAATTTCATGAACATAATTAAATTGTCATATATTTGTGGTCAAAGTTCAACAAAAAAGTCAAATGGGACAAACATTTTGGGACGGAGGGAGTACCATACTAATGTACATGTGAGAAAAGAGATTCCTTCATTTCTCTCTGAATATGTGGTTTATGATTGTGTAGTACTACCTCCGTCCCAAGATAATTGTTGTGTTTAACTTGTCAAACATATGTTGCTCTGCTTTTTTGTACCTTGTGTGTACTACTGCTAAACTAATTCCTTTTATAGAAATGCAATATTTATTGTTGGGACAGAGTAAACTACCGGGACTAAGCAAGGTTCTAAAAAGTGCTAGGCGGATGCTAGGCGGCGGAGCCGGGCCTAGCGCCTAGGCGGGGACTAGGGGGGATTAGTCGGGATCTAGGCGGGACTTAGACCTAGGCGTTGGAGAGGGGCCTAGCGCCTAGGCGGGGCCTAAGCGCTCTTAGGCGGGGTCTTTTAGAACACTGGGACTAAGGCTTTGTTGTTGTAATAAATTACCGAATTGACCCCGTACTATTTGCTTGCCATCATTGAAACCCCGTACTACTCCCTCTACCCATAATAAATGTTGCACCTTGACTTTATTGGTCAACTAAGTTGACCTATGACCAAAAAGTTATGTAAATTTGATTATCTTTGTACTATTCTAAAAATGATTAATAACGCACCAATAGAAACACTATCCATAACTATTTTTAAGTTTTCATAAAGACAAATAATTGATCATTAAATGTTGGTCAAAATTCAACTTAGTTGTCCAAAAAAAGTCAAAGTGTGACATTTATTCTGGGTAGAGCCGTCAAGTTGGGACGGTCCCGTCGGGACGTCCCGTCCTGCCATACAAATGGGAAGAGATGGGACGGACTATTTTAGTCCCGTCCGTTTCGTCCCGTCCCGTTCTCGTCGTGGGACAATTTAGTTTCGTCCCGTCCCGTTATCCCGTATTGACGGCTCTATTCAAAGGGTTGTTCTAATGAATTGGCCGTATCTTTCACATTGTTTTTGTCAATTGATTGGGTAGATTCTGAATCTCTTGATATTTATGAGACTAAACAAGATTCCACCAAAAAAAAGGAGCTAAACAAGAGTGTATGATCTCAGATATGCTGAATACTACTCTCTTATGTCCCAAAATGAACTGTGAAAAGCATTAACAACAGTTTGTTTGCTAAAGGTCCACATTTCTGATTGAAGTTGTATAATAACAGGGTTTGGCAGGACTATCTGTAGCGACAAGCCTGGTCTTAATGAAGCCTACGGGCTGTGAGGATCAAACGACTCCGTGTGGTGTCCACTCAGGCCGGGAGATAGCTTTATTTTATACATCCATCTGCTTGGTTGCACCGAGAAAGGGAGGTTATCAATCTAACATAGCCACCTGTGGTGCTAATCAATTTGATGAGAAGAACATAAACGGAATGCATTTCAAGGTGTGGCCTTGGCGCCTAGTCAACGCTTATCCCTCCTAGTCAACGGGCCCGCATTGTCCCGCGGGATCCCGCGTCCCGCAAATGGGACGGGATGGGACGGAGTATTTTAGTCCCGTCCCGTTTTGTCCCGTCTCGTCATGTTCCCGTCGTGGGACAACATAATTTCGTCCCGTCCCGTAGTATTCCCGAATTGACAGCTCTAATTTTGGGACAGATGGAGTATTTTTTTACCAAACTTAACCTGCGTAACTTCGCTTATGACAAAACAAACCAAATCCTTTGCTAATTACAAAATAAACTAAATCGCAAATGCCTTCAGTTTTTTTAAAGAGCTTGTACAATTTGTACCTACAATGTCTTTTTTTAAGTTAAAAAATATCAAGTAGGCTCACATGTTAATAAGTTAACCTAAATTCAGTAGTTGATCAATTGGAATTGTGTTTATTAACATGGTGAGCCAATCTTGTTAGTCTAATTTATTAACAAGGTGTGCCTCACTATATATTAATATTTTAGGTCCAGCTAGGTCCAAATTATACAATCTCGTTAAAAACTAACTCCCATTTGCAATTTAGTTTTATTTTGGTAATTAATTTAAGTGTGCAGGCCAAGTTTAGGAAATGGGGGTTCAAATGACGGCAAGCAAATAGTACAAGGGGCTGAATTGATAGTTTAATCTTTTGTGAATGATGAAAAAAAGAAAACGCGGCATTTATTTTGGAAATGAGGGAGTACAAGAATTCTGCTCTCCATCTACTATTCCCCATTACTTTAGTAAACACAGATTCCAGATGCTTTTCTGATAAAGTTGCTGCAAACTAGTTAAAGAGAAATTTAGTGGAATCACATTGAAGAGATGTAGCCGAAGTAGAACATATATTTGGGTTCTCCTAGTAAGACATAAACGAGTAATGTAGAGTACTAAATAATCATATCATCAAACTAATAAAAAAAAAACAAGCAATTTCAGAGAAAGAGAAAAGGAAAACAAATAGGAAGGGGATAAGCAAGAAAAGTAAGTCTACTTCTATCTTTATAATAGAAAAATATTTTATGGCAAATGGCTCGTTTTGGTGACAAAAGTTCTCACTATAAATGTGATGCTTAGCCATAGCTTCCATTTATATTTACATACTCCCTCTATCCCAATTCAAACTACACGCTTTGGGTTGGGCATGGAAATTAAGGAAAAGTGTTAGAAGTGAGTGTTGAGAGTATGAAAAGTGGGGTAGAGAATAGTAAGTGGAAAGTTGTTGTGAGTGTAAAGTGGGTCTCATTGGATAAAGAAGTATTATAACTTTTCCATTTTAGAAAGTGTATAGTTTTAACTGGAACACCCTTTTTGAGTAAGAAGTGTAGTTTCAACTGGGATAGAGGGAGTATGTAGTATATATATATATATATATATATATATATATATATATATATATATATATGTGTGTGTGTGTGTATATGCAGAATGTTTCGTATGAGAACGGATGCGTACGAACTGTGAGGAAAAAAACGCTTATCTACATTCTCTCTCTCTTTCAAATACGCCGCTCCTCCTTTTTCTGGCGAAAAACAAACTCTATATCTTCTTCCTTGCTCTTTCTTCACTTCTCTCTTCACCTTCATAATCCAAAAGTGTGTACCAAAATAACAAAAAACCCCGCTAAAACACAAAACGATACTTGTCCGTCTCGAAAATTTGCCACGACCGTCCCCGTCCACATCTCCCTCTTCTTCTCGTTTTTTTATCTTGCGTACCTCAGCTATTGGTGTTTTATCGTCTTTGCACATTCAATTGAACCTCAATTTCAAGAAAAATAATAGACCCCAATTTGGGATTGAGACAAGGAACCCCAATTTTGATTTCACAGATTGCAAAACGCCAAGGTTTTTAATAATTTGAAACCCTAGAAACGTCCCTAGTCCCAAATTCGGGGGGAGCTACAAGGATGGCCATTGGAGTTCATTTAAAAGCGGCCACTGCATGATCTCGATTTCCCCTCTTTTGGATTAGATTTAGGCGTAAATGAGAGAGAGAACGGGGCTGGAAATCGATTTTATAACCCCAAAATTGATTTCGAGCAGAAATTTGAATCTAGATGTCTTCAACAAAATTGCAGAAGGAGAGAGAGAGAGGTTGAAAAAAGAAGAGGCACAGGGAATTTGGGAAGAAGTTTGTTTGCGTTGAGGGAGATAGGAAAGTTGTAAGCGTTTTTTCTTTAATGCGGTGCGTTGTATTTCCCAAGTCCGTACGGATGGATTCGTATGAGAACGGCTCTCTCTCTCTCTCTCTCTCTCTCTCTCTCTCTCTCTCTCTATATATATATATATATATATATATATATATATATATATATATATATATATATATATATATATATATATATATATGAAAATAATTAGATTACAATACACAGAAGATTAAACAAAAAATGGGCAAGCAGTCCGAAAAAAAAAAAGAAACTACAATTGACAATACATAATGACTGCAGACCAATCTCGAATCAGAACTTTTTTTTTTCTTTTATAAGAAATACACAAGCGATATATTTGATTGGTTAAAAAAATATGGTTGTCGACAGGTACATACCTGAACAAGTACCAGGAGTGCTTCACGTACTTTTTCTCTTGTAATACTAGAACCAAAGTTTGGGGCCGGGGTAGGAGTGAGGGATGGTGGAGGGGTTGGTGGTGGAAATGGTTGAAGCAATGGAGCACCATATGGGCGTTGTAGATTCCCATGAGAATGAAGCGGAGGAGCAGTAGGAATAGACGAAGAAACAGATGGTAAAATTTGTGCATTAGATGGAGGACAAAAAAAGGTTGCTGGTGTTACAAGATTAGTCGACCGGTTGGATTCACGTGCATCAAGGGGAGGCATCAACGACATAGATGTTGAAAGAGGAGTTGGGGTCTGGATGGGTGCTGTTATAGCTGGTGGGACAGGGCTGGGTGAGCGAGAAGGAAGAGGCATTCCTGCAGAAGACTGGCAAGGCTGTGCTGCAATTGGAACATTTGAAGTATTTATATTCATTGCCGCCTGCAGTGTCCAAGTGAAAGTCAAAATTTAGACCGCATTTTAAAAAGAAAACCAGAACCAACAAAGAGCTCTAGCCATCAATATCAGATACAAAGGTAACTTAAGCGATCAATGGTCGAATCATGTATTGTGAACTTCAGGAGCAGAGCAAATGGGTAGAGGGGGTCAACAGAATAGTAACGTTCGTGGTTAAAGAAATATTGCCTCCCCAGACTTCAGATAAACTGATGGTAGCATTTTTATTTTTATTTTTATAGAAATATAAATTTGTATTAGAAAAAGGTCAATTTACAAACAGATGGACAAAGAAAAAAATACATGGATCCTACATTAACAATAGCAGCAACCCAGTTCCTCTTCAAGTCTTCAAGTCATTAAGCGATAAACTTCGCAAGGCAACATTAGCATATGGACAAAGAGAAGCTAACGAAAGCACTTTTTCCCTCAATAGATGCCTCAGAATTAAAAAATCCTCATGTTCTTCTCCGTTCAAACACACGAACAAACTGCAAAGACGCCGCAATCCCACAAACGTCTCGCATCTTCTTCTTTACCAAAATCTCTGAACTGATTCCGAAGAAAAGAATAAACAAATTCTGGACTAACCCACACTTCATCAACCACCTCAATCAAACGATTTCATAGATTACAAGCAATACGCCATTAGAGAAAGAAATGATCATGTGTTTGACCAGACTCCTTGCAATTCACACGCCAATCCGACGTAAACATTTAGTAGACACACAAAGGTGCAACTTGTCATTAGTATCTGGCACCCTTATTTTCTTCCTTGTTTCCCAAACAAATTTTAGACTTATGCTAAGTGGTACTAATTTTAATTTTTTTATAGGGCCGCAAGTAGTACTCATTAAAGCCAGGTCGAGCCTTTTGTATTCTCACAATTTAGTTTTGGGTGAGAAACAAGAGGGAAAGGGAGAGCTAACATTAATGCCCTCTCTTTGACATATCAAAACTATCATATCTGAAATCGATTTGCAGGAATAACCTGTTTTTATTTTACATGTTCCCAAATCTTTCGAAATTAAGGCAGTGCCCTCTGTTTAAATGGAGGCTTGTTTGTTGTTACTGGTCAGTGATGCTCGGACGCTTTGGTTTACTCCGCCGTACCCGTGTCAGACACTTGTAATCAAATTGTGTCAACACGAATCCAGCGAGGTAAACTAAAGAGTCTGAGCATCATAGTTACTGGTTACATCAGTTGTATGATTTTAGTAGGTGAACATCACCAAGAAAGTTTGATCACTAGTATCCTAGAAAGTGTTACCTATGCTTTGAGCAAAGATCTAATACGTGAGTCTCTTGGTTCGTACTCATATTTTCTAAGTGAGTTTCTTCAATTTCGCATCCATTATCAAAATGTTCAATGGGGATGCAGCAAGCCTGAGTTTGGTTATTTGATGTATCCTTGGGATTTAACATATTGTCTTTGCAAATTCTTCTGCTATCCCTGTTAATTCGCGTACAGAAGAGCGAGTGTGACATCTATATTATTGGTAAGAAGGTTCAGTTAATCGTTAAATCTCCTTTTGCCTAACCCATCTTTCCTTACTAGTTACTACTCCAGAAAAGGTGAATCAAACGAACTATCTTTATGGTTAAAAGATGTTATACTATCAATTCAAGCTCCTATGTTGTTGGCCTATATCACAGGAGGGATGATGAAAATCACCAATGACCATCTTAGTAAAGTTGTTCTAGGAAAGGATAAGCCTTTTTCTAAAATAGTTGATACATCTACACGAGGATTAAGGGGAGAGAGAGAGAGAGAGAGAGAGAGAGAGAGAGAGAGAGAGAGAGAGAGAGAGAGAGAGAGGAAGGAGGATGCCAAACCGTTAATTATTGGTGCTCAGCTGATTGACAACAAACACAAAAGATAGTTTTCGAGATTAAGAGATCAGAAGCAAGTAGATTCAAAAGAAATCTCAAACAAGACAAAATATTAGTGAATGTGAATATAAGCACAGCCACATATGATCAGCTTGTAAATAACTCTTTTAACAATCTCAATTACAAAGCACTACTAGCATCAAGTATCATATTGAGCAATTGTAAGTACTTGTGTCAATGAAATCCTTATAGGAAGTTTGCTTACGCTGAAAAAATTCACAAAAGACGTATCTTCTGGGACATCAGAGACATTGGAGGTAGTTGTTGGTGATGGCTCCAAAGGGCCATCCATTACTGACATACTAGGAACTGCTTCCAGTTCTTCAAACTCACTGCACCAGAGGATAGTATATTATGAGATAGAAGCACACAGGAAGCTTAGGAGATTATATACAGTTATTTAACAAGCTCTACCCTGAGGGATGTGGATAAGAATGGAATGGAGGTAGACAAGTGCTGAGAAGTAACCACCCAAATATAATCCGAAAAACACAAATATACCTCCAAACCCCTAAAGCTTTGGGTTATATGTACTTAAAACTGATTGGCCATTGGGACATAAGCAGAATAGAGCATATCAAGGATCCCACTAAAAGGTTGGCCTATTTGAGTAATAATATACCTAAAGTAAGACAACTGGAAAAAATATCTAAACAACTAGAGATGAACTTTGTTGATAACTATGAGCAAAACCCAATTAAATCAACTATTGTGATCTACCAACGAAAGCTTTACCTTTTTGTTGTAGATACTTTGGGCTTTGAAGGCACCTTTGAGTAGGCATTAAGAATCCTGGTACCACCAGAGACATAATCATTTCAGCAATGAATTCATTTGCAATCAAAGTGTAATAAATGAATAAAATTAGCAGCATATACAGATAAAAGACTCGCACTGGGAAAGACAGTTGTAATAGGTTACTCCTTTGGAAGTGAGACCTCCTAGAATAGGACATGTTAGTATTCTTTTCAAATTTCAAATGAGTTTCTCGTCTGGGAAAAATGTACTCTACATTTTAATATTGTAATCTACACATGTTTCCTTATTAAAATTGTTAGCAAGGCCATTTTGTCAAGATATGTGTTTAGCCTGAACATTGGATTTTAAATAGTTTAATCCCTAATTCTAATTCCATTTTTTGTCTCTCCCTCTCAATCTCTATGTTTCCCGACATTAAATTGAAATCGCAGATCTCATCTGCAATAAAAGCAACATAACTAGTAGTCCTTTCAAATTATTATACCAAACATAACAGCATACTACACTATTTAGGATTACGATCATCACACAACTTCTTGCAGGCACCTATTTAATAAACAACTCTTGGAGCACTTTAGAGATAAAGGACTCCATACAACTATCGAAAAAACAAGAAATTAAATAATAATAATCATAATAATAACCCTAGGTATGAAGCCTAGAACTCTTACAATTTATCTCCTTCCTAGTTCTTTAGTCCCTACCAAGCAATTTTTGCCCAGTAATCAGATCTGAAAATAGACCTCAAATTATTTCATCCTCCAACTGCCACTACATATTTCGACACTGAAATTACCCAAAAAAAAAAAAACCAACAAATGGGTGTTGCATCAGGGATTAACTTGGATATTGATGAAGTTGGTATGCCTGTTGATCGGGTACACGTCCTTTCATAGCCACATTCTTAATTGGGTGTTTCACTCAGGGGCGACTCTAGGCTACTACTATCTTTTGTGATCAGGTAGTAGAAAGGATGTCCAGATGTCTGGTCGGGGTGAGAAAGGGGATTTCTCTCTCTCTCTCTCTCAAGGGGGGGAGGGATATGACCCTTATTAGAGTTAGCCAGTCAAGAAGCTCACTCTGTATCCTTTTTCTGTTTAAGATTTCCCGGTGAGTGGCTAAGCGAATCAAGAGGATCGTGAGGAACTTTTTCTGGAAGGGTAAGGGAAGGGAGGAGAGATCATTTTGGGACTTGAGACAGTCTATATGTGAACAGGATGAGTTAGCCCTTGGACAACTCGCTATTCAGGAACATTTCATTTGTTGGATATAAGCCACAGCATAAAGTGATAAAGAGCAAGCTCAGATAGGATCATATTTGATACGATGCCAACTTGATTGTTGTTTCTCACAAAATCCCTTGGAAATTCATTCATCAATGTATGCTTTTACTTTTTCTAACCCAACTTACAGTGAGTAACTTGAATTGGATAATTAGGATTCATTCTCGGGAGGAGGTGTAGGTAGGAAATACTTCTCTTATACCAGCATTTATTCTGCCTTTCACCTATTCAGTTGGCTCCTGTTTTGGTGTTTATTACTGGGGATGGGAGAGGAGGCGTTTTTAGAATTTTTATTACTTTTTTTCATAAGCTTAATGGTCAAGATGCTAATGATGCTCTTGGTCTTCTTGATTCTCTATCTCAGGTCCATATCTATCACACACAAGGTACCTGAGCTTGGTGAGCGATCTGGGTTATTTTCTTATTATTCCCTCTTAGTGTCTCATTCTTAATAAGCTTAAGCTAATGACATGTTGCAAATGTGTAGATTTACTAAGAAGTTCTCCCATAATTGGTATGTGATGCATAAGAGTTTAGGAAAGTCTCATGATCATTTGTTACTTCAGTGCAATTTTGCTTGGTTTCTATGGAATTAGATGTTGGGGTGAGGAGGTTATTTCTGTCTTGACTCTTTATGGTTTATTTGCTTCGGTTACAAAAAAATAAGTAAGAAAACTGCGGTATGCAGTTTTGCTTTGGCAGTGTGGGATATTTTCCCTGCTTAGGTACTTATGTACTGATCGCAATTACAGAATTTTTAGGGATCAGGCCCTATCTTCGATCGTTTTGTGGAATAGACTAGTCTTCCTGGCTACACTTAAATCACAGCTGGGGTGCCTTCCAAGTAGTCCATTGCTATTCTTCAACATGATTAGCATACGCTTATCGCTTAGGCCTACTTGTTCTTGCATACTTTCTTCATTTGAATAATTTTTTTCATTTTTTTTTTTTGCATCTGTGCTAGTACAAGTGTACGTACTAGTGTTGGGTAAGACAGAAGAGTTCCCTATTACTATTGGAGTGAATCAAGGTTCTGCACTTGTTCCCTTTCTCTTTGCTATAGTAATGGACGGATTGACGAGGTCCATTCAAGATGATATACCATGGTGTATGTTGTTTGCCGATGATATTTTGTTGATTGATAAGACAAAAAAAGGTGTTGAATGTAAGTTGAAATTGTGGAGACAAACATTGAAATCTCGAGGTTTTAGAATGAGCAAAAGCTAGACTGAATATTTGGATTGTAAGTTTATTAGCGTTAGAAGCATGAAGGCAGGGGTGATCACATTTGATGGAAAGATTGTCCAAGCTTTTGACTTTTTTCGATATCTTGGATCTATTATCCAAAAGGATGGAGAATTTGATAGGGATGTGGCTAATAGGATTAATACAGGTTGATTGAATTGGAAGAGTGCCACAAGGTTTCTATGTGTTCAGGCATGCCCCATAGATTAAAGGAAAAATTATAGCACACGGCAATTACGCAGACGCTGCTTTATAACACTAAATGTTAGGTCGTGAAACAGTGTCACGTACATAAGATGAATGTGGTGCAGATGTGTAGGCTACGATGGATATATGGACATACAAGAAAGGATCGGTTGATAAATGAGGTGATTAGGGGTAATGTATGAATTGAATCCATTGAAGATAAAATGAGGGAGAAACGTATAAGGTGGTTTGTTCATGTGAGACGGAGACTGGGTGGCGCACCTGTTAGCAGGGAGGCATGAAGAGTGGAGAAGTGATAAAATGGTGAAGGGTAAGGGAAAGCCCAAGCAAACTTGGATAAGGGTGATTGAAAATGATATGAGTTTACTTGGATTTGATGAAAATATGGCGTTGAAAAGGTCGGAGTGAAAGGTAAAAATTCATGTGGGTGATGGGGGTTGATCTTTTTATTATTATTATTATTTATTTTCCTTTCTTTTTCCTTTTCTTTTTATTCATTTCCCCTATATATTATATATTTATTCTTTTTATTATTACTATTGTGTCTCTTCTTCTCTTCTTTTCATTTTCTAAATTTTATTCTCACCTATTTCTTCTTTTAATTTTTTTCCTTACATTTTTTCTTTCACGATGACATATGAGGATTGATGTTAGCCGACCCGACCCCAAATTATTTTGGGATGAAGGCTTTGTTGTTGTTGTATCTGTTATATGGGTGGACCACTTGTCCATCTCTTTTTATACTTCTCCCTTTTCAATTGATTCTCCCTTTCTGATCAAGAAGAAGTTATAAGCAAGAAATTTTTACGGGTGTGAATTACATAGGAAAAGAACCAGCATACACAGCCAGACAGCCACGTAATATGATAATATCAATACCTGCTGAAGAGATTCGCAACCTCTTCACATTCACGTGCATTATAGAACCATATGCCATTTACTTCTTGGGATGCATTTCGATACAGTAGATATGGAAGCTGGATTTCATACTCAAAATCCCCCAAAAGATTCTCCACCAAATTATCTGCTCATACCAGAAAAATCATTCTTTCAGCATAAATAATCTAGGAATCATTGTTGGATGAAACAAAATTTATTTCATCATCACGAAACATGACTGCATTAAAAAGATGCAAATTCATATAAAATATTTGAATTAGTATAACCAATATATGTGCATTCATCTAACTTTTTCCATTCTCATCTTCCTGCTCTATACCACATTTCAATAATGACAAAGCCTGCATCAGCCCCGAACATTTCTTAAAATTAACTAATCCAATTTGCACCCACAGAAATTCAGCCTTATAGAGAAACCTACCAGCCAAAACAAACATGGTGCAGTTGCTAACAAGAGCCAAACATAGTAGGAACATTGGAGCCAAAATCTAGTGAACTGGTTCACTTTCAAGATCAAGTCTACTTAGTTCCTTGGATAAGATCATGAGACAGACCAATGGTTAGTGGCGTTCTCACAACCAATTCTAGCTTAACGTGGTAAATATGAATCTATAGTGGTTCTAATAAAAGAATATTTAGACAGTCTTAAAGATTACAGCTCTTTTTAATCCTATGTCTAATATATATCAATGTCTGGGTACTTGGATCTTCGGTTACGACTACTACTAGCAATTTGTTCCTCAAACATCTAGAAACAAGAAGACTGAATCAGAAATACCAACAAACTATTGCCGAGTCCAAAGAAGTGAAAAACTAAACAAAACAAAAGTAGGGTTGTCAAATTGTTCCTGTTTCATCTATCTTGAACTTAAAAAATCGTGATAGCGAATATAGTCAGGATTAAACGAGTCAGAGATACTAGTTTATTTGGTTGATTTGTTATTTTGTTTCTGCGGGTGCAGCAGTATCCAAGTTCGCTCAAGAAACTCTTTTTCCCAATGTACACAATTCTTCTAGTAAATGTTGTGAGCATATCGTCAAAACAAGATTCAAAGGAAGTTGATGAAAGAAATTATTTTAACAGACGAGATTCTGCAAAGATTTATATTCTAGGAGGTGTTAATTCTCTTCCCCTGCCTCCAAATGTATGACTATCCAAAAGATTTATCTTTCTCGTTATTATTTTTATTTTTTCTTCTTTACTTTTTACAATTTGTATCCCCACCTGTTTTTTCCTCACATCTTTTCTTTCACAATGAGATGAGGATTCATGTTAGCCGACCTCAAATTATTTTGGAACCAAGGCTTTGTTGTTGTTGAACTGGAAGTTAAGCAAACCAACGCCCAAACCCATGTTGCATTGTGCTGTGTTGACACGGGCACTCACACATAAATGATGTGTCTAGGTAATATAGCCAAAAAACAACTCCAAGCATTCCAGTCCCCCACCCCCAGAAACCTACAGCTCACATACAAGCAATCCAAAACTCATTTAGTACTTGTGTGTGAATTATGCTATCATCATCCTTCATCTCTTATGTTTACATGATGGTTTTGTGGCTATTTTCCATCACAGCCTTCTTTATATATACTCCCTCCGTCCCACTAAAAACTACACACTCAATATTTGCACGAAAATTAAGAAAAGTGTTAGTGGAGTAGGTGTTGTGAGTATGAAAAATGAGGTAGGAGAGAGAAAGTGGGATAGGGAGTAGTAATTGATTTGTTGAACTGTTGTTGTGAGTATGAGATGCGGGTCTCATTAATATAATTAATATAAAAGTAATAAAACATTTCCATTTTAGGAAGTATGTAATTTTAGTGGGACGCCCTAAACGGAAAGTGTATAGTTTGTAGTGGGACCGGGGGAGTATAAGAAACAAGTAATGTGTTCTTAAATGCTCAAGGATGACCATGTAAAGAGAAACTAAAGAAATATCTAAGAGATGGGGAAACTTTAACAAATTAATAATAAAATGAACCGGGAAACAAATAAAGTACTACCATAACCAACCTGTATTTCTCCGGTTCATAACAATAAACTGGAAACGAGGTTGAGTACTCCTGAAAAAATATCACAGGTGCCTATTAAAAGCTGCGTGATCCAGATTTACACAAGAAACAAGCTGGTCACATTCAATCCACTAATGTCCAATTATAACCAGCATTAATTCAGTAAGCTGGGTCACCTTTAACTTTGAACAACTTGTAAGAAAAAGTTATTTTCTATGGGCAAATTGCAATTTAGGGAATGAACTCAAGGGGGGTCTTCTATACGGGGCCTCACTATTTTTTTTTTGCCACATCAGGGCCTAATGTATAAAAAATTTGCCAGTTAAGGGCTTTTTGACGGAATACGTTAGAAAAGTCAGTTATATCCCATGTGCCTCGCACGTGATTAACAAAGTGGTTCAAATTGAAGTAGATTATCCAATTAAGGGGGTTAAATGAAATTTCCTAAATTAGAGGACTGAAATATTTTTTTTGAAAGCAAATAAAATTTATTTTAAAATACTAAATAATCAAACTTGAAAACAAATTAAAGTATAACTAAATATATATATATATATATATATATATATATATATATATATATATATATATATATATATATATATATATATATATATATATATATATTGCAAAAAAGTAAATAAATAAATTTTATATTAGTAATACAAAATAATTAATAATAAGTCATTGATTTTTTTTTCAATATATTAATTTATAATTTGACAACTTTAATTAAATAAAATTATCTAAAAAATATACTAATCACATAATAAATAAGAAAATTATAAAATAAAAAATATATATTTTACCCCCCCAAAAAAAAGGAAAACACACCCACATCCCCACCTACTAACAATTTCTTTATCAAAACCCTCCCGTTTACGCCCCAACTCTTCTCCTTCATTTTGCTTCAATGGCCTCCCTCATCTCTCCCTAAAAAACACCCACCTTCTTCGGCTGATTCCCACCACCACTACTACTTCTCCCACTACCACCATATTGAATGACAGGTTATGAGTTGTGACAGAAAAGGTGGTTGGCTATGGCTTGAATTGAGGTGGTGGCTATGAAAGAGATGGAATGGAACGTCGGAGATGGAGGTAGTGATGTTTGGTTAAATATCACGATGGTGATAGCGCTGTCGGAGAAGATCCACCCCCTTTTCTATCTCTCTCTCTCTCTCTGTTTGAAATTAGAAATGAGGTCGGGTTAGGATTTTTGGTTGAAATTGATTTTTGTTTAGGCAATGTTAGGGTTAGGGGTTGGGTAAAGTTAGGGTTTGGGTTTTCTACATTTTGTTACTGTTTGTGATGATTTTTGTGGTGGTGAACGGTGGTTGCGCATGTGCTGGTGGCAGCGATGGTGGCACAGTAATAGTTATGGTGGTTGCAAGGGATAGATGGTGGTGACTTGAGGATGGAAAGTGGGGTGGTGGTTTTGTGTTGTGTGTGGGCAGAAGGTGGTGGATGGGGGCTGTGAGATGGTGGTGACGGTGGTGGGAAAGGGTGAGGTTTAGAAAGATGAAGAACTGGAGAAGGTAGGATGTGGGGGGATGAACCTGGTATCTCTCTCTAATTCGATCCTTCTAATTTAAGAAATTTCATTTAATCCCCTTAAATAGAAAATCTATTTCAATTTAAACCACTTTGTTAATCACACGCGAGGCACATGGGATATAACTGACTTTTTTGACAAATTCCGTCAAAAAGCCCTTAACTGGCGAAAATTTTACACATTGGGCCCTGATGTGGCAAAAAAAATAGTAAGGCCCCGTATAGAAACCCCCCTTGAGTTCATACCCTAAACTGCAATTTGCCCTTTTCTAATTTACTCTAAACCCATGCATAACTCTACAAAGATAATCAAGATCATTGTTTCATATTCTCCCTACAAAAAGCTTCTTCACAAGTTTTCTTCCATGAGTACAAATCCTCATTTCTATAAACAACTACTTGGTGAAGTGAAGTAGAATTACTGTGGGCAATTCAATCCAAATCACTCAATATTAATCAAACCCAGATCATACATACATCCTAAATAAAGAAAAACTGCAGAGATTTACCTCTTAACTACAAAAAGAGATCCTTCAACATCCTTTCGACTCTGTAAGAGAATCAAAACAAAAATTCAATGAGATCATACATACAAACAAATAGACAAGTACAGAAACAGAAAGAGGTGGAGAGATCTAAGATACCCATTGGGAGAGGTCGATGTTGAATTCATAGAAAGTGACATGAGCAGCAGTGATCAGAATCTCTTCAACAAAAGGGTCAATTCGTTGCAGAACAGTTAAATTAAGGAGTTTAGTGCTGTTTTGGTCCAGATTCGGCGTCAATTTGCTGATGCCGCCGCCGCCACCGCCGCCGTTGATTTGAGACATTTTCTCAAGCACTTGGTGTGCGGACACGAGTAGTAGAAAGAAAAACCTAGGACTTATTCTAAGATGGGTGAATTAAGAACAATTGACAGAAAATCTTAACGATTCGTATGAAATTTGTGTGAGGCGAGTTGTGCGATTGATTGATTGGTTATGGTTTGGGCCGGAGATATCATTATATTTCATTGAATGAACAGGGTAAAGAAGATAGTCACGGGAGGTAGGAATGGCAATGGGCAGTTATTATGCATCGTACCACCCCATTTCCCAATTTAATTTTGTGCCTTATAATTATTTCATTTTTCAGCGGGTAATCAATTTTTTATATCATATCTATTTTTCACGGGTAGCAGTTAATCGGAAAATTCTCACGGAAATTAGTCAAATTAATATTTTGTTTTAAAGCACTTTAGCGATAAAAAAAACTCAAAAATTAACTTTGATAAAAGATAATTTTTCTACTTAAATTCATATAATCACATTCATAAGAGCTCAAAAAAAATTAAATAGATGTGTATGACACAATTCACCAAACATAAGAAAAGATTCACTAGATTACAATAAGAAAACTATAAGCAGTTCAGATAACATTCGATTCAGGTAATAGGACGGGTAATGCTAATACCAAAACCAAACCGTTCCCCACTTTTTCATTTCGGTTATTCCCTATTATCCGCCTCATATCCAGTCAAACCAGTTAATAACCGTCAACTTCGGTTCAGTTCGGGTATCCACGGTTCGGTTCAAAATTGTCATCCCTATGGGAGGGGCAAGGTAGTGGGATGCGCTTAGAAATTTGGAACATTATCAGCAGAGGTGGTGGAAGTTATGAGAAGGAGGAAGATTTACATAATGTGTCTACAGGAAATTAAGTGGGTTGGAGAGAAAGCAAAATAAATATCGTTTTGGGATTTTAAGCTTTGATACTCAGGAAAGAATAATGGTAGAAATGGAGTGGGTATTATTATTGATAAAGAGTATATTAATGATGTGGTGGAAGTGTACAGAAAGAGTGATTGAATTATGGGCATGAAACTAGTGATACGTGATAAAATTATAAATATTATTTCCGCCTATGCATCACAAGTAGGGTTGGATGCATCTATTAAACAAGTGTTTTGGAAAGATTTGAAGGAGGTAGTGCAACGAGTACCTAGTGGTGATAAATTAGTCATTGGTGGTGATCTGAACGAGCATGTGGGGTCTAGTCGACATGGCTTTGAGAGCATACATGGAGATTTTGATTTTGGGGAGAGGAATGAAGCAGGAAATAGTATCCTGGATTTTGCGATGGCATATGACTTGAGTATAATGAACACTTGGTTCAAGAAGAGAGAATCTCACTTGGTGTCCTATAGGAGTGGAGGTAATGCGAGTCAGATTGACTTCTTCTGATGTAAAGGGTTGAAGCGGAATTAAAAGAAATACTAACCGGATAGGCAAATAATTGAATCAACAACTATTTGACCCAATTCGAATTGAATCAGCAATTGAATTAGGGTTTGAAGAGGTAAACACCAATAAGATGAGAACCTTCACAAGAAATTCAAAAAACTCCAACAAGAATCTTTTACAAGAGTCTTCTGCAAGTCAATTAAGACCCAAAGGGAAAAACCCACAATTGCAAAGCAATCAATTAAAATATTAATAATTCAAAATATCAATGTCTCCTAAAACAAACAATAAAAGAGAGTATTTATACTCTAAAACAAAACCCTAAACAACTTGGAAAAGGAAAAGAAAACAATTCTAATTAAAACACTTCAAAACGGGAAACAGAATAAAACGTAATCAGCAAAAACGCTAAGAGCACGAGTCATCCTCTGCATCACAAGTCGTCCCAGGCTTAAACATTCGTGGTACGAAGCGCGAAAATAAAATCAGTCATGCGGATTCATGGAACGAGTCGTGCTAATTAGCACGAGTCGTGCCTTTCCTGGAAATCTCCTTCTGCGCCATTGCTTGCTGCTGCTGCCTCCAAACTAGCATCGCCAAGGGATACAACATTCACCCCCACTTCAAAAGAATTCGTCCCCGAATTCGGGCCTTTATAAAAAGAACATGATTTTGAATATTTAAACCCTCCATTGTTGACCTTCCGCCCTGACCTCCCCTTGATCAACTTCTTAACTTGAACGCACTTGAGTGTTCAACAGGATTACACCATGTACCTGAAAAAATAAAGTGTGGAGCACAAAAGGATATGATCCCTCTACCCATGCCATCTCGAGCAAGCCTCTTAGTATCTTTCAAAGGGCATAAAGTATACCGAGCACCATCCTTCACAAAACTAACCACATTACTTCGGCCACATTGCATAGAACCCACATCAAAGTGCCAAGGCCTCCCAAGTAATAGCTGACAAGCACTCATATCCACAATATCGCAAATAATAGCATCTTTATAATTACCAATCGAAACAGGAACAATACATTGTTGTGTTACCTTAAGAGTGCCATTTGCATTGATCCACCCAACAATATAAGGAGTCGGATGTTTCTTCACTTCAAGCTTGAGAGAATTAACCAATCCCCTTGCCACTAAATTTTCACTACTTCCACTATCAATGATAATATTAGCCATTACCTCATTGATTGTCCCCTTTGTGGGAAAAATATTGTGCCTCTCAAGAGTAGTAGGCGCTGAAAACAGAAGCCGACGAATAGCGAAAGACTCATGAGTGTCTTCTTCATCCTCTTCCACATTAGAGTCATGAGTGTAATCTACCAATACATCATCATCATTATCAACATTGGTTACCACATTAGCACTCTTACGACGATGACAACCACTAGAAATATGTCCAGCCTCCCCGCATTTAAAACACTTATTACCAAAACTTTAGCATAGGGGTTAGCATTCTTAGATGCTTGAACGACCGGAGCAGTTGCCCTTTCTACCTCAACTGCCTTAGAACCCGAAGCTTGTGTCGTAGGCAGTTCGACTGTGGATGGAGAAACTGAAGATTGAATAGGGCTACTAGAAAAAGACAAATTACCCACCTTCTTGAATGTAGTGTGAGAAGGAAAAGCTGAAATCAATTGTTTCTCAACCTTTTCCGACCTTGAAATAGCATCATTCAAAGAGAAATTGGTAAATAATTCCACCTTGTTCTTAATATCAACCCGAAGACCATCAACAAACCTAGAGATTTCTTGAGACTCAGACTCACTCAAGTCGTTACGAGCCGATTGAGCATAAAAATCATGCACATATTCTTTAACGTTACGACTACCTTGGGTGCAATTCTGAAATTTAGAAAATAAGATTTGCACATAATCAATAGGTAAAAATCTATCTTTTAATGCCTCTTTCATCTCATCCCAAATACGAATCTGAGGCAACCTATCACGTAACCTTTTCTTACAAAGTTGATCCCACCATGCAGCAGCACCACCCTCAATTTATATGCAACATAAGGAACTTTCCTAACATTCTCAACTTGCATTAAATTGAAAAATTTATCAACTTCATTAATCCAATCTAAAAATTCTTCGATAGATAACTCACCATTAATAGTAGGAATGTCTGCCCTTATCTTTGGTCGTTGTTCTACCAGATTCAAACCAATGGCCTCTCCACCACCACCACCACCTCTATTGTTGTGGATGAACTCAGCCCGATCACTCCTGGATTGCCACGGTTGCCACCACCACCCATGTTTAAACCTCGCAAAGCCTCCAAAAGTTCTGTATGACGAGTTGCAGCTTCCACTTCAGATCTGCGTCGATCTTCTTGCATCTCTGTCTGCATCGCTACCAAGTTGTTGGCTAGTTGTGCTAGGATATCATGGGTGTTGTTGTTTCCTTCGTTGTTGGCCATCTTGTTCCTCGGATCGTCCTTCGTCTAATACCAACTGATGTAAAGGGTTGCAGCGGAATTAAAAGAAATACTAACCGGATAGGCAAATAATTGAATCAACAACTATTTGACCCAATTCGAATTGAATCAACAATTGAATTTGGGTTTGAAGAGGTAAACACCAATAAGATGAGAACCTTCACAAGGAATTCAAAGAACTCCAACAAGAATATCTTACGAGAGTCTTCTGCAAGTCAATTAAGACCCAAAGGAAAAAACCCAAAATTGCAAAGCAATCAATTAAAAACTTAATAATTCAAAATATCAATGTCTCCTAAAACAAACAATGAAAGAGAGTATTTATACTCTAAAACAAAACCCTAAATAACTTGGAAAAGAAAAAGAAAACAATCCTAATTAAAACACTTTAAAACGGGAAACAGAATAAAACGTAATCAGCAAAAACGCTAAGAGCACGAGTCGTCCTCTGCATCACGAGTCGTCCCAGGCTTAAACATTCGTGGTAAGAAGCGTGAAAATAAAATCAGTCGTGCGGATTCATGGAACGAGTCGTGCTAATTAGCATGAGTCGTGCCCTTCCTGGAAATCTCCTTCTGCGCCATTGCTTGCTGCTGCTGCCTCCAAACTAGCATCGCCAAGGGATACATCATCTTCTTAGTAAGAAATGCTTGTATAAAGAGTTATACAGATTGCAAGGTTATTCCGGGTGAGATCACAACAACTCAACATAGACTTGTGGTACTTGATTTTCGAAGTAAGAGAATTTCGAGATAGAGAAAACCACATGTAGACCCTAGAATCAAGTGGTGGAGACTTCAAGGGAAGAATCAACATAAATTTGTAGCTAAGATGGTCGATACCGGTATTTGGTCGGATAATACGGAGGATATGGATATAGATTCGACTTGGACTAAGATGGAACATACCATAAAAGAGGTGGCGAAAGAAGTCCTTAGAGAATCTAGAGGAAACGTGCCACCAAGTAAGGACACATCATGGTGAAACGAGGAAGTAAAACAAGCAATAAAGGAAAAGCGAGAATGCTACAAATTATTGGGGAAATGTAGGAGCGACGAGAACTATGAGAAGTATAAGGAAGCTAGGAGAGAATCTAAGAAAGCAGTAAGAGACGCAAGGGCAAAGATGAATCAGGAACTTTATGATAAGTTGGATACAAAAGAAGAGGAAAAGGACATATACAGACTCACTCGTATGAGGGATAAGAGGACACGAGATATTGGGACGGTTAAATGTGTGAAGGATGTAGACCAAAGAGTTCTAGTCGGGGATAAAAAGATAAAAGATAGATGGAGTTCGTACTTTGATACCTTGTTCAATGGCGGTCAAGAGCAAGATATTGGAGATTTAAATATCTCTTCGAGTATGGTTAATCGAGATTTTATGTGGAGAATTCAAAAGGGTGAAGTGGAAATAGCAATGAAAAATATGGGATTGAAGAAAGCTGTAGGACCGGATGGAATACCAATTGAGGTTTGGAGATGTTTCGGGAGAGGGGAATAGATTGGTTAACAACGCTATTTAACAAGATATGGAGAATTAACACAATGCCATTGGAGTGGCGGAAGAGTACTCTGATCCCTTTGTATAAGAACAAAGGTGATGTCCAAGATTGTGCCAACTATCGGGGGATCAAACTAATGAGCCATACTATGTAACTTTGGGAAAGAGTGATTGCACAAAGGCTGAGAAAAATTGTGGATATTTCGGATAACTAATTTGGGTTTATGCCGGGAAGATCGACAATGGAGGCAATATATCTTATGAGACAAACCATGGAGAAATATCGGGATCAAAAGAAAGATTTGCATATGGTTTTCATTGATTTGGAGAAGGCGTATGATAAAGTGCCAAAAGAGGTACTTTGGTGGGCATTAGCAAAGAAGGGTGTTTCAAATAAATATATTGATATTATCAAGGACATGTATAATGGAGTTAGTACTTGTGTACAGACTAGTGTTGGGAAGACTGAAGAGTTCCCTACAAAAAATTGGAGTGCATCAAGGTTCCGCACTTAGCCTTTTTCTCTTTGCTTTGATAAAGGACGAAGACGAGGTCAGTCCAAGATGATATACAAGGGTGTATGTTGTTTGCAGATGATATTGTGTTGATTGATGAGACAAGAGAGGGTGTTGAAAGTAAATTGGAGTTGTGGAGACACACTTTGAAATCTCGAGGTTTTAGACTGAGCAGAAGCAAGACAGAATATTTGGAGTGTAAGTTTAGCAGAGTTGGAAGTAGGGAGGCAGGGGCGATCACAATTGATGGAAATATTGTCCAAGCTTCTGAGTTTTTTCGCTATCTTGAATTCATTATCCAAAAGAATGGAGAATTAGATGGAGATGTGGCTCATAGGATTAAAGCATGTTGGTTGAAGTGGAAGAGTGCCACAGGGTTCCTATGTGATCGCGGCATGCCCCATAGATTAAAGGAAAAATTCTATCACACGGCAATTAGCTCAGCACTGCTTTACGGCACCGAATGTTGGGCCGTGAAACATTGTCACGTGCATAAGATGAATGTGGCGGAGATGCGTATGCTTCGATGGATGTGCGGTCATACAAGAAATGATCGATTGGGGAATGAGGTGATCAGAGATAAAGCAGGAGTTGCGCCCATTGAAGATAAAATGAGGGAAAATCGTCTAAGGTGGTTTGGACATGTGAGAAGGAGACCGAGTAATGCACCGGTTAGGAGGCCGAAACAGTGGAGAAATGATAAAATGGCGAGGGATAGGGGAAGGCCCAAACAAACTTGGATTAGAGTGATTAAAAATGATATGAGTTTACTTGGATTGGATGAAAGTATGGTGTTGAAGAGGTAGGAGTGGAGGGCAAAAACTCATATGGGGGGTTGATTTTTTTTTTTTTTTCAACAACCTTTTTACACGATGACATATGAGGATTAATGTTAACCAACCCCAAATTATTTTGGGAATATTGTTTTTTTTCACTACTCACACACACACACACATGCACGCACAGAAGCGCCTAGGAGATAAATCCTAGGGAGAGAAAGCCTTCTCTCTAACTTCTGGGGGATCGAACCCATGACCTCCAAGTTGGAAGTCATGAGCTCTAGCCAGCAGGCCAAATCCCCATGTGCTTTTGGGAATATTGTTGTTGTAATGAATGTTGGGATTTTCTACTAAGGCTTCTTAAGGAAATAACAAAGAAGGATGAGAAAGATAACGGAAATTATAACGGAAATTGAAAAGACAAACTTGATGTAGTCGAGGCTTGTGTTTAACACAATTTCCGTAAGAAGTATTTGTCCCGCACTGGTGCTTACGGTTGTTGACAAACTTCTCGTGAGATGCAACGACTTCTATTTGTTAATAGGAGCACTCCAAATTAACAAATCTAACGAACAATAGACTATTTGGAACTTTAGGACTTGAAGGAATTTGATGCAACAAGATGAAATGATTTGGCTATGTTAATCTATCTCAAATGTAGGTAAAGAGGCTCAAATGATTGAATGTATGAATTGAAATTCGGAGGGAAAGTATATAAAGAGAGTCAAAGGGTTTTGTGGCTTTTCCCTTGAAAAGTCACAACTTTTCGGGTATAACAGTACTTGCACGGCCGTGTCCAATGAACTGCACGGCCGTGCAAGGCAATATGCACGGTCGAGTTCAAGGCTCTGCACGGTCGAGTGGCAAGGCAAGGCACGGTGCACGGCCGTGTCCTAGACTCTGCACGGCCGTGCAGAAGCTTCTTCAGCCTGCTCGTCAGCCCTTTAGCCACAACAAGTCCAAACCAATTTTGGGATCAACCCAAATCAAACTTTGACCCTTTAAATAACTCTCGTTAAGTTACAAATCATTTGTCATTAATTTCTCATTCACCCGGAAATGGTTTTGAGACAATAAATGAGTTTCATAATCTACACTAAATGTAGAATACATTTTGTAACTTACTTCGTTAACGAATAACGAACTCCGTTGGAAGTTAACGAACTTTCGTTAGAAAGTTAGGTCAACGACAAGTCAAACTTAACTTTCGTTACCCATTTCCAATAATCCCCGACATGAATGACAATTAATGCATGTATGCAATTTCGTCCAAAAGTTCCGGCGAACCATTATTACATCGGGATAGATAGCTTCTGGCTTTGAATCTTCCCTAGTGAAATATTATCGAATATACTAGCCATTTGGTAGCGAGTCGCTTTGAACCAGTGACTGTATGATGTATACCAATACAACAATACTCACATAATAATAGCTCTAATAGTTATTGTTCTCACGTTTTGTTCATTTCGACCCTGAACGTATCTCATTTCATAAGCGTTCACATTAGAAGCGGCCATGTTACTTCTCACTTATATAGGTGATTCATACTATTAGGAGTATCCTGCACTGCTCCACCCGTAGGTATAGGAATCATTAAAAGTTTTCTCAACTTATCCTCACCACTGCTGCAGGTGCTTATACTTGGATATTCTGGGAATGAGTATTCAACATCTCCAGGTCATTCAACCGAGTTGTTGTTTCCAAGTGATTCTACTAGAACTTATAGCTTGGTTGTCTCATTGAACCAAGGGCATGGGATCTCCAATTCTCAAGGTTGAGTGTCCACTATGAGTTCTTTTATTGTGGGTTTTAAGCCCATTCCCCTTAACAGTTTATACAGTTGATCTCTATTTATACCTTTCGTAAACGGATCTGCTATGTTATCATTTGACTTCACATAGTCAATTGTGATATCCCCATTCTTGATCAACTGTCTAATGGTATTATGTCTACGACGGATATGTCTAGACTTACAATTATACATACTGCTCTGTGCCCTTCCTATTGCTGATTGACTATCACAATGTATTAGTACAGCAGGCACAGGTTTATTCCAATAAGGAATATCCTCCAGGAAGTTCTTAAGCCATTCTGCTTCTTCTCCCCCTTTATCTAAAGCTATAAACTCAGATTCCATCGTGGATCTGGCTATACACGTTTGTTTGGAGGATTTCCATGACACTGCTCCTCCACCTATTGTGAAAACATATCCACTTGTGGATTTAGAGTCTTTTGTGTCTGATATCCAATTAGCATCAGAGTATCCTTCCAATACTGCTGGATATCTTTTACTCCCTCCGTCCCACCTCACTTGACACCCAAGAGGTGGGCACAAGAACTAAGAAAAAAGAATAAAATAAAAAAAATGTGTGGTAGAAAATGAAGAGAGAGAATGAGTGGGGTAAATAGTAGTGTTGGTTGAATAAATTGAGTGGTGAAAAATGAAGAGAGAGAATGAGTGGTGGGGTCCATCTAATATAAAAATATAAAAAGTAGGCTATTTTTGGGAGATGTCAAGTGAGCTGGGACGGCCCAAAATGGAAATAAGTGTCAAGTGAGCTGGGACGGAGGGAGTATAAAGTATCCCATGATTCATAGTATACTTTAAATATCTCAATACCCTCATTAGTGCTTTCCAATGATCTGTACTGGGATTACTTGTGAACCTGCTTAGTTTGCTCAATGAATATGCAATGTCTGGATGTGTACAATTCGTCAAGTACATTAGACTGCCAATTATTCTTGCATACTCCAACTGAGAAACTGGTTCCCCTCTGTTTTTTGCTAAGTGTAGAGTTAAGTCTACCGGTGTCTTAGCCGGAGGGTCATTAATGATATTGAACTTTCGAAGTAAATTTTCTAGGTAATGGGATTGTGACAGGACTATTCCTTCTGATGTTCTAGAAATCTTTATTCCTAATATGACATCAGCCAATCCCATGTCCTTCATGTCAAAGTGTTTCTTTAACAAGCCTTTGGTATTCATGATCAATTCATGAGTACTTCCCATTATCAACATGTCATCCACGTAAAGACAGACAATTACAAATGATTTAGATGTTCCTTTGATATAGACACACTTGTCACATTCATTTATCTTGAATCCATTTGATAACATAGTTCGATCAAATTTCTCATGCCATTGTTTAGGTGCTTGTTTTAGTCCATATAACGACTTTACAAGTTTACACACCTTTCGTTCTTTACCAGGAACCACAAACCCTTCGGGTTGTTCCATGTAAATTTCTTCATCTAGCTCTCCATTTAGGAAAGTTGTCTTCACATCCATTTGGTGTATCTCAAGATTATGCACTGCTGCAATAGCTATGAGAACACGTATAGATGTGATCCTTGTGACAGGAGAATATGTATCGAAGAAGTCATATCCCTCCTTTTGTCTAAACCCTTTGGCTACCAGCCGAGCTTTGTACTTATCGATAGATCCATCTGCCCTATACTTCCTTTTAAGGATCCATTTACAGCCTAACGATTTGCATCCTGGAGGAAGATCAACCAATTTCCAAGTATTATTTAGCATTATGGATTCTATCTCAGTGTTAATAGCCTCTTTCCAGAACGTACTGTCCAGTCCAGATAAAGCTTCTTTAATAGTAGCTGGTTCATTTTCCAACATAAATGATGAAAAATCAGGACCAAAAGACTTTTCCACTCTTGCCCTTTTACTATGTCTAGGTCCTTCATTTTCTACTTGAGATGGACCGTTTGTAGATTCATATGTTCTCTTTTGAGAATTACCTTCTTTCCTATCCTTTGCAGGAAATATATTTTCAAAGAATACTGCATTCCTTGATTCTATTGTCATTCCTGCATTCATATCAGGAATTTCTGACTTGTGCACTATGAATCGATAGGCACTACTGTTATTGGCATATCCAATAAAGATGTAGTCAACCGTCTTGGGACCGATCTTTATTTGCTTTGGCTTAGGTACTTCAACTTTAGCTAGACACCCCCACACTTTAAGGTATTTATAACACGACCTACGATTATGCCATAATTCATAGGGTGTTTTAGTAATACCTTTCTTGGGTATCTTATTAAGAATATAATTAGAAGTGAGTATAGCTTCCCCCCACAAGTTGTCGGGTAAGCCTGAACTTATCAAAAATGCGTTCATCATCTCTTTGAGAGTCCGATTTTTGCGTTCAGCAACTCCGTTAGACTGAGGGGTATATGGAGCCGTCGTTTGATGAATTATGCCGGATTCCCAACATAGTCCTTCAAACGGAGCTTCATATTCTCCTCCTCTATCACTTCTAATTTTCTTAATCTTTAAGTTAAGTTGATTCTCAACTTCTTTCTTATAAGTCTCGAAAGCCCCTAAGGCTTCATCTTTACTTCTTAAGAGATAAACATACAATACTTAGTGCAATCGTCTATGAATGTAATGAAGTACTTTTTACCTCCTCGAGTTTGCACAAATTTTAAATCACATATGTCGGTGTGAATTAACTCAAGAGGAGTTGTGTTTCTTTGTATGTCATTAAATGGCGACTTCGTCATTTTTGCCTCAACGCAAACTTCGCACTTATTAGTTGAATCAGATTTAGTCATTTGAATTAAATCTTGTTTCACTAACTTCTTAATAGTGTCGAAGTTTACATGACCTAATCTATCATGCCATAAACTAGGACTTTTCGACAAGTAAACATAAGAAACAACATTTTTATTCTTCGCACTTTGGCGGATAACATTCATTACATTCATCTTGAAAAGTCCCTTCTCGAGGTAACCCTTTCCAAGGAATAACCCATTCTTGGTTAGTACAAATTTGTAGGATTCAAAAACTAATCTAAAACCGGCTTTACTCAACAGAGCACCGGAAACTAGATTCTTGCGGATGTCCGGAACATGCAGCACATCAACGACAAGTCAAACTTAACTTTCGTTGAGTTAATGGTGAATGACTTGGAAATTGTTGATGACAGAGAGTATGTTATAACGAACTCCGTTGAAAGTTAACGAACTTCCGTTAGAAAGTTAGGTCAACGACAAGTCAAACTTAACTTTCGTTACCCATTTCCAACAATGAACGGGGGGAATTGATGAACTAGCTCACCTTCTCTAAGAATTGGGTTTGTTTTGAGGGCCTTTAGGGCAATTAATCCTTGTTTTTTTTTCCATATTCCTTTCTCCCGATTGATTTATTTTTCTATTTTATTTTATTTTCAATGTGTTATATTATTATGAATTATGTATAATTTATTTATTTAATAAAAATATTTACAAACTTAATACAATAGATTATCCTTTTTTTGGTTGATAAGATTTTATTTGTTTTTTCATTATTATTATTTTAAAATAAATTTATGAATTAATAATTGGTGCTCTATGTTGTTGGATATTATAATTCTATTACCTTTGATGGAGAAACAATGAATAAATATAATTTTAAAACTTTTGTACATTAGAAGAGCAGGAAAATAAATTAAAGGGAAATTAAAAGTTTAAATGATAATGACTAAAAAATCC
Organism: Adenophora triphylla var. japonica; assembly: GCA_022495995.1. Taxonomy (NCBI): domain Eukaryota; kingdom Viridiplantae; phylum Streptophyta; class Magnoliopsida; order Asterales; family Campanulaceae; genus Adenophora; species Adenophora triphylla. Next base: position 188,362 of record JAFEMH010001389.1, on the reverse strand, counting down.
ATCATGTGACTTGTATATAACTGATGATTCTGTTAGTTTTTTTTTACATTCATTGGATGGAGGGTGTAAAGTGGAACAATTTTAAATATGAAGTACCGTTTGAGGACAAATTTCGTGTGAGGGTGTAAGGTGAGAGGTAATATGCCAAGGACTAATGATAACTTTTTTTATTTGAATGAACGTCAAAATTGGTTATGACCAAAAACTAGCGGTCCAAATCCAATTATGAACCCAAATTTGAACTATTATCAAAGTTGCGTTGGTACGCAGTATTAATCATCAGGATAGGATAAATAATTTTGATAATTTTTAAAATGGTGTTTGATACAAAATATGGCCATGGATTATTACGATCCCTTATCAGGATTAACCACCTAATACCTTCATTAATTATCATGTTGGTAATGAGATATTAATAAGGAGGGTATTAAAACAAACGGAGATTATTTTTTTGGGACAATAGTGCCCTCTAATGTGTGTAGTCAAATGGAAGACAATCTCATTTATTTTGGTGTTCAATAAATCAAATTTAACTGGCTTCTCTTATACATGTATAAATTTAAATTTTATAAATTATACTCTCTCCGTCCCACTTCAATTGGTCCTTGGGTGAATTTCACGATTTTTAAGAAAAATGAATAAAGTGTGTAGAAAGTAGAGGAGAGAAAATGTAAAAGTTAAATGTGTGGTAGGAAATAGGAGAGAGAATGTAAAAGTTAAAAATATTTAATATGAGAGAGAATGAGTGGGAGAAATAGTAAGTTAATGATTGGATTTTTTGTAAATATGTGGAGATGATAAGGGTATAAATATATGAAAAACTTTCCATTTATGGAATGGATCAATTGAAGTGGGACGTCTCAAAAAGGAAAGTGGACCAATTGAAGTGGGACGGAGGGAGTATCTTTTATTTTAATATTGACATAAGTTTGGGTCAGACTCAGTTACTAAATACAAGATCAAACACTAAACACAGTTTGAGATATCTATTTATTTTTTTTAGAAAATATTACTATGCCTACCCCATTTGTATGAATTTTTCTTTGTAAATTTTTACCTTTTTGTGTAATATATATACACTTTTGTAAATATTTGTTTGTGTGCATTTTTTCTTAACTGTTGTAAATAAATTTCGTAAATAACCTCATTTCCTTATTATGAACTGTTGCACAAGATATTTTCTCCCGCTTAACAACACATACAAAAAGATGAAAAAAATACAAGAAGATGAAGAAGTAAATGTTGTAGAGATTTAATTATACTTTGTTGTTTGAGTGTGATGCTAAAATGTTTGATTTTTCATTTTTTTACAATGATCATTTATACTTTGAAATTTGATTAATTATTAATTTTATTTTCCTTTTGTATTCTTATAAAGTTTAAATCTCTTTTATAAAGTTAAACAAAAATTATATTTTAATTTATCCAGTAGAAGTATCCTTAATAAAAAGATGCAGTAGAATTTTTACCTATTAAACATAATTTCTTAAAGATTTGTTAGGGGCAATATTAGAAAATGAATAATAACTTTGTGTCAAGGCATAATTTAAGAGTGTTAGTCCTATTCATACCAAACAAATAATTATTTTCGAGATTAGAATTATTAATACCTTCACTAATAATGAGGGAATTATTAATCCCCTCATTATTAATACTGCTAACTCCTATCCGACTACCAAATGAGCCCTTAGTATTTTTCACTAACATTCGTGTAGATCTGTGACATTGAAAGCATCTGCCCAAGCTAGATGTCCCATGTGCAGATTTGGTGGGGAGAAATAACAGCAAAAAGTCTTAAACCAAAAATGATTTGAGTTCGGCTAAATATGAATTGTCATATATCTAAGCACTTCTTCAAGAAATTGATCCCTTGCATTTTTTGGTAGAAAAGTCGACATCTTCGTCACAGTCCTTTGATGTAATATGTTTTGGTAAGGTACGTCTCAATAATTATAGGGTCATATGCTAAATTTGAATATGACCCTTCATATATATATATATATATACTAGTACTCGCTTGCCCGTGTCAATGGCACGGTGATAGTATGAAATTGATAGATTTATAAAAATATAAAACATACTAAGTGATTGAGAGACTGAAAAAAAGTTGATCGCCTTGACCGTATGATTAAAACTAAATGAAAAAAAATCTTTAACCTATCCCCCTCCCCCACACTCTAGTGCAGTAATATGAGATCCTAAATAAAATAAGTAATGTGAGTCACTAAACATTATGTCATCATTGATAAGCTAGATATATTGAATACTGCAACAACGGGAAATTCAATATGAAATTGACTCCATAGTACACAACCGTCACAATCAAAGGGACAAAGAGGAGTACCTCCAGCATCTGATTTCCCCAACCCTAATTCCTCTGATGTGTAGATGAAGAACCCATCTCCTGTTTTTTCACTTGATCGAGTAGGTGAGTCCAGTTACTTTTTCTCCTTTGTTTCTATTCTCTTATTCTTCCCTTTCTTCATCTTATTCGCTTTTGCAGACTCATCTTCTACTTGTTTCCCGTCCTTCTCCTGTTCAGTTCTGTTCCTTTTCTTGGTGGAAAAGATTTCATTAATCTCATTTCCAGGTTTTTTGGGAGTAGGAGAAAGTCCATTATCGTTCATAACAGGGTTTCCAGGACGTGGTGCAGGTTTCTTAGATGAACTCTTCTTTGGCATTGTGTAACTATGATAAATCAGCTCAGCCAAATGCTCTTATATGTACATCAGTGAGATAACTGCAACAGCTAAAAGGAATATCAGAGGTAAGAACAGACGTACTTGGTAGCTAAAATAGCATAGGAAAGAGAAGGTTATCCAAAACACTGGAACATAATGAAAGAAACATAGACTATTTTTCGATTGTATGTTTTAGATACCATAAACAATTCAACTTTTAGACTCCAGGAATCATTAATTAGTGAAGCAGATTCAAAATCATTTTCAATTCACTGGGTAGTATCAATTCTTCAAGCCATTTTGACACTTTTCACCTGATCGGGTATCATATAGTTTTTGCTGCACATGACGGAAATTTATTACTTTTTGGGATAACAAATTTGTGCAGGATGCTGACTCAACTATTCGACTCAGGATATTAGAGATGCATTATTTTATGTTTTCTTTGTTCAGAAAAAGGGAACATGTTGATGGTTTCATGTCTTTACAACCAATAATAACATGCTTCGTAAAGCATGTTTGTCAATGCAAAATTGTGGTCCTCTCATTCTCTATCTCGAAACTATAAGGCATGCAAGAGTTTAATGTTGCTCCCTAGTGTCGCATCTTACATATAAACTCCAGTTATGGTAAAATGCACTAAATTATATGGAAATCCAATGAAGGTTGTTATAATGTGTAAAATGTATGTAGCTGAGAATTTACCATCATTTTGACAAAGTTAGGACACCAAGATGTTCAAATCATAGCCCGAGTTTCAACGTATCAAGTACATAAATTGTTTGCATATGTCATAACTCGAGATAGCAACGACATAGGTTTAAGGCAAGTAACACAGGCCAATTGTGAATCGGATGCAGAGAATGACTATAGTCACAATACCGTCCCTGACCTGAACCTCGTAGCTATTTACAACTTTTATGCAGATAGAGAATCACATTATTAGTTTCAAGAAAAGTAAATATAATTTTTTAAATTATTATATAAAATAAAAGTACATGACAGGGGTAGCTTTCCTAACACAAATCTCCCCTTCATGTAAACCAAAACAATATAAGGACTATCTCATTTCCGCATGGACTCAGTCTAATATTATGCTCAGACTCTTTGGTTTACCCCGCCGGACTCGTATCGACACAACTTGATTACGAATGTCCTACACGGGTACGGCGGGGTAAACCAAAGAGTCTGAGCATCACACTTAGTCTCCCAAACTCCAGTTAGACTGGGACATAACCAACTAAGCTAGCACTCGACGTAACTTATGCTTAAAATTTTAGATAAAGCATCCATATATTCTGAAAACTTCCATCATATTATCCTAAAGCCAATTCCATTACGCACTGATGAAGCTAGGGGAAGCCCAACTGACACTGGAAATGTAAGTTGTGTTGTTCAGCACAGCTTGATATCAGAAGTTTTCTAGTACTGTTTGGTTTAAATTTTGGGTCTAGTATGTCTCTCTTTCTGGTCTATATGCATGGTTATGCATCTGATATTCCATTCCAAGAGTCAGTCAAATAGTTTCATGTTATAAGCATTTTTATATGAAACTCAGCGGGTCTGCAGAGATCCTAGGTGGGGAAGATGCTATGAAAGTTATAGTGAAGACACATAAATAGTTCGAAAGAGGACTTCCATGGTAACAGGGTTGCAGAAACAAAACTAAATATTAACTGTTTCATCTAAAATTTCAGCCCTTAGCATTCTAAAAGTTTGTGAAGCAACACAATTATAAATAAGAACATTTCCATACATGTATTATGCACTTTTTCATACCAAAAAAAAAAACAAAAAGAACATCAGTTTTGGCAACTATATTGCTCGATTCGACCTCGAGTGTGTTAGACAGTGAGGTAGCGATGAAACAGTCCCGACCTGTACACCCCCTGACTCTTCTCCCACCCCCACCCCCAAATTCATTAAACAGTAAAGCAAAAATTTTAAAGTTTAAAGGCAGATAGATGAACACACATTAACCTTAAAAAGATAAAAATTAGAGTGGTGTTGTTCCTAAGGAATTTCATCAAACAACTTATGTGCACACCAAGAGGAACCCGAATGGAGGGAGACTGAGAGGCGGGTGGAAGGGATTGACGAAGAATGCTTTACAATTAGGTAAAGGTACTGACTTCCTTCCCACCCCCACTTAGCCTCATTCTTCACATAAACACCAAAACCAATCATTTAACGAAACAAATGTCATAGAGGTAAACTAAGGCAGCCTTAAACAAAGTAAATTGCAAATCAAACTCGATCTTGACTTCCAGAAGAACAATTAAATAAAATTAAACTACAAACCTGGTGCTTTGGTACTGAGAGTAATTTAATTAGAAACCCTAGCAGTAGAATTCAAGAAAACCAAAGAGGAGTAATAGAAGTGAATTGGACGAATTTTTCAATGGCAATGGATTATAGGCAAGGGAGTAGGGAAGGAGGAAAGGGCGCAGGGATTGCAAGAGAACGTGAGGGATTGTTTCAACAGGACGTGACGATAGGGGTTGGACGCTAAATTGAACTGACGTAACATCGTGGGAGACGTGGGTAATGATGATAATTTTCAGTCGTAGGATCAAATTTCTAACTTTCAATCTCAGCCACCACTTATGTGGTAGATAAGAGGCAGTTAAAACCCCCTTGTATTGTATTATAGAGTATTGTATTATAGATTTATATATATATGATACGGTTTTAGTATTTTCATCTTATTGGTAAAATTTTCACCATCCTAAGTAAATATATTTAAATTTAGTTTTAGTAATTTCCCAAGTAAATATATTTATAATTTAGTTTTAGTATTTTCCCAAATACATAATTTAGTTTTGGAACCTAAAATTAAATAAATAAATAAAAGTGAAAATCCCTACATCCCAAACAAGTAAAAAGAAAAAAAAAAGCATTGAAAACCTGTGGGTAGTTAAAATCAAGTAAAAGGCAAAAATAAAAATAAAAAATTGAAGGCTAATGGTGTGGTGATTCCATCCTGGAACCTTTGGAGAAATTTAAAGAAGGTTAATCAACAACGTCAACAACATATCGATTTTAGATACCTCATCTTTATTTATATAGCATATTTGGAAATAGGTTTTAGAAGCGGTGGAAAATATGAGACCTAATAAAATTGTTGACCCTACACAATTGGGCTACTTTCAAACCCTAAAAACCGGGTCTGATCCTAATAGCTCATCCAAATTCTCAGCCCCCGAATAATACGGTGATTCCCCTCGAAGAATCTCAATCATAATACATCCTAGTGATCAAATATCTATTGGCTGTTCCCATCAACACAGACTCAGGCGAACTGTATTCAGAAGTTCCTCGAAGTTTATAAACTCGTCCATGTCTCGTGAAATCACTAGGACATCCAGCTCTCTTGCCTGTGATGTATGTGTTTTCACCTATACAAATAATATATTTTTAAACATATTTTATGTTAAATCTTGAATGTTTTAATGAATTTTGTAATATTTATAAGTATAGGGAATAGAATGAGAAAGTCTCAAATTATTATATTAATGAGTGCAAAGAGTAACGATCAAAAGCGAAGAGTCAAAAAGAGGAAAGAATGAAAATTACAGAAGGATAAAGTGGATATGACCCTGAGCAACCAATATCAATGGATATTACTCGTTGAGAGATTTTCAAAAATATGTGCCACGTCAAAATCGAATTCCGTATTAATAAGTTATGGCCTGCAAAAGTTTCTGAGAGAATTACAACTCAGCGAATCACTAGTAGTGCACGCACCCTAAGGGAGGGAGCGAACGCTCCCAAATTACAAAAAAACAAGGAATCCTCTGCTCCTATTAGGTGTGGCTGCCCCCATCAAAGGGGAGCGCATGCTCCCCCTCGTGACAGTTTTGACAGTTTTCCTATTTTGACTGGGATTTGACCCTCGTTTTCTAATTTCGACACTGCTCTCTCCCCCAATTATATTTAGAACAACTCTATCCATATTTTGAGATATCTCATGTTTTATTATTCCTTTAAAGTTGTAAATAAAGATTTAAGTTTTATATTTAATATTCAATTCAAGTCTTTATGCAATTTATTGAAAATTTGTCGATTTTCATTATAAATATAAGCTGCTAATCTCCTTTTTATCTGTGCAGTGGAGGTAATATGTATCAATCCTTTATGTTTTAATTAATCTTTCAATCAATCAAACTCTGGGTTCATCAAAAGTATTTTTAACCTAAGTTTTCTAGTTACAATCAAATGTGTAGCTGTGATTGGATTTTAACTAAATTTGTATGTGGTGATTGTCAAGTGATTGCTGATACATACAAAGTCAAACTTTTAAATGAATATAATTTAGGTTTTGACAAGTGATTGAAAAACAAAATTTTATGTCTTTGATTAATAGGGGTTTTAATGGGTTATTGAATATTATGTGGATTTAGCAGAAAATATAATATTTGGAGAACACTAAATTGTGGCCGTGTAAACGCCCAATTTCACTAAATAGAATGAACCCCCGACAATGATTGATTGTATTATTAATTTGCATATTTGTAAAATACATATGAATTCATTCCGTAAGTTCTTCTCGTCTTGAATTCAATAATCTTTAACTTGTTTTGTTTATTTCCTCGTTGATACACAATTCCTTGTATATTCGATACTTGCTCTCGTGCATATTACTAAATCGATTACTTGCGAGGTTTTTATTACAAGTGAAATTTTCTATAATAACAAGTGGTGTTTTCTCCCCTTTGTCCCAAGTCAGCAATCTTGAGGCGATTAACAAAAATTCCACTTACACTCTTGGGGAAGACGAGAATATTGGCGGGCTTCAAATTGCAGTGCACTTATCTTTTTTTGTGAATTTGATGGTGACCCATGAGTAACATGTACTGTATGTTACTTTAGTAAAATATTGTACTCCCTGCGTATCAAAATTAATGTACAAAAAAATTTCAAATTTCCTATTAATTAATAACAAATTTGGATATTTATTTTGGGAGAGAGGAAGTTAATCTTTTTGCCGTTAATTTGTAATATGCTTTCATCCTCAGCATAGCAACAAACAATTTGATGACAACCACATAACTAATATAAGATCTTGCATTCTTTTGCTAAGGTATCTTCGCGACGCGAGTGAAATAGTTCGGTAAGAGCCTTTGCCAAGAAATTTGGTTTTGTTCCACTCCATGGATGAATTCTTTTCTGAAGTCATCTCACAGGACACAAGAGGACTAACATATCAATATTCATTTTCCTAAAATTAATTAACAAGAGAATATGAATTATGCTTTTTACCTAAAAATCTTATAAATGCCATCCTTAGAGAAGTATTTACTTAAAAGTTAACAACATATTACATGCAGCAACCACACGAAAAGGCATAGAGTATACATGCATGCATGGAGAATATATTATTAAGAAGCAGTTGCTGAACCTACAGCAACTTTGTAGGCCGCCTACGTACCCCAAATCTAGCAAGTATTGGCCGGGGATCAAGCTGCCCGTAGTTCTTAATTTCCATGGTTACATCACATACACGGCTAGAAATAGGGTATTTTCCCACATAAAAATTTGTGGGTAATCGGGAATTTTCATGGGTAAAAGTAATTTATCCACGGAAAATGTCTGTAGGACGTCTGTGGGTAAATTTTTGTGAGTAATACCCACGGAATATTCCGTAAATAATACCCACGAAATATCCGTCGAAAAATCAAATGTCCGTCAGAAAATGAGGAAAAATTCCCACGAAAATTTTATCCCCTCTGGTCAAAACATCGCCCGAGGTTACCCACAAAATTTTCCGTGGGTAATGATTAATATTATTTTAATATGAATATTACCCACGAAAATTTCCGTGGATAATATTCGTATTAAAAATAATATTAATAATTTCCCACGAAAAATTCCATGGGTAAGTATGTTAATATTATTTTCATGGGTATATTATCCACGGAATTTTCGTGGGTAAGCATATACTCCCTCCGTCCCAGCTTAAGCTTCACCAATTACCTAAAAGGACGTCCGTTACAAGCTTCACCTTTCAAAAAATGTCCAAAATATATTATTATTTTAATGGGCTGGCCCATTTCACTAACATTAACCCTTAATTAAACCCTCCTAAATACTAACTTAATTAAACCCAACCCAACCCAAATCTGAGTTCCACCCAAAATTAAAAACCCTAAATCTACCCATGTGTAAGTGCTCCAATTTGAGTTGGTAGCTTTTTCGTTAGAAAATTAACGAAAATTCTAACATTACTAACATTCCTAACATTCCTAACTTTTCTAACAAAGTAAGGGTAAAATGGGCATTGCCATTTAAAGTTAAACCAAGAAAAGAATCTCAAAAAGCAAAAGAAATTGGAAAAATCCGAATTAAGCAAATTGAAAAACAAAGAATCGCTTGAATTTTACGAAAATATTCCTCCTCGTCCAACAGCCGCATCCGTAGCGTATGAACAAAGGCACGCCGTCAAGACCCTCCGCGCGGACATGATTTCCATTTCCAGAGGGCTATAAATTGCACCCTCCTCTCTCGGTTACACAACACAAATCACTCACAAAGAATAAGACATCAAGGCGAAAATAGAGAGAAAACAGTGGGAATTCACTTGAATTGCCACCATTTTCTCTACAATCTTTCCCAAATCTCACTCACTCACAAACACTTCAAAACACTCTCATACATACTCTCATACATACACCAATCCAAGCTCAAATCACCCCTTAGGAGGAGGATTAGAGAGAAAACATAGAGAACTTCATTGTTATCTACTTGTTTTCTCTTTAACCAACTCAAATCATCAACCCTAAACACTTTCAAGCCCTAAACACATTCAAGCCTTTGAATCCATTCAAACACAAAACACAAGGAAGATAGGTATAACCTCCCTCTCCTTACCCTAAAATTCATCCATGTATGCATTTTCAAGCTACAAAATGTAGTTCATTCATCTTCTTGTCTTAGATCCAAGAAGATCACCATGGAAGTTCATCTCCATGGATGATCTTCTACAAGGATCAACATTATTTTCAAAGTGTTCTTACTTTCTTGCAAAGAAAACACATTTTCAAAACCCTAAAAATCATTTTCATACATTAAATCTCTTTTTCAATGGATAAAATTCCCCTTCCCAAGCAAATGAAGTGCTTAGTCCTAATGTACCCCAAGGATGGTTTGATATAGTTGATTCACCACTAAAATGTCAAGTGATCACTAATCAAAACCTAGGGAAATAGGGACAAGCATGGATGCAAAACCCCCTTTAAAATCATGTTTTCCTTCTTGAGAAGTTGCTGTCCAGTAGCAATTTTCTAAGACCCCAGTCCATGGTCTAATTTTTTGGACACAGATAAACTTAGAATTTGGTGTTCACTACAAAACACTTTTTGTATCCAACATCCAGAGATTTCCAGACATATTTTTACTTTATTTTTTGCGTGAGTAAAACTCCCTTTTTCAAATTTTCCTTTAAAGGTCAGTTCATCAGTCTCTGGAAGTCCAGATTTCACATCTGAGATTTCCAGAAGGTTTTGGGTCGTCGAATCATCTCCAAAATGAAAAGTTATTTTACAGAAACCTTATTTAAGGTGTTTTGAACATTTTTCATTCTCGGACTTTTCCCATATTTTGGAGTTTTCAAGCCCTAAAGTCCATTTCAAAATTAAGTGTCCACTGCCTTTTTCCTTCTGGCAGAAATGGTTTTCAACTCCAAAAATCTTTTGTGTGTCAAATCTCAACCCAAGAATCACACCAAAAATCATGAGATCTGTCCAAAGTCTAATAAAGAATTCCCAATTTTTAATTTCCTCAGTTTCAACTTATTTTGGCCAAAGTAACCCACACACACACACACACAAACAAATGGTTTTTAGCTTGGAAGACTCGTTTTACGAGGCATTCCGGGTGCACACTAACGTCCTTCCCGGCGTGTAACGTGACCTCCGAACCCAAATCTCTAATCTCGGGCATTTTTCAAAGTTTTGGCCCTTAAAACAAAAATGGCGTGGCGACTCCGTTTGATTTTCAAAAAAAAAATCGGGTACATCACAGTGGCGACTCCGCTGGGGAAAAATAAGCCTTTTTCTAAAAAAAAAAAAGATATTTGGTATATTGGTGGAAACCATTAAACTTCCCGTTATCGCCTCCTAACACGAGTAGGGGATAAATTGTGGTTTAACAATCCCACGTACCGGTATCATTGTTTTTTTAAAAAAAAAGAAAAGCTTTTGAGGGTCAAGCTTCCGTCCCGGCTTTAAAAATCATTTGTTGTGTGTGTTGATTTTTGCACATTTTCGTGTTGTTTTGGCCGCCTCGGAAAAAGTCAAAATTTTGACTGTCGGAATCATGTCCCTAACTGTCGGAATTTTTGTGCTTATGTGCTTATTTCAAAAAAAAAATTTCAAAAAAAAAATTCAAAAAAATTTTTTTTCAAAAAAAAAGAAAATTTTCAAAAAAAAATCATGCATCATATTTTTAAGACACATGAAAAATTTCTATTTTACTCAGAAAAAGAAGATAGACTGCTTGCACACTACGCGCACGTGACCTTACACTGCACACTACGTCCCTAACCCGGGGAAATCCTTGTCGCGGCCCATTTGGTCTTATTACGCCTCTCGGTGCAAGCACAGGACTACCCAAACATCCCATGGAGCCTCGTGTCGACCATGCACTTGTCCGTGACACACTTTGTCCGAGACCCGGTTGGTTTTTAGTTTGGTCTGTGTCATGCCCTGTCTGTGTATAGACCTTTCCTTTCAAGCCTTTGTCGGCATACCGACTCAATATCTTTCGGGACCCTAATCGCCGAAGCATTGCCGGTTTTTCGCCGCATTTTGACCAAGATATTGACCGGCGCCTTGACTTCGGCTCGACCGGCACAAATTATACATCGACTCCCAAAGATGACACCGAGTCATCAAGGATTAATGATTATTCCATGCCTAATTACGGCCTAATTGACGACAAGTCAAGATCAATTGTGGACATTTATCACCAAATCATGCCGACTTTTTGTCGAGCTCCTGACATGATCTTGACTTTGACGTCGCCTTGTCCGTAATTTACATCGAATGCTCGTTAAGACTCGATTACCCGCCGACTTTTAGGATCGTTTTTCTTTCGGCCGGTGGGACCCGCTTGCCCTATAGGACCCTCGCCCGGGCCGTCCCACCCCGGGAGGTCGAAATACAGTGTGGAATACGAGGGGCTTATAGACGTAGTGACGGGGCCCACCGATCCAGATCCAGTAGTTTGTGAAAAAGAAGAGCAATCTTTTCCAACCGATTAGGTTTAATAAAACATGTTTTAAGTAAATTTAAACAAATAATCGCATGTTGCATGAGCCCTAAGCCCAAACACCAACCTCGTTCCGCTTCCCGAGTCCGAACCACACCCTTTCGTGCCTTCCACAAGAAGCAAAGTTTGGATCAAGCCCCGGGTCATCGTTTGTTCAAATTTCTCATTCCGAGTCGATACTTCATCGGTTTCCTCCTCGCTTCAGCTCAAAGTTTCGTAATGGCCAACTCGTAGGAGAACAATGGGGGACGATGATCCGCACCCGAAAATTCGCAAAATGCCGAGCGTGGAATCGATGTTGGAACAGATAAGACAACATCAAGCAGGCTCGCATCGCCCGCCATGGGAAGGTATCGAAACCAGGGGCTAGCAATTGTTCGCAACCCTAATTGAACCTTTACGGTTGATGCGAAGATTGGAACTAATTACCCTCCCGGTATGCCAACTACCGTCAAATGCCCCGTTCCCTTTCGTGTGGAACTACTAATGGGCCAAGCATCCCCCACCCTATCACTCACCGCCTCTCTCGGCCTCATCGTATCGATACTCCTCACCATCCGATCTAGGTCAACCGCCCCGGTGCCTCTCAGTCTCACCACCGGGATTGAATCGGTTGCCTTTCGCCCCACGCCTTGGAAGGGGTTTACTACTTCACAACATCGGCCCGTTTTGGGTCGCCTTGAATGGGTCGTCGCTACTCCAAAACCTCGCCTAGCCCGGGCCATCACCCTGAATTGGTCGATTCTATACATCTCGCCCCTACAGCTCGATACTCCTCAACAAACCGATCTAGGTCAACCCGCCCTGTGCCTCTCGTGTCTCACCACCAGGATTGAATCGCTTGCCTTTCGCCCCATAGCTTGGAAGGGGCCGCTTACTACTTCACAACATCGCCGGCCCGGGCCATCATCTCGGAATGGGCCGTCGCGACTTCTCAAGCCCAAGAAGGTGACATGGCTCCGCAAGCCATTTTGGGGTCGGGCTTTGCTTCTCGTGCTCCATGGTTCGAGGGGGCCGGCTTGCTTCCTCCAATTCTCAAAGCACACTTGCCCCTATGATACTGCAAGATCACATGGGCCACCAGGCTCTTATCACCACTTCATCAGGTTTACCGTATTCACAACATCCTCCAATCTCTACCTCGTCCCTCTGGTTGGGAAGTCCGAAAAGGTCAAATGCTCCTCATCAAATTCTCCACCCGGCTGTTACGCAAGCTGCTCCTGCTCATCAAGTACAGTATGCACATTACCCTTGTAGTCACATTCCTCAGTGTGGTCAAGACACGTTCAGTCCTACTGTTACGATGCCTCAAATCTCATATCTTCAACAGCCTTTTGGATCCACACTCACTGCTCCCTGGTATCCAACCATTACGAGCCATATATCCTCATCTTCGGCAACTGCCAGGCCTTATGAGGAGGGTTACGGTCACGATCTTAATGCTCAGATTGTCATCCCTCCCACCAAAGTACTTCATACTGTGGTTTCATTTACTGATGCCAGTCTTGTGGCGGTGTCGTGCAGTCCTAGTGTTCCTATTGACTCGTCCAATGGATTATTGAAAGAACCAATTGAGAAGGTACAAGAAAAGCCTAGCAACGAGAGTATCGACGATCGCTCGACTCGGGCCATCTCGCCATACCAATCTTGTGTATCTGACACGAATGAGGTTTACAAAAGGTCAAATCTCGACGATTACATCGATGATTACATCAAAAGGGTTCGTGCACGGGGAAGCACTACGGGTCGGAACATGTCTCATCGCTATAAACCTTACCCTTCCAACACGGCTGCAACATCCATCAAAGGAAAGAAGGCATTGTATACAAATGACGGCATCCAAAAGAAACCAAGAAATGGTGGTCCTCTAAGGCAACGAGAACATTTTGATGATTTTGGGATGCCCATGGGCTTAATTTTCAAGGGTTTAGTAAAGGAAGGCCTGTTGGAGCCTCTCAAGGACTACCATCCGAGGAGCTCAAATGCACCCCTCGACATGAGTAAGCACTGCGCCTTCCATGATCATTATGGCCACACGACCGACAACCGCACGCCTTGAAGAGGGCGGTTCAAAGGTTAATCGAAGCGGGCAAGCTTGAGTGCCCCAATGGACCAAAACCGGCGAACCCCGTTCGTAATGGTGACCAAGTCAATGACCAAATCTCGAATCAAAGAGCGTTAAGAGTTTATTCTCCCCAAAGGAAAAATCACATCCCAAGGATTTGGGTGTTCCCTTAAGCAAAGTTTTCAATAGCTTGCTAAAGCGTAGTCTCCTCGAACCCACGAGAAACTATCGGCCCGTAAAACCCCAATGCTCTTTCGATACCTCCAAGCATTGTGCCTTTCATCGCACCATGGGCACTTGACAGACGATTGCGCCCCCTGAAAAAGGCAATCCAAGGTTTGATTGAGCAAGGGAAGTTAGAGGTGCCCGAAGGGCCCAATACCGTCGCAACCCGTTCCCTAGAAATAACAACATGAGCGCCAACATGGTCGAGTTTGGTGATTCAAGACTCGTGGGCATAATGGAATTTGACTCGCCCTTTTGTGATCGATGAACCGGTCCATCGCAGTAATGAAAATGGCTGGATTGGGCAAGGGATTGCCAAAGAAATCCTGGTGGAAAGATCTGCGATAGTTCCCATCTCCTGGCCGAAGAGTAAATGCATGGTCCAACAAAGAAAGAGCGGCTAGACTAGGGGCTACCTATCTCTAAAATAGTCTTTTAGTCAACCTTCGTAGGTTCTAGTACCTCTCTTTCACCTAAGTCCTTCCTGGACATTTGTCGTTGTAGTCCATTTTGGACATAGTAGTTAAATGTCTAACTTTTAATATAAGTCTTTTTTTTTTCTTTTCTTGCTAGACTCGAGACATTACTTGCACACCCACGTTACACTTAATTGAAATGGTTTTATCCTAGATGATCACTTGTGCTGCTCAACCACTAATTCTTTTGAAATGATTAATCGGAGTGAGAAAATCAATTGATATCCTTTTCAAATTGGGACTTACCAACTCCTCATCTTGCATCTCATATGCTCACATCCCTTTCATCATCATCATCTCGTTGCTCAATGAATTTGCATGGATCTTTTCTCATTTAAAGCTTAAGCAAGCAATGAAGACTTAATCTCGTTTAGGTCATCCGGTAGGGATTGCAGTTGAAGCCTTTCACCCATAGGAAAAACATTACCTCACCCCGCTAAACAATACCCTTTCATTTCAAGACCGGCGTGTTTTGAAACCCCATTCAGCCATCACCTTTGCTCCTTGCCAAGAGAAGTCCAAGCAACGCCAAAGAAGTTAGCTTCGAGAGTCGACGATGCAAGGAAAGATAATTCCCAATTCCTCAAAGAGGCCTTCCAAATTATCAAAAGAAGGATTTTAAATCCTCACAATTCAGCAAAAATCCTCAACGTCTCAGGAGGCTCTTCAAAAAAAGAAGAAAAAAGAAAATAGAAAAGCTCAAGCAAGAACTTAAAAAAAAAGGGGACCGTCGATCCTCACAATTCAGCAAAAGTCCCCGACTTCTCAAGAAGCTCTCCAATGATCAAAAAGGAGCCCGAATCCTCGCAAGTTCGCAAAAGTTCTCGACGGCTTGGACTTCCTCTCACCATTACCTTAAATCAACCCTAAGCCATCCTCTCGCTTTTAGAGTATATTACCATTACCCTCGCCTTTGGCCAAAGTCAAAATCTGACCTCTCATTCTTAGAGGCAATCAATCTTCCCTGCCGTAGATTTCCAAAACACATCCCTAAAAGCCAACCTCTTATCTTTAAAGGTTCAGTCAGCAAAAGGCCCAGCCGACCTCTCATCTTAAGAGGTCACACTTTTCCAAATCACCCGATGGCCGATCGAAGCCCGGAAACCCAGCTACAGTCCTTACCGGGTAGTGATCTCATTCCAGTATCTTCAGGAGCTAAATCAAATTAATGCTTCATTGCTTGCTTAAATTGGAGCCAAATCCATCTCGGCTCAAATGATCAAAGATTGTGCAAATTCAAGTCTGATTCATTCGACATTTCATGTGAGCATATTTCATTTCTCCTCCACAAACACTTGCCGTGGATGTCCCACTGGGGCTTCGCATCCGTGTCTTTCATGGACACTCTAAGGGGATATGTTATTCGAATCTCCAATCCTCAAATTCCCAAAAGAACCTCAAAGTCTTGAATTTTCACACTCATTCTCTCTTCATTCGGGATAAGCCCGAACTACGGTGACCTGAGCTCTTCATAATGAAGGGAACGTAGGTAACCAGAAATGGTCCGGTCGAAATCACAAACAAATTCCAAAAAAAAAATCCGTTCTCATCAAGGATTGTCCCTATACACTTTCCGCCCCTCCGAGCTTGATTCTCGATATCAGTTGATTTTCTCCTTGTGATTAATCAAAATATTTGTTCATATCAGATTTAGGGGTTGACTAACCCGAACATTAACAAAGGGTTTTAAGTAGCCTTGTGATCATCACGAATAAAACAAGTTTTCAAGTGTCTCGACAAGTCTTCTCTCTCTCCATCATAGGGAAATAGAGCCAAACACTGTCTTTCTGTCAGCAGGGGCTTCCATACACTTTTCCACACCTTGTGATTCTTATACTCTCTCAAAAGAGTCAAACCAAAAGAGAGAGTGTCATACACAAATTCGGGAGAAATTCCCACCTTTCAAAAGATATGCCCCTGCACGTAAACATTTCTGAGTCTTGTTCAGTAACTGGTTGACTAAGGTCTGAAAAGATGGGTGCCTCCTCTGTTAGACTACTCTGAATTTCTTCACGTTGGGGCTTTGCTAAGCGGTTCTCCTGTGTTCTCCTGTATCGCCTCTTCAAGCTGGGGCTTATATAGTCATCTTTGGGTCCACATTGGGTTCTTCACTACAAGATAGATTCGATCTTCATCAGATTATTTTCAGGATTGCTTTGTATTACCAATCAGATTGGGGCTCTGCTAATTGTGTCGCAATCACAACGAGGTTATAAGATTGGGGCTTCGCCAAGTCACTTCTTCGAAACCTGGACTTTGCCAAGCTGGTCCTCTGGACCTGAATTTTATCAAGTCACAAGAAAGGTCTAGTCACATCAACAGCTAGATTTTCAGCTTCAGAACTTGGTACATAGCAGCTTCCTGTAGCGTCGAAGTCTAAGATCTGGGTTTCACCCGACATTAGCAATTCCATCAAGTCATTCTCCGAACAAGGTTTCGGCCAAGTCACGGCTCACCCAAATGAAAGAAGTTTCATATCGACGTCGGCATCAACTTCGAATGACCAAGATTGAGTGGGAAAACTTCAACCAAGATCCGGGATCCGAATCCAATCTCATCAAAATTGAGGTCCATGCGATACTGTTAACAAAACCTCATTAACAACCGCTGTTTAAATCGCGATCGAGGACTCTAACCTCCCACTTGCCCAAAATCTGTTCCAAACAGTTTTCAGACACATACATCCCAATACAAACCCTCTCACCACATGCATTCCCACAAAAATCTCCCCAGGGCTCATGTAGCATGCACAAAACTTGAAGCAACAGGAACAATCCTAAGTCATAATTTTCCCGCCAAAAGCTTAGGCTAAGTGCATCTCCAAAAGCAAGTAAATGCATCATCTCGATTCTATGCATGCAACCATCATCATAAATGTCGTATGTGTATTTGTCCCTCTACTAACAAATGTAGCAATTCAAACACGAAAGACCAGTTTTCCATCACTACCCGAAGTCTCTCTGCAGCGAGAATGGTCTCCACCAAAGACGACCTCCGATGTCCACAAATGGATGAAGACGACCTCCGACATCTGCAACTTGGTGAAAACAACCCCCAACATTCACAAACATATGAAGACCGCCTCCAGTGTCTACAAATCGGTCAGGGATGCCAAGTTCTCAAATACAATACGGTCAGAGACGCCGAGCTCTCAAATGCAAATCGGTCAGGGACACCAAGTTCTCAAATACAAATCGGTCAGGGACGCCAAGTTCTCAAAATGCAAATCGGTCTGGGATGCCTAGTTCTCAAAATGCAAATCGGTCTGAGACGCCAAGTTCTCAAAATACAAATCGGTCAGAGACGCCAAGTTCTCAAATACAATTCTGTCAGAGACGCCAAGTTCTCAAATACAATTCGGTCAGAGACGCCAAGTTCTCAAATACAATTCGGTCAGAGACGCCAAGTTCTCAAAATACAAATCGGTCAGAGACGCCAAGTTCTCAAATACAATTCGGTCAGAGACGCCAAGTTCTCAAATACAATTCGGTCAAAGACGCCAAGTTCTCAAAATATAATTCGGTAAGGGACGCCAAGTTCTCAAAATGCAAATCGGTCTGGGATGCCTATTTCTCAAAATACAAATCGGTCAGAGACGCCAAGTTCTCAAATACAATTCGGTCAGAGACGCCAAGTTCTCAAATGCAAATCGGTCAGAGACGCCAAGTTCTCAAATACAATACGATCAGAGACGCCAAGCTCTCAAATACAATACGGTCAGAGACGCCAAGCTCTCAAATGCAAATCGGTCAGAGAAGCCAAGTTCTCAAATATAATACGGTCAGAGATGCCAAGTTCTCACAAACAATTCGGTCAGAGACGTCAATTTCTCAAATACAATTCGGTCAGGGACGCCAAGTTCTCAAAATGCAAATCGGTCAGGGATGCCAAGTTCTCAAATGAAAATCGGTCAGAGACACCAAGTTCTCAAAAGCAAGAAGTCTCAATGTGAAGACAAGCTCAACAACTTCTATAAGGTTGACGATCACCAGCAAGATGCAGACTCAACCAAACTCCCCCCTTCAGGTCAAAATGCCTCCAAAGACAAGAAATCGTCGCGTAAAATCGTCCCACGAACGGCAACCCAACAACTCTTCATCAACATCAGCCGTAGCCTCGGTCCTTCCTAGAGCCTACTGTAAGCACAAAGACAGGTATGAAAGCATATCTTAGTCAACTACTTTTCTAAAAGAACATTATCATCAAATCTTAGGGTGACTTCCCAAAAATAGTCAAATCTTAGGGTGACTTCCCAAAAAACAGTCAAACCTTGGGTGACTCCCAAATACCGTCAAACCATCAAAGACCATCCCCAGCAGTTTTCGAACTACGTCCAGGCTTGATTCCCACTCGGGATACGTAGGTAGCCTACCTTAGGTCCAGCCACTTGACCAACACGGTCACCCTTTTCCCCGATGATCATCGTAAGCTCTAATCTTCCCCTGCGAGAACGCCCTCAAACAGTCTCCCTCAGGTACAAAACCTCGACTTAGGATCATACCCCTGAACTAGGTCCCCATTTAGGTTCATACCCCTGAACAAAATCTCGACTTAGGATCATACTCCTGAACTAGGTCCCCATTTAGGTTCATACCCCTGAACAAAACCTCGACTTAGAATCATACCCCTGAACTAGGTCCCCATTTAGGTTCATACTCCTGAACTAAACTTCAACAAAGGCTAACAAAATCCCGTTTCTTTCCCCATTATTATCCATTTCCTCGGCAGCAAACGTAAGACCGATCCCTTCAAATGAAGTCCACCAAAGGACCATCTATACCAAACCATCAAGGGAAATCATTTCAAATCAAGGTTGAGGCACCTAAGACACCATCATCAAGGTTTAAGGCACCTAAGATGCCATCATCGAGGTTCGAGGCACCTAAGACGCCATCATTAAGGTTTGAGGCACCTAAAACGCTATCACACACAACACGAGGAAAGCAACCATCCCCTAAAAACCGAAACCATTACCAGGGCGACTTCCCCAAAATAGTCAAAATCATAGGGCGACTTCCCCAAAATAGTCAAATCATAGGGTGACTTCCCAAAAATAGTCAAGTCATAGGGCGACTTCCCCAAAATAGTCAAACCATAGGGCGACTTCCCCAAAATAGTCAAGTCATAGGGCGACGTCCCCAAAATAGTCAAAACCCTAGGGCGACTTCCCCAAAATAGTCAAGTCTTAGGGCGACTTCCCCAAAATAGTCAAAATCATAGGGCGACTTCCCAAAAATAGTCAAATCTTAGGGCGACTTCCCAAAAATAGTCAAACCTTAGGGTGACTTCCCAAAAATAGTCAAATCTTAGGGCGACTTCCCCAAAATAGTCAAACCATAGGGCGACTTCCCCAAAATAGTCAAGTCATAGGGCGACATCCCCAAAATAGTCAAAACCCTAGGGCGACTTCCCCAAAATAGTCAAGTCTTAGGGCGACTTCCCCAAAATAGTCAAAATCATAAGGCAACGTCCCCAAAATAGTCAAAATCTTAGGGTGACTTCCCAAAAATAGTCAAGTCTTAGGGCGACTTCCCCAAAATAGTCAAACCATAGGGCGACTTCCCAAAAATAGTCAAACCATAGGGCGACTTCCCCAAAATAGTCAAACCATAGGGCGACTTCCCCAAAATAGTCAAACCATAGGGCGACTTCCCCAAAATAGTCAAACCATAGGGCGACTTTCCCAAAAATAGTCAAACCATAGGGCGACTTCCCCAAAACAGTCAAACCATAGGGCGACTTCCCCAAAACAGTCAAACCATAGGGCGACTTCCCCAAAATAGTCAAACCATAAGGCGACTTCCCCAAAATAGTCAAACCATAGGGCGACTTCCCAAAAATAGTCAAGTCTTAGGGCGACTTCCCCAAAATAGTCAGATCTTAGGGCGACTTCCCAAAAATAGTCAGATCTTAGGGCGACTTCCCGAAAATAGTCAAATCTTAGGTCGACGTCTGAAGATAGGCAAAAGAACCGAACTACGACTGACTTGATTCCTCTTAAGGATACGTAGGTAGCCTATCATTAGGTTCAGCCATCCGACCGAAAATGGTCATTCCTATCCCCAGCTGAGCGGATATACAATTTCAGCCATCCGACCGAAAATGGTCATCTCATATCCCCAGCAGAGTTTCTTTCCAGCAACCGACGGCAGAACTCGCTCATCAGGTTCGAGGCACCTAAAACGCCATCATCATCTCTAGGGTCAAAGACCCGAACTACGACTGGCTTGACTCCCATTCGGGATACGTAGATAGCCTATTAAATAGGTTCAGCCATTCGATCACTTGATCATCCTGTCAAAAATGGAGCCTTACTCTTATCGACGACCCCGCTTCCTTCGAAAGCGCCGTCGCCGAGGGGCTACTGTAAGTGCTCCAATTTGAGTTGGTAGCTTTTTCGTTAGAAAATTAACGAAAATTCTAACATTACTAACATTCCTAACATTCCTAACTTTTCTAACAAAGTAAGGGTAAAATGGGCATTGCCATTTAAAGTTAAACCAAGAAAAGAATCTCAAAAAGCAAAAGAAATTGGAAAAATCCGAATTAAGCAAGTTGAAAAACA
Source organism: Adenophora triphylla var. japonica (assembly GCA_022495995.1). Taxonomy (NCBI): domain Eukaryota; kingdom Viridiplantae; phylum Streptophyta; class Magnoliopsida; order Asterales; family Campanulaceae; genus Adenophora; species Adenophora triphylla. Next base: position 167,080 of record JAFEMH010001389.1, on the reverse strand, counting down.
GCAATCAGTTTGAATTTTCTGAAAATATTCCTCCTGTCCAACAGCCTGCACTGTAGCAGATGAACAGTGCACGCTGTCAAGACCCTCCGCGCGGACATGATTTCCATTTCCAGAGGGCTATAAATTGAACCCTCCTCTCTCAGTTTACACAACACAAATCACTCACAAAGAATAAAGACATCAAGGCGAAAAATAGAGAGAAAACAGTGGGAATTCACTTGAATTGCCACCATTTTCTCTACAATCTTTCCCAAATCTCACTCACTCACAAACACTTCAAAACACTCTCATACATACTCTCATACATACACCAATCCAAGCTTAAATCACCCCTTAGGAGGAGGATTAGAGAGAAAACATAGAGGACTTCATTGTTATCTACTTGTTTTCTCTTTAACCAACTCAAATCATCAACCCTAAACACTTTCAAGCCCTAAACACATTCAAGCCTTTGAATCCATTCAAACACAAAACACAAGGAAGATAGGTATAACCTCCCTCTCCTTACCCTAAAATTCATCCATGCATGCATTTTCAAGCTACAAAATGTAGTTCATTCATCTTCTTGTCTTAGATCCAAGAAGATCACCATGGAAGTTCATCTCCATGGATGATCTTCTACAAGGATCAACATTATTTTCAAAGTGTTCTTACTTTCTTGCAAAAAAAAAACACATTTTCAAAACCCTAAAAATCATTTTCATACATTAAATCTCTTTTTCAAAGGATAAAATTCCCCTTCCCAAGCAAATGAAGTGCTTAGTCCTAATGTACCCCAAGGATGGTTTGATATATTTGATTCACCACTAAAATTTCAAGTAATCACTAATCAAAACCTAGGGAAATGGGGACAAGCATGGATGCAAAACCCCCTTTAAAATCATGTTTTCCTTCTTGAGAAGTTGCTGTCCAGTAGCAATTTTCTAAGACCCCAGTCTATGGTCTAATTTTTTGGACATAGATAAACTTGGAATTTGGTGTTGACTACAATACACTTTTTGTATCCAACATCTAGAGCTTTCCAGACATATTTTTACTTTATTTTTTTCGTGAGTAAAACTCCCTTTTTCAAATTTTCCTTTAAAGGTCAGTTCATCAGTCTCTGGAAGTCCAGATTTCACATCTTAGATTTCCAGAAGGTTTTGGGTCCTCAAATCATCTCCAAAATGAAAAGTTATTTTACAGAAACCTTATTTAAGGTGTTTTGAACATTTTTCATTCTCGGACTTTTCCCAGATTTTGGACTTTTCAAGCCCTAAAGTCCATTTCAAAATTAAGTGTCCACTGCCTTTTTCCTTCTGGCAGAAATGGTTTTCAACTTCCAAAAATATTTTGAGTGTCAAATCTCAAGCCAAAAATCACACCAAAAATCATGGGATCTGTCCAAAGTCTAATAAAGAATTCCCAATTTTTAATTTCCTCAGTTTCAACTTATTTTGGCCAAAGTAACACACACACACACACACACAAACAAATGGTTTTTAGCTTGGAAGACTCGTTTTACGAGGCATTCCGGGTGCACACTAACGTCCTTCCCGGCGTGTAACGTGACCTCCGAATCCAAATCTCTAATCTCGGGCATTTTTCAAAGTTTTGGCCCTTAAAACAAAAATGGCGTGGCGACTTCGTTTGATTTTCAAAAAAAAATCGGGTACATCACACCATGCCCACTCTCTCTCCTCACATTTTCTCAATCGTCCCTTTGTTGTTCATCTTACGATGAAACCTTGGTTTCTCTATCTCCGTCTTCCTCATCGATTACACCAGAAAATTGCGTTCTAATCTTTGATTTTCTCTTCTCTTTGTTCTCCGTTTCGAATGGATTCAAAATTTTCCATCAAATTGGAAGATGAATCGTCCATGGTGACGAACGATTATTCAATCGTTACCGACAATTCGTCAAATTTCTCTCCTTTTTTGTCCATTAATGGTAAATCGGTGGTGGGGGAACCAATTCCTTCGGTGGTGGAGGAAACAGAAGTTTATCAAAACATATTTGGGTAAACTTTGACTCAAATAAACCTAAGTATCGTTCCATTATCTGTTTTTAATTATGAGCCATGGTGGTCTCTGTCGAAGGAGCTCGATGCCATATTTGCTCGAAATGGTCCACAAACGTACTATCGATTTAGGGAGGATAACTATGTCTATGAATGGACTCCCCCGATAGTGAAACCTGCTATGTCACCCTTCCCGAAAAAGGTTGCAAGCCACAAACCTAACTTGTTGATGTTAGGGTTGCACTGTCCGGCTATACAACGTTGGCTCAAGGAACAGGTTCATGTGTTCTTTACACAATTCAATTCTTTTTCTAGTTTGAGTACATTATTAAGAGTTGGTAAAAATTACTCTGTGAAATGATGAATATGGCTTCTTGACCTATTTTGTGATTTTTGTTCAACTACTCACTCTTAGTTGCATCTAATAAGAACTTTAATTGCCTTGGCCTGCATATGAGGTGTTTGTGAGAAACTGATAAGAACTTTTATTTTCATTGTGTTTGAGCTTGATTTTAGTTGAGATAGGTAATCTATGCATTGTGATATGCTTATGTTGAGTTTGAATTGGTGAAATGCATGTTTAACTTTGTGTGGGCTGTGTTCTATGATGATTAAAATCTGAGAATAAAAACTGAAATGTACTTAAGTTAGAGTACAAAAGACCCACCAAAAACTATTCTAGGATGCTACTTAACTGAGAGTATAAAAGACCCACCAAAAACTACTCTAGCTAGGATGCTACTTAACTAGAGTACAAAAAGACCCTTCAAACTACTCCATGATGATATTTTCCTGAGAGTAGATACATGTCTGATTGGTCTACATACCAAGGTTCTAAAAATCGCTAGGCGGCGCCTAGGCGGCGAGGCCGGGCCTAGCGCCTAGAGCGCCTAGGCGGGGCCACGAATTTACACACATTTTTATATATATTCCATAGTTTCTGTCCATAGTGACAAATTCAAGAGGATAAATGTATAAATCTTGAACAACTCAACTATGGGTCAGGGCATTTCGGTCATTGAACCATAACATTAGAAGACGGCGTCATTTCTCAAAACCCTAACATAAAGTATATAAAGTCTGGAAAAAACCCTACTGAAAAGAAACCCTAAAACTGCAAAATTACGAAAAGGTCCAAAACCATGAAAAAACGGATAAAAACTTCAGAAGACCGTTTGAGGCCCATAGAAGCGTTTTTTGGCCTATTTATGGGCCGCTCAGGGGGCATAGACCAATTACTTTTGTTCCACTCGAAAAGACGGTCGTTTTGATATGCTGTGCGTCCCGTAACTCCTCCGGAATCAAAAGTTACACCCGTTACGGTCGAACGCATCTAAAAACTCGAACGCCAACTCTTCGACCGCCTAGACTGCCCAATCCCGCCTAGGCCCCGCCTAGCCCCGCCTAGTCCCGCCTAATCCCGCCCAGCCCGCCCAGCCGCCTAGACCGCCTAGCCCGCCTAGCCCCGCCTAGCCCACCTAGCGCCTAATTGCCCCGCCTAGCCTAAAGTCGCGGCGCCCAGCCGCCGCCTAGCGCCTAGGCGCCGCCTAGGCGGCCGCCTAGGCCGATTTTTAGAACACTGAAATATTCGGCTGCAAATGTTATGTTCTTTACAACAGTAAAGAATATCGAGATAAATTTGATAAGAAAGCCGATGAATGTATCTTTGTTGGTTATACCAAACACAGTAAGTCTTTCACAATATTCAATAAACGTCTGTTGAAAATTGTTGAATCTGTTCATGTAAAATTTGATGAATTTGATTTGCTAGAGTCTGACAAGATTCCAAATAGTACTAATGATTCTGGTGTTTTTGAGATAGGTAAATCCAGCAACTGTAACTCCAATCAAAACACTAGTAACAATGCAAATCAACCTCCAGCTCAGAATTCAGGCTTTCCAAGTGGTGTAACCGATAGAGCCCTAGTTGATGATTCATTTTCCCTCAATCGGTTAGAAGCGAATCTAATTCCCAAAATTCCTTAACCGATTCCCTACCAACTAGTCCCTCTACAAATGTTCTTATTACACCACCTGAACTTGAACCAATTTCTACTATTCATATACCATTTCTTTCACCTCAATCTAAACCTGATCATTTGTCAAACTCACCAGTTCCTAACTGATCCTCACCTCAACCGGTCACACTCCCTCAACCGATTCCTCTCCTCCCCTAGAAACCTTAAGACAAGAATCGATCAGGAAAGACCTTCCAAGGAAAGTGAGATCAGCTAGAGGATACCCAATAAAAAATGTAATTGGTGATGTTTTTTGTCCCAAAAAGACTAGAGGCCAAATGAGGAGTATGGAAGAACAACATAGTCTATTCTCCTCTGCAATGGTCTCAAATATAGAACCAAAAAAAGACAGAAGAAGCACTCAATGATCCCATCTGGGTAAAAGCTATACAAGAAGAACTTAATCAGTTCGACAGATGCAAAGTATGGGAATTAGTTTCTCGTCCAAAATGATCAGATAGTGATAGGAACAAAATGGGTCTTTAGAAATAAGTTGGATGAGTCTGGAAAAATAATAAGGAATAAATAAAGACTTGTGGCCAAAGGGTACAGACAAGAAGAAGAAATTGATTATGATGAGATTTTTGCCCTTGTTGCTAGATTAGAAGCCATTAGGTTGTTCCTTGCCTATGCTGCCTACAAAGAGTTTAAGTTATACCAAATGGATGTGAAAAGTGTCTTCCTCAATGGAGAACTTCAAGAGCTTGCATATGTTGATCAACCTTCCTGGTTTGAATACTCCAAGAAGCCTAATCATGTATATAGGTTAAATAAAGCCTTGTACGACCTCAAGCAAGCACCAAGAGCATGATATTAAACTCTCTCCAAATTCCTACTTAGTGAAAAGTTCAAAATAGGTAAAATCGATATAACCTTATTCATTGCTAAGCATAATGGTCATTCACCGTTAGTTAAAATATATATAGATGATATTATATTTGGTTTTACTAACCAAAACCTATGCAAGAGATTTTAGAAACTTATGCAAAGCAAGTTCGAGATGAGTATGATGGGAGAATTAACTTTCTTTCTTGGACTTCAAGTTAAACAAACTCAAGAAGGAATCTTAATCAATCAAGCCAAATATACTAATGATCTTATCAAGAAATTTGGCTTTGACTCGGCTCATCCTCAAAGCACTCTAATGGCTACTAATGTACATCTTGATAAAGATGAGTCTGGTAAGAAAGTAGATATGACATTTTATCGAGGTATAATAGGATATCTACTTTACTTGACTGCTATTAGACCAGATATCATGTTCGATATATGTGTGTGTGCTAGGTTTCAAGCTGATCCTAGAGTATCTCACCTTCAAGCTGTCAAAAGAATCATTAGATATCTTGTGGGAACTATTCACTTAGGTTTATGATACCCTAGAGATTCATCTTTTACACTAATTGGCTATTCAGATGCTGATTTTGCAGCTTATAGGGTCAAAAGGAAAAGTGCTAGTGGGACTTGTCAATTTCTAAGTCACCAATTGGTTTCCTGGTCTTGTAAGAAGCAAGCTTCAATATCCACTTCTAGAACTGAGGCTGAGTATATAGCTGATGGAAGTTGCTGCTCACAAATCCTTTGGATGAAGCAACAACTGGTGGATTATGAAATTCCAACAGAAGTTTGTCCTATCTATTGTGACAACTCCTCAACCATCTCGATCTCCAATAATCCTATGATGCATTTCAAGACAATGCACATAGACATCAAATACCATTTCCTCAAGGATCATGTTGAAAAGGGTAATGTTGTTCTTTTATAAGTTCATACTGATTATCAGTTAACTGATATATTAACAAAATCCTTAGACACTAAACATTTTGAATTCCTTAGAGGTGAACTAGGCATGATTGATATACGTGGATAAACTGTGCTAACTTTGCTACTTGTGTAAGCTCAACTCAACTGATCAAGGTGATATTCCCTTTTTACCCTCAACCTATCAATGCTCCTCAACCTTAACCGATGGCAACAAGCTCTCAACTGGTCATATCCCTTGACTGATCATAATCTCAATCGGTTATACTCCTTGACCGGTCAAGACTTCAAGCGGTTACTCTCAACCGGTCATTCCATGTTCAACCAGTCAATCAAACGCCTAACCGACAACGAACTGCGGCCGTACCAATCTATTTTAACCGGCTCGTCTGACACCCCTGCTGTCCTTTCAAGTCCTTTCAGCCACTGTCTGACATAAAAGTGAGTTGTTTACCAACTTTGTTTTATGGGTTGATCAAAATTTTTATTTTTGATCAAAAGGGTAATCTCTGTATCATTCCTATTTATCCAAAAGGTTATCTTTTTGTTCATTATTATCTTTAAAATTTAAATTGTTGCACACGCGTTCCTAATTTTAAGCTTCCATATTTTATTTGCATTAAGATCGTGTTTCATTATCCCTATTTTTAAGCATCAGTTAAAACGTTTTGAACAAAATTTGCTCTTCCCCATAAAAACCCTTCGTCTCCTACACTCTCTCTCTCTCCCTATATAAGGAAATCAAAAGCAAACTTTCTAGGTTTTCAAAACTTTCTCAAACTTTCAAACTATCAAACTCTCTCAAACTTTTAACCGACAAGGATTCTCAACTTCCTTCGAAGTTCATCAAATCTTCAAACTTTCAACAAGCAAGGAAGCAAATCATCAGAAATACATAACTATTACTCCCCCATCCCATAATAAATGTTACAGTTGATTGCCTACGTTTTTAAAGGTGTTTTACTAATTTATATATTACTTGTTATTGAACTTTATTAAATATTTTTTTTCAATCACAATTTTTACTTTGATATCACGAAGGCATATGACTACTTGTATATTTTTTTTGTTAAAGCGTAGGTTTATTTTCTGTCATTATTAATTTTTTTTGTTATTTATAATGGATATGAAACATAAGCGATGCATACTCGTGAATAAGCTATTGAGGAAAGAATTATCGAGGTTGAAAGTACTAGACTCTGCCTATATTTCGAACAGGACTTTGGAAGGCCATTAAAATAACTCAGACTTAAATATTAGACTTTTTTTTTGTGTGGTAATAATTCAAACTTTATTAGACTTTTTTTTGTATACTATATTGTTTTGAGATTTGTATTTTGAAGTTTTATTTGGTTTGTAAGACATTGTTTTGGGATTGTTTAAGAATTGTGTATGTTGTTTATTTGGATTGTGAATGTTGTATGTTACGGATTGTAGATTTAGATTTTACAGGTGGCTTTTTGAATTTTCAAATATTTTTTTTTCAATTCTGATCATTTTACCCACGGAAAATTATGTGGGTAATTTATTCTATAATTAATATATGCTTACCCACGGAATATTCCATGGGTAATTTATTCAATAATTAATACTCCCTCCGTCCCGGGTTAATCTTCACCATTTTGGTGAGGCACAAATATTAAGGAAGCATTATTTATATTCAAAAGTAATAGGAGAGAGAAAGGTTAATCTTGAATTAGGGGAGATAAGGGAGTCACATCTGATTTAAGTAAGGACTAATTATTCCCACCAAAATTCAAAATAGAATACTATTCATCAAATGGTTCAAAACATTAGTGATTCCCTCCAAATTTTCAAGCTTATAAACCTGTTGTTTTCTTCATAATTACATTACCAAAAAAAAACCACATTCATCTACAAATACAACCATAGCGAATACACTTACAGTTTAAAAAAAAAAATCCAAAATGGGTGAACCCAGCAGCTCCAGAAGAAGATCAGAGTGCAACTTGTTAGCCAAACCAAATTTGACTTCAAATCAAATGACATGTTGGGCCAATTCTTGATTGAAGGTTTGGTTGATGGGAAACTTCCTAGAGGTTATATTGATGTGGCTGCAACAAAATTTGGAGTTACAAGGAGGATATTGTTCAAATATTGGAATAAGGTGACTCACCAGCGCATTGAAGGTAAACCTATCAATTTATGTTCAAATAAAGTAGGAGTAAAGAGAAGAAAAAAAATGAAATTAGATGAAGAGAAAATGAAATCAATTGAATTGATAAAGAGAGGAACAATTAGAAATCTTGGTCAAGCATTAGGAATAAGTAAAAGCACTGTTGGGAGATGAAAAAAAGGAGTGATCAGGGCTCACACTAGTCCAATTTCACCAGCCTTAAGTTATGAACATGCTTTAGCAAGGCTTAAATATTGCCTTCAAGCAATCTCTTTTCATGCAGCAGAAATAAAGTATAGTTCAACCCCATGGAGCATATCATACACTTAGATGAAAAATGGTTTTACATAACCAGAACAGCAGAGAGATACTACATGTGCTTAGGTGAATAAAATCCTCATAGGACATGTCAAAGCAAAAGATTTATCACAAAAGTGATGTTTCTTTATGTTGTGAGTAGGCCCATTTATGATAACTATGGTAATCTCATTTTTTATGGCAAAATTGGTATGTGGCCATTTGTCACAAGAGAACCAGCAAAGAGATGGATTCAGTCAACACAACAGTGACAAAAAACATGCTGCTAAACCAAGTAAGATATGCTTTGTATTTTCTGCCTTTTTTTTTTCAAGAAAGTGTTAACTTTATTGTGATTTTGTCTGCAGGTCCTTCCTACAATTAAGGCTAAATGGCATGTGACATCAAGCAAAGACATAATTATCCAGTGGGATAATGCACCACCACACATCAACAATGATGATGTTGATTTAAGAGCAGCAGCAAGCTCAGATGGCTTTAACATGCAACTAAAATTTCAGCCAGCAAATTCACCAGACACAAACATCAATGACTTGGATTGTTCCAACTCATTAGATTCAGTGAGGAGAACTCTTCAAGCAAACAATGTAGATGAGTTAATAAATGGAGTGCAAGAAGCTTTTGAAAAGTTATCAGCGTACACTCTCAACAAATTGTTCCTCTCTTTGCAATCTTGCATGAGAGGCATAATGGATGTTAGGGGTTTAAACAACTATCCCCTTGAACATCTTGGAAAAGACCATTTGGACAGAAATGGTCAACTTAAGAGATACTTGACAGTGGATACAGAATTAGTGAAGTGTTACATTAGATATCTACAACAAGCTGGGCATGGAGAAAAGTTTGAAGGCATATTGCATGAAATGAATCTTGTTCACATGTCATTAGGTAATGGTATGTAGCAGTGTTCTAAAAGACCCCGCCTAAGGGCGCCTAGGCCCCGCCTAGGCGCTAGGCCCCTCTCCAATGCCTAGTTCTAAGTCCCGCCTAGGTCCCGACTAATCCCAACTAGTCCCCGCCTAGGCGCTAGGCCCGACTCCGCCGCCTAGCGCTTTTTAGAACCTTGATAATTTTACCCTTAGCATTGTCACCATAGACAACTGGAGGACCTGATGCTTCTTCAATATTAGTAAGGAGATCTGCATGGCCATTCATATGCCTTGAGCATCCACTGTCCAAGATCCAAATGTCCTTACTTGCATCGGTTGAGGCCATAAAGCATACCTGAAATAAAACATTAAGCTTATGGTCCCCCTTATTATTTTGGGTCCAAAGAGTTAGTTCCTCTTTGGCAGCCATATCTGGCCACCACTTGAGCTTTGAGTCTCTGTGGGTCCAGATAGGTGCTTCAAGAGGCATTCAAAAGCCTTGTGATAGAAATCTCCACAGTTTACACATTTAATTTGAATAGGTTGTGAGAAGGTAGGTGAGTTGATATCCAATTTGATCAATGCTTCAGAAGGTTTTGAAGTTTGAGCATGAACAAATACTTTGAGCACAAAGGTGTTGGTGTTTCCTTTGTTGGTAGGTTGCAGAGTTTTGGAAATGACTTTACCGGTTGAGGCAAGCTTACCGGTTAGGACAACTTTGCCAGTTGCCTGATCGGTTGCTGTTCCTTGACCGGTTCCAGCTGCTTTATTACTAGTTAAGGTTTCCAAAAATGCAGCATGACCAGCAATGTGAATACCAGCTTTGTTGTCACCATCACCAAGTGGGATATAGGCTCCCAGCTTGGGATCATCTACCTTAGTCCACTTAGATTTGTTCTTGTCAACCTTCTTGAACTTGATCTGTTCCTTCACTTTTGGGTAAGTAATTGGAACAGCACCAAAAGTACGAGTAGTACTTTTCTTTAGCAGATCAGATGGACTGTCATCAAACTTATCCATCAAGTTCTCAGTGACAGACTTAATAAATGGCTTGTCTTTGCTGTCACTGTTGCTGGAGTTAAATCCCAAACTAGATTGGTCATTATAAGACATTTGGTTGTGTAGGATTGTCTCAACAACAACCTTTGTTTTGAGTAAGAATCAATAGTCTTAGTGAGAGAATTGTTTCTTGAAACTAAATCAGCAATCTGACTAATACATATGTTTAGTCTATGTTTGAGATCTTGATTTTCTTTTCTCAATTGGTCTGACTCAAGCTTGTTTTATTTTAAAACTTTTATTTCTGATTTAAACGAGTCATTTTCAGTTGAGATTATTTTGAAGTTGTAGGAATTTTTAGCCCTAGGTATAGGCTCGTCATAATATGACAAGGGAGATCTCGTGGGAGTGGTAGTGTCATTGTATGTGCTTGACTGGTCAATGAAATTTCTATAGATGGGTGATTGTAAGGGAGTGGGTCCAGTTTCTGTTCCATCAAGGGCCACAAAACTAACATCAGCATATTCATCTGAGTCAGCATTCTCATCCTCTGAATCAGTTTCAAACCAAACAGGCATAGCCTTTTCTGTTCCTTCCTCGGCTACTAGGTTCTTAGATCTAGGATTTTTCCTAAAGGGTTTCTTCCTGAAAAATTCATACTTAGGTTAAGGACATTTTGAAGCAAAATGGCCAGGTATTCTACAGTTGTAGCAAACAAACTCACCTTAGGCATTTTTGCCGTCGGTTGAGAATTGGCCAGATCTTTGGAAATTTCCCAATCTTTGAAAAGCTGAGCATTTGGAGTGGAAGGGTTTGTTGCCTTGTTGTTGGGACTTCTTAAAGTCTTTGAACTTTCTATAGTTTCTGGCAAAGGCAACAAATTCATATTCCTCAGAATGTTTATTGTAGTTGACATTGGTTTGGGTTGGTTGAGACTGAAAGGTTGAGGAGGAGTTGTTTCCAAATAGGTTGTTGAATAAAGAAGAGCTTGGGAAGATCTAAGTTTGAGCTGGCAGAGAGAGATTTTTAAATTATTTTTGAACTCCACCAAGCCTGTTGAGGTCTTCCTCATACAGAAATAAAGTGTAAACAATATTCTGAATGTAAGTCTTGTCCAAGTCTCTGCATTCTTTAAGAATAGCTACCTTAACATGCCGGTCTCCAAGAGAATCAACAAAACGCATTTTAAGATCTTTCATAGTATATATTCTGCCTAAAGATGCACAGGAGTTGATTACCTCACAAAATCGATCGTACGTTTCTCTGAGGGACTCATTTAGGTTCTTCTTAAAGGACTCAAACTCAGCTACACTTTTGTACTGCCGGTTGTCCTTTGCCACTTGATCTCCTTCAATGTATCTTAGGATACTTTGCTAAACTTGATGGGCAGTCTCATAATTTGGTACTTGTTTGTACAACCTATCGTCTATACCATAGTTTAGAATGTGCATAGCCTTTTTGTCGAGGGTTACACATATCTTATCCTCTTCAGTACATTCTTCACGAGTCTTTGGAACAATAGTTTCATAAACTTCAAACTCTTGTTCCGATGATCTATCGGCATGATCCATGAGAGGAGTTTTGGGGGCTATTGACTTTGGGTTGACTTTGATAGGAATGATAGGACCATCTCTAACTACAGTCATTAATCTGTCATCAATTTAATCCATGTACAGCATGATTATGTTTATCCATACTGAAAATTCATTTTCGTTTAAAATGGGTATCGTTGCCATGTTCCACGATTGCATGAATTTTCCCGCCATTGGAATCAGCAATTCGAGCTGTAAAGCTTGGAAAAATATTTTTCAAAAATTGTATACTCTGATACCAATTGTTAGACCCAATTTGTAGGAAAACAGGCTAGAGGGGGGATGAATAGCCTAATAAAACTTCCTTTTCAAAATCTCTTTACAAAATATCCAAGTATCTTATATAAACCTAAATCAATATTAACCAGTTACGCAGCGGATAAAATATTACTAGTTTACTCACATAAATGATTGGTTAAGTAAAAGGAGTGTCAGGTAAGTTAAAAGATCATGCAAGTTATATTACAATGGAAAGTACAAAACAAAGCAGTTAAGAATTCAAAGGGTTGTAACCAGTGATAGAGCTCAACCGGTCAAGACAAGATAAAATGAGCAAACACAAATAAAGGGACACAGTTGTTTGGAGAGGTTCACAGTGTTAAATAACTGTTACGTCCTTCACCAAGTTTGGTCAAAACTTAGATTTGTGAAAATGTGCACTATTAATGTTCACTAGTCTATTACAAGTTGCAAGCTTTAAGATGTAAAGATGCCTAAAGGAAAGTGATCACTAATAAATCGTGATACAAGTTTGACCAGGTGTTTTCAATAGATGTGTTCACAAGTTGAACTGATTTCTCTTGGGTGTGTAGTGTGATCAATCAATGTGTTCCAGATATAGTCTTGTTGGGGAACACTTACAGGAATTGATTGAGTGTGCACAGTATTTGTCCTAATAAATAATCTAGTGAATATATGGACAAAATGTCTTGAACTTCAATGCTTGGGCACTTGCAGTTCTTGAAAATCTCACTCTCAAAGTCTTCAATGCACCTTCCTTATTCAGTGCTCTAAGAAAGGTATTTATAATGTAATCAAATGGAGCTATTGTCTTTGAAGGGGTTGAAGGGATGACTTGGTCTGACAAGCATTAAATGAGAGTATCTTCTACATTGAATGCTTGAAATTTGAAGTACAACCATTTTTGAATTTTCCATTGGATAAAGAAGTTGTTGTGAGTACTGGTAACTTGAACATTCCAGGAAGTAGTTACTGACAAGGCGGCAGCAAGGTCTTCATAGCAACTGTTCTACCAACTTTAGCTAAGTAGAAGGCTAAGTAGGTGAGAGCATTTAATGATAGGTCAACTGATGGAAACATGTTGAAGAAGCTTGACTGATTGCAGCAACTGATGAGCATAACCGGTTGACTGACCCAACCGATTGAGTGGTTGAACGACTAAGGTCAAGACCGGTTAAGGGATCGGTTGAGGCCTTGGCAGGTTGAACAAGTAAACCAATATCATCTTCGAAAAAAAAACCTCAGGTTTTCAAGTCTTCAATCTTTGAGAAAATACATATATAAAAACACAGACACTAGGACTAATGGGATCCTAAGGGTACATAGAAAATTCTAAGTAGTCTAGTTAAATTAGGGGTCCTCAATAATGCCTTAATGATTGGGATTAAGCAATTCATAAGCTATACATATATTTGAATAACACCGATTGAGGGAGGCAGAGTTGGAAGGGCAAAGGGTTGAGGCCCTGAAGAAAGCCGAGGAAGCTTCTGCTCGGCTGAAAGAGTTGGAGGCAAGTATTCCCTCCAGGGAGGCTGAGTCCATAGCCCGTTACAAGGCTAGTTCGGCCTTTAGACAGGCTGTGGCCGAGAAGACGGCTACATATACTTCGACGGGTACTTGCATTTGGTCAGGAGGGCCATGTTAGACCCATCTCTCCACCTCAACCTGGAGGTGCTTGCCCGGCTCATATGCCAGGATTCTTATGATGAAGCTGCTCGGTCTATGCATCCTCTCGTCCCCTTTTCAAAGAATGCCCTGAAGGTCATCACTGTAAGTGCTCCAATTTGAGTTGTTAGTATTTTCGTTAGAAAATTAACGAAAGCCCTAACATTCCTAACATTTCTAACAATTCCTAACCTTTCTAACAAAGCAAGGGTAGATTAGGGATTGCCATTTAAGGTTAAACCAAGAAAAGAATCTTAAAAAAGAAAAGAAATTGGAAAAATCCGAATTAGGCAAGCTGAAAAACACTGCCAGTTTGAATAATTTGAAAAATATTCCTCCTGTCCAAAGCCTACACTGCAGCAGATGAACAGTGCACGCCTACGACCCTGTCCGCGCGGACATCTTTGTATCTCCCAGAGGGCTATAAATTGAACCCTCCTCTCTCAGTTTACACAACACAATCCACTCACAGAAGCTAAACTCTGGCGAAAAACAAAGAGAAAACAGTGGGAATCCTTAGATTGCCACCATTTTCTCTTGAGTCTTTCCCAATCTCACTCCAAACACTCTCAAATCACTCTTAAACATACAAAATCTCAAGCTTAAATCAACACCAAAGAGGAGAATTAGAGAGAAAACATAGAGGACTTAAGTGTTATCTACTTGTTTTCTCTTTGACCAACTCTATCATCAAACACTCTCTAAACACATTCAAGTCTTGATACTCCTCAAGCCAAGCTCCAAATCAAGGAAGATAGGGTTAAACCATCATTGGTAAACCCTCCTTCTTTAAACCCTAAGTCTCTCTCATCCATGCATGCATCTCAAGCTTTAAAAATGTAGTTTGTTCATCAACTTGGTGTTCATCTTTGCTTGACCTAAAAATGTAGTCACCTTGGAATAAATTTCCATAGATGACCATTTAAAAGGTCCAAATTACTTCTTACTCACTTAAAAGTGCTTTTCCTCAAAATCATCCACTCAAAAGTGTTTTCCAAAAACCATTTTCATACATAAAATCTCATTTTCAAAGGATAAAATCCCCCTTCCCAAGCAAATGAAATGCTTAAGTCCTAATGTACCCTAAGGATGGCTTGATATAGTAGATCACCACTAAAATGTTTAGTGACTAATAATCAAAGCCTAAGGAGATGGGGACAAGCATGGATGCCAAACCCCCTTTAAAATCATGTTTTTCTTCAAGAGAAAGTTGCTTTCCAGTAGCCTTTCTCTAAGACCCCTGTCCATGGTCTAATTTTTTGGACATACAGAAACTTGGAATTTGTTGTTGACTAAAAAATACATTTTGTATCCAACATCAAGAGATTTCAAGAAATATTTTTACTTTATTTTTTGTGTGAGTAAAACTCCCTTTTTCAAATTGTCTTTTAAAGGTCAGTTCATCAGTCTCTGGAAATCCAGATTTCATATCTGAGATTTCCAGAAGGTTTTGGTCCACCAAATCATCTCCAAATGGGAAAGTTCTTTTACATAAACCTTATTTAAGGTGTTTTGAACAACTTTCATTCTCAGATTTTCCCCATATTTTGAACTTTTAAAGCTCTTAAATCCGTTTTATAATCAAGTGTCCACTGCCTTTTTCATTCTGGCAGAATTTGTTTTCAACTTCAAAAAATCTTTTGAGTACCAAAACTCAACCCAAAAATCATACCAAAAATCATGGGACTTGTTTAATGTCTTATAAAGAGTTCCCAATTTTTAGTTTTCTCAGTTTGAACTTATTTTGGCCAAAGGAACACATACACACACACACACAAATGGTTTTTAAGCTTGAAAGACTCGTTTTACGAGGCATTCCGGGTGAACACTAACGTTCTTCCCGGCGTGTAACGTGACCTCCGAATCCAAATCTCTAATCTCGGGCATTTTTCAAAGTTTTGGCCCTTAAAAGAAAAATGGCGTGGCGACTACGTGTTTTTTCGATTGATTTTCAAAGAAAAGAAAAATACCAATCTTTCGAAAAATGGCAACATCGTTACAGTGGCGACTCCGCTGGGGAAAAATAAGTTTTATCTTTTCAAAAAAAAAAGGAGAAAAACTTTTGAGGGTCAAGCTTCCGTCCCGACATTTGAAACCGTTTGGTGTGTGTGTGTTTTCACATTTTCGTGTTGTTTTGGTCGCCTCGAAAAAAGTCAAAATTTTGACTATCGGACCCGTTGCCTTGAATTATGTGCTTATGTGCTCATTTGCTTTCAAAAAAAAAAATTTTTCAAAAAAAAAAAATTCAAAAAAAAAATCAAAAAAAAAAAAAAGGATTTTCCAGAAAAAAAAAAGAGGTTTTCAAAAAAAAAAAAAAATCATTTTGTGCATGCATCATACTTTTTAAGACACATGCGAAAATTTCTATTTTACTCAGAAAAAGAAGATAGACTGCTTGCACACTACGCGCACGTGGCCTTACACTGCACACTACGTCCCTAACCCGGGGAAATCCCTGAAGCGGCCCGTTTGGTCTTATTACGCCTCTCGGTGCAAGCACGGGACTACCCAAACATCCCATGGAGCCTCGTGTCGACCATGCACTTGTCCGTGACACACTTTGTCCGAGACCCGGTTGGTTTTTAGTCTGGTCTGTGTCATGCCCTGTCTGTGTATAGACCTTTCCTTTCAAGCCTTAGTCGGCATACCAAGTCAATATCTTTCGGGACCCTAATCAGTCGAAGTCCTGCCGGTTTTCCGTCACGGGCTTTGGCCAGATATTGACTGGCGCCTTGACTTTGACTCTGACTGGCACAAATTATACACTGACTCCCAGATTGACACCGAGTCATCTAGGATTAACGATTATTCCATGCCTAATTACGGCCTAATTGATGACAAGTCAAGATCAATTGTGGACATTTATCAGTCTGAATCATGCCGACTTTTTGTCGAGCCCTCGGACATGATCTTGATTTTGACGTCAGCTTTGTCCGTAATTTACATCGAATGCTCGTTAAGACTAGATTACCCGCCAGACTTTAGGATCGTTTTCATTTTCGGTCGGTGGGACCCGCTTGCCCTATAGGACCCTCGCCCGGGGCTGTCCACCCTGGGAAGTCGAAATATAGGTGGAATACGAGGGGCTTATAGACGTAGTGACACTGATCCAGGATCCAGAGTAGTTTGCGAAAAAGAAGAGCCATCTTTTCCAACCGATTAGGTTAATAAAATATGTTTTAAGTAAAAAAGAACAAATAACTGCATGTTGCATGAGCCCAAAGCCCAAACACCTACCCTCCTTCAATCCCCAGACATCTGAACCCTCGTGCCTTTTCCCCCGCAGCTCCTCACAAAGCTTGGTTTCGGGCACCAGGTCACCGTTTGATCAGTTGGGAAGAGTCAAGCGCGTCGTCAACTTCACCGTTTGTTCCGACTCCGGGTTTCAGAATGTCTGCATCAGCTGGTAACGATGGGGACAACATCACTCCGCCTCCTGGGACTCCTCAAACAGAACAGCAATGGAATCAGTTAGCCGAACAGATGAGACTGCGACAAGAAGCACAGCTGAATAGCCTTATGGAGGCTATTAAGAGCCATGGTTTGGCCGCCAGCCTCAATCCTGATGGCACCTTCACCGTGGAAGAAGAAGAGGATGCCAATCCCACTCTCAGTCGCCCTGATTACTCCAGGATGCCACCACCCACCTCCTATGGTACCACTACCAGAACCCATGCTCCTCGATCTTCGGGTCAGCCAGCCCCCCAACTACCGACCACTGGATCCATGCAACCTGACGGCACGAGCCAGTTCGCAGTTCCTTAGTGGGGACAAAGTCAGTACGGAATGTCTTCTCATGGTTGGGGATACCTCGGAATGCCACAACAAATTGGGATCCCGCCTCAGTTTGGAACCGATCAGTCCGGACCTTCACAGCAACAGTTTGGAATGCCGCCACAGTCCGGTTCGGGGCCACAATCAGGAGCCCCTCCTCAGAATGATACTAGCTCAGTTGCTCCTCACACAGCTTTCACAAATCCATTTCTCACTCAGGGTTCGATGGGTTACCAAACCTCCATCCCGGTTTCATCATAATCACAAGGACTGCAGTACCCCCTGGTTATACACCATCGCCACAGACAGCCATGCAATTCAACAATCAGGGACAGCAGCCCGCACCTAAGACTACTTATGGGTCTCACTCCGGAAATCCAAGCTATTCAGCTACATCAAGACTGCCTCCACCCACTTTGCCAGTTGAAAATCAACAGCAGGCCGCAAGGTTCTATCCCTTCGCCCAGGCTCCTACTCATGCTCCCCCGGGCAATTTGGGCCAAGGACAGGTTTGTTGGTGTTATGCCCTAGGCCTATGATTGATAGACTTATGTGTTGACATTATTTATTATTATATGAGATGTTTATTATTTGATTATTATATGTTTTGTATATTTGTTTATAATAATCACTGTCCCTAATTATTAAGAGAATATATTAGTATAATTGTCAATGGATAATCATGTGATGATTATATGCATAAGAGATGCACATTGAAATTATGGGTACTTGTTAGAGAACAAGTGACTGGACATGACCCGCATGAGATTTATGTAATGGTCAAATGTCATACTTAAATCTCATACGGTTACTTCATTTATTTCCTAGACCTGAGACTATCATAACCTTACATATGATGAAAGCCATGTTTGATTTTAGTCAAACGATATCTTAACACGATATCTATAAAGGCTATCATTGGCATGATCGGATTCATGATGGGAAGGATGATAAGTCAAGAAGGAGTTTGTCCCTCGGAAGAGAGATGTTATGCTTGGGCCCCTCGATGAGTGATAATGATGAAAGTGTATGGCCGTACCCCAATATGATTGGAATTATCATTATACTCAAGAATCGAGAAAGCATTGAACAATAACAAGTCGACAAGGACCATGACTTGTGTTCAATATAACATCGTGAGACAAAAAGTGATAAATGGAAATACACCGTTGGAAACGTGAACTCTTACGTTGCATCATTTGGGTAGACATAATGGCTTGCTAGAGTCCGCTTATGTCTTATGAGGTTCGATATGATCGATCTCATTGCCAACATGATGTAATCCTATTGGGTCACACACAACTAGAATGAATTGGTTAAAACCGGAGGAAGAATGATTGAGAGACACGAGCGGCTACTTATGTCACGCGACATATCAAGCCAATGGCTTGATATACCGCGCGACATAATAGGCCAATACGCGGTATTGACAGCCTGTCTCTCCTAATTTGATTAGAAGAGGTATTTACACTATTTGTAGTATAAATACAGGGGTTCTGTCAGACCTAAAAGCTTAGCCGAAATTTTAAAGCAAAATTCACAATCAAATTCTCTCAATATTCTTCAAGGTTTAGATCTAGCAATCAACAAGAAATTGTTCTTGGATTCATTCAAAGGTGTGGATACCATAAGAGGGTCTTCGCTCGTTCATTGATCAAGACCTAGAGTTCAAGCAAGTTGAAGAACGAAGTTTGTGATTCAATATCACATAATCAAATCGTTCGATAGCTCAAGACCGGAAAGCGTTTCAAGGTTGGTTTAATTCTATTTCATTGATATTCAAATTAATTGTATAGAACGGATCCTAGGGCTTCTTGGGTTTTATGTTTTTAATGCTTAATTCCGCCGCGCACGGACCCGTAAAACCCAACAAAGGGTATCGAGCCCCGTTCGTATGATTAAGTTTGAATTAACATGCTAGGTTTAAGATATAAATTTTTTATATGCTTATTGCATGTTTTGTATGTGATAGAATTTTAATTGTTTATGTGAAACAATGTGAAAATCGTTTTCAATTTATCTTTGAATTAAATCTGTAAAAAGGCTGTTTTATGTGATTTAATTGGTAATGTCTGTATTGGTTCGAATCTGGAAATCCTGTAACTGGCCGCCTATGTCGTGCGACATATCGAGCCATGTGGAATTCAGGTTAAGCGGCATGTTAGGTCGCGCGACATATTAAGCCTATGGTGATGTTGTCACGCGACATAACAAGCCAAAACGGCGAAATCTGTTTGTTCAAATTTTACGCTATTCTATGATTGTGATTACAATCGATATGTTAATATGAAAAATCTGGATGTTATAAAATTGAGTTTATAAGTCCGCGATAGATTGATTCATTGATATACATGATTAATTGATTAAAATATGATTTTAATAATTATTGCAATGTGTATGAAAAACTGGATGTTATAAAATTGAGTTTATAAGTCCATGCTAGATTGATTCATTGTTTATGCATGCTTAATTAATTTAAATGTGTTTTATTAATTGTTGCGATGCATGAATTATTTGTTCTTAATTGTTAAGAATTATTAAATTAAATGTTTAGTTGAAACATGATATTTAGTTTCCTAATATGTTTAGATTTAGACATTGTAAATTTTGGATCTTATGATTGTTTATGGAAACAAGTCATAAATACGCGAAATTTAAAAGGAAGCGATTGTTTATAAAAGGTAAGGATTATGTTGCCTAATCGAGTTGATTTCTAATTATGCATGTCTAGGAGAGTTCGTCTAAGGAAGAGTTGGTACTTAAGAAGTCCTTGCGGCTCACCTATCTTCCTGGGAACTTACCTGGTGCATGATTTTGACTATCTTTCTGATATGCTTATGATCTACCTTTAAAGAACCTTCATTTAACTTTTAAGTTCTTTATGCCAATTCATGATTAAAAACACTTGAGACCATTCGGATAGTTTTGGGTGGGCTTGCCATAGCAAGGTGCTTTGATTCTATTCGAATGCGAGCAAGATGAGGAAATGGTGGTTCCTATACGTTTTAAAGTGAATGAACTTAATTGGGTTATCAAAATGGTTTTGGACCCAAGGCATAAGATGAGATTAAAATATGCCTAGACATATGATGTCTTGAATTGATCTCATAAAAGATCTAAGAGTCATATATGTGATATGATTGATGTTTTCTACCTAATTAATTTAATTTTGAGCGGTTTGCCATAGCAAACTTGAAATTGAATTAAAGTTGGATCTTAGCCCATTAAATGTATATTATGCTTATTTGCATTTGAAGGTGTATAATTTAGTGGGAGCATTTATTTAAATGCACTATACTTCTCATATAATATGTTTACTTATATGTGTTCATATTTTATGTATATCTTTTTGTAGAATAAATGGCATCAAACAATAATCACTTTTCATCGCGATCTCGTCCGAGAAGGAAAAGTTGGAAGAGAATGGTACAAACTATATGGATTGGATCCGTAGTTTGAGAATTGTTCTCAAACAAGAGGAGAAAGCATGCGTTCTCACCGAACCTATTCCACACGAACCTGCGCCAATCTTTGCTAGGGCAATAAGGGAACAATATCTGAAGCACAAGCGTGACTCTACGGATGTTAGTTGCCTTATGCTCTCCGCCATGTGCAAGAGTCTTGAAGAATCTTGAGCACTTGGGGACAGTCGACTTAAACAATCGGCCGATGGAAATGTTCCAAATTCAAGCTAGGCAAGAAAGGTACAACACGGTTGCATCCTTGACCTCATGCAAGATGAGTGAAGGACAATTGTTGGTCCCTATGCTCTCAAGTTAAAGGGCCACATTGAGCATCTTGAAAGGCTCGGTTTTCCAATTAGCCAAGAGTTGGCTACCGACATATCTTGAATTCATTACCTAAAAGTTTTAGTCATTTCATAATGCACTATAACATGGGTGGAATGAATAGAAACCTTTCCGAGTTAGTTCAAATGTTGACTACTGCGGAGACCAGTATTGTCGAGAAGAAGACCGATCAAGTGCTAATGGTCAACAAGGGGAAAGGGTTCAAGGGTAAAGGAAAAGCAAAGGTTGCTAATCCTAAGGCAAAGGTTGCCAAGCCCAAAGAGGCCTCCAAGCCTAAAGAGGCTAAGCCTAAGTCCCAAGAGGACGCAATCTGCTTCCATTGCAATGAGATTGGACATTGGAGGAGAAATTGCGCAAAATACAAGGAAGCACTGAAGAAGAGCAAAGGAGTTGCTTCAACTTCAGGTATCTTTGTTATAGATATATTCCTATCTACTTCTAGTTCTTGGGTATTGGATACCGGATGTGGAACTCACATTTGTTTAAATGTGCGGGGTCTAAAGAACGAAGGATGCTTAAGGAAGGTGAAGTGGACCTACGTGTGGGGAATGGAGCAAGAGTTCTTTGCATTAGCCATAGGAACTTATGAAGTTACTTTACCTA
This sequence comes from Adenophora triphylla var. japonica, assembly GCA_022495995.1. Classification (NCBI taxonomy): domain Eukaryota; kingdom Viridiplantae; phylum Streptophyta; class Magnoliopsida; order Asterales; family Campanulaceae; genus Adenophora; species Adenophora triphylla. The sequence goes on along the minus strand of JAFEMH010001389.1, from coordinate 145,298 downwards.
GTGGACTAATACTTGTTTTGAACAATTGTTATTACGTTCCACTTTAAGTAGGAATATTATTTCGATTTCATGTTTGGATAATGAAGGTTTTAATTTTCTTATATGTGATAAGAAATTTTCTATTTACAAGAGTGATATGCATTATTGTATCTTCTTTGTTTCATTCAATGGCCTTTATATTCTTGATGTTGAAAATCGCGATAATGATGTCTACAACATTAACAAGAAATCTAAACCCAATGATGTAAACCACACTTACTTATGGCATTGTCGTCTTGGCCATATAAACGAGAAACGCATTTCTAAACTCCACAAAGATGGATTTTTGGACTCACATGATTATGAATCATATGAGACATGCGAATCTTGTTTACTTGGCAAGATGACCAAGGACCCATTTACCAAAACCGGTGAAAGGGCGGGCGACTTATTAGGACTCATACATACCGATGTATGTGGGCCTATGAGTAGCGATGCTAGGGGAGGATTTCGGTACTTCATAACATTCACCGATGATTATAGTAGATTTGGATATGTTTATCTAATGAAACATAAGAGTGAATCGTTTGAGATATTTCGAATATTTCAAAATGAGGTGCAAAATCAACTTGGCAAAACTATTAAGGTACTTCGATCTGATCGAGGTGGTGAATATTTGAGCCAAGAATTTGTGATCATCTTAAGAGTTGTGGAATCGTTTGAACTCTCTCCACCCGGAACACCACAATGGAATGGTGTGTAATGCGAAAGGAGGAATAGAACTTTGTTAGACATGGTTCGTTCTATGATGAGTCAAGTTGAGCTTCCTTTATCCTTTTGGGGACATGCACTAGAAACCGCTGCTTTCACTATAAACGAGTTCCTACCAAATCGGTTCAAAAGACCCCATATGAGATGTGGCATGGAAGAAAACCTAGTTTGTCTTTCATGAAGATTTGGGGTTGTGATGCATATGTCAAGAAGTTAACTTCCGACAAGCTAGCACCTAAATACGATAAATGTGTTTTTGTGGGATATCCTAAGGAAACCAAAGGATACTATTTCTACAACCGAAACGAGAACAAAGTGTTTGTTGCTCGAAATGGTACTTTCTTAGAAAAGGAGTTTCTTCGCAAAGGAACCAGTGGGAGTAAAATAGATCTCGAAGTAAGTTCGAGAACCCGAAAACAACATTGAACCAATGGTAGAAACTGAACCAAGTTCACAAACCGTTGTGGAACCGGTTCAAGATGCACAAGTTCCTCGCCGAAGTGGTAGATCACGATCCGAACCCGAGAGATATGGATTTCTCGTTACGGAAAGTGATGAAGTGGAGTTAATCGAAAATGATGAACCCACTTGCTATCAAGAAGCGATGTCCGCTCCGGATTCGGAAAAATGGCAAGAAGCCATGAAGTCCGAATTACAATCCATGGCTGATAATCAAGTTTGGAACTTGATTGATCCACCCGAAGGTGTAAAAACCATAGGGTGCAAATGGGTTTTCAAGAAGAAGACCGACATGGATGGGAAGGTGCACACCTATAAGGCTAGGCTAGTAGCTAAGGGATATAGGCGGATTCATGGCATAGACTATGATGAAACCTTTTCGCCCGTAGCTATGCTTAAGTCTATTAGAATTTTACTTGCCATAGCCACATATTATGACTATGAGATATGGCAAATGGATGTCAAAACAGCTTTCCTTAATGGGAAGTTACTTGAGGATGTATACATGATACAACATGAGGGTTTTGTCAGTCCAGAAAATTCTAACAAGGTGTGTAAGTTGCGAAATCCATTTATGGATTGAAGCAAGCTTCAAGGAATTGGAATCTACATTTTGATGAAGCAATCAAGGAGTTTGGTTTTATCAAGAACGAAGATGAACCTTGTGTATACAAGAAAATTAGTGGGAGCGTAGCACTATTTTTAGTGTTGTATGTCGACGATATCTTACTCATTGGAAATGACATTCTGCACTGCAGACTGTCAAGTCTTGGTTGGGAAAGTGCTTTTCAATGAAAGATATGGGCGAAGCTGCATATATCCTTGGTATCAAGATCTATAGAGATAGATCCAAGAGGATGATTGGTTTAAGTCAAAGTACTTACATTGACAAAGTCCTTAGAAGATTCCAAATGGAAAATTCTAAAAGAGGGAATTTGCCAATGTTGCATGGTATATCTCTTAGCAAGAATCAATGTCCAAAGACTAATGATGAGCGAAAGAGAATGAATGGTATTCCATATGCTTCGGCAATTGGGTCTATCATGTATGCTATGTTATGTACTAGACCCGATGTCTCGTGTGCTCTAAGCATGACGAGTAGGTACCAATACGATCCGGTGAACCACATTGGATAGCGATCAAGAATATCCTTAAGTACTTACGAAGAACTAAGGATGCATTCTTGGTCTTTGGAGGAATGGAAGAAGATCTTGTAGTCAAAGGCTACACAGATGCTAGCTTCCAAACCGACAAAGATGATTTTAGATCGCGGTCTGGATTTTTGTTTATGCTTAATGGAGGCACTGTGAGTTGGAAAAGTTCCAAGCAAAGTACCGTCGGCCGATTCTACAACCGAAGCCGAGTACATAGCGGCATCCGATGCGGCTAAGGAAGCGGTTTGGATCAAGAAGTTCATTAGTGATTTGGAAGTCGTTCCAAGCATCGGAGATCCTATTGAACTTCTTGTGATAACAATGGTGCCATTGCACAAGCAAAGGAACCAAGATCACACCAGAGATCCAAACACATACTTCGACGTTTCCACATTATCCGTGAGATATGTGAAAGGGAAGACGTTAAGATATGCGAGTAGACATCGATGACAACGTGGCGGACCCACTAACTAAGGCTCTCTCGCAAGCTAAACATGATGGTCATGTTAGGTCCATGGGTATTCGATACATGGTAGATTGGGCCTAGTGCAAGTGGGAGTCTGTTGGTGTTATGCCCTAGGCCTATGATTGATAGACTTATGTGTTGACATTATTTATTATTATATGAGATGTTTATTATTTGATTATTATATGTTTTGTATATTTGTTTATAATAATCACTGTCCCTAATTATTAAGAGAATATATTAGTATAATTGTCAATGGATAATCATGTGATGATTATATGCATAAGAGATGCACATTGAAATTATGGGTACTTGTTAGAGAACAAGTGATTTGGACATGACCCGCATGAGATTTATGTAATGGTCAAATGTCATACTTAAATCTCATACGGTTACTTCATTTATTTCTAGACACGAGACTATCATAACCTTACATATGATGAAAGCCATGTTTGATTTTAGTCAAACGATATCTTAACACGATATCTATAAAGGCTATCATTGGCATGATCGGATTCATGATGGGAAGGATGATAAGTCAAGAAGGAGTTTGTCCCTCGGAGAGAGATGTTATGCTTGGGCCCCTCGATGAGTGATAATGATGAAAGTGTATGGCCGTACCCCAATATGATTGGAATTATCATTATACTCAAGAATCGAGAAAGCATTGAACAATAACAAGTCGACAAGGACCATGACTTGTGTTCAATATAACATCGTGAGACAAAAAGTGATAAATGGAAATACACCGTTGGAAACGTGAACTCTTACGTTGCATCATTTGGGTAGACATAATGGCTTGCTAGAGTCCGCTTATGTCTTATGAGGTTCGATATGATCGATCTCATTGCCAACATGATGTAATCCTATTGGGTCACACACAACTAGAATGAATTGGTTAAAACCGGAGGAAGAATGATTGAGAGACACGAGCGGCTACTTATGTCACGCGACATATCAAGCCAATGGCTTGATATACCGCGCGACATAATAGGCCAATACGCGGTATTGACAGCCTGTCTCTCCTAATTTGATTAGAAGAGGTATTTACACTATTTGTAGTATAAATACGGGGTTACTGTCGAGACCTAAAAGCTTAGCCGAAATTTTAAAGCAAAATTCACAATCAAATTCTCTCAATATTCTTCAAGGTTTAGATCTAGCAATCAACAAGAAATTGTTCTTGGATTCATTCAAAGGTGTGGATACCATAAGAGGGTCTTCGCTCGTTCATTGATCAAGACCTAGAGTTCAAGCAAGTTGAAGAACGAAGTTTGTGATTCAATATCACATAATCAAATCGTTCGATAGCTCAAGACCGGAAAGCGTTTCAAGGTTGGTTTAATTCTATTTCATTGATATTCAAATTAATTGTATAGAACGGATCCTAGGGCTTCTTGGGTTTTATGTTTTTAATGCTTAATTCCGCTGCGCATGGACCCGTAAAACCCAACAAGGTTTTCACCTACGTCCCCGGATCGGTCGTTCCCTCCACCAGTCCGCCGCCAGTGGTAGCTCCTCTCTCTAGCTCAGTCACTGGTTTGAACGCCATGGTTCCACCACAAGATCCTCACCTGGCCTGGTTCATGGAACAACACATGGAGATGAAAGCACAAATTGCTGAATTGACTGCTAAGAAAGCTACCCTTCGGCCTACAGATCCGGACTCCATTGTACCCCTACCTCACAAGTTTGTGATGCCTAATCTAGACCTATTTGACGGGACTGCATGCCCAAAAACTCATCTGGACACATATACCTTGGCAATGAAGGCCAAAGGATGCACCAATCAGCAGTTGGCTGACTATTTCAGTCTTTCCTTGAAATCCAGCGGTCTAAAATGGTTCTTCCGCTTAAAACTCGAGGCCAGGGCTACATGGGACCAGATCACCAGCGTTTTCACAGAAAAGTATAAAGCCAACTTGGAATGGGAAACAAATAGAGTTGATCTGCAGACAACAGTGCAGCGTCCTGACGAGAACATCGGGGATTTTTACAAGCGTTGGAATTTGAAACTTAGCGAAATGGCAATTCCTCCCTCTGAAGAGGAACAGTTGGACATCTTCTAGTCATGCCTGAAACCTCATTTGAGAACTTCCCTCAGTCACTTCCCCTACGTGGACTTGCGTGCAATGGTTAATTCCGGGGCTAAATTTGAGAGGGCTCACAATCAACAGCAAATTGTTGCACCTACCTACAGATACCGGGCTTCATCCACCTCCAACACGACTCCTGCCCAGCCCTATTCGGTACAGGATTGTAACAATGCCACTCCCTTTGTTCCCAAGAAACCTGATGCGTCCAGATCCCGGCTCTAAGACTTGAGAAACTTTGGGATGCCTTTGTGTGATATCTTCAGAGGTTTGGTAAAAGAAGGTTTGCTCCGGCCTTTAGATAATTATCAGCCAAGAAACCCCAATGCTCCTTTGGATACCTCCATGCATTGTGCCTTTCATCAGTACCATGGGCACCTGACAGATGATTGCGTCCCCTTGAAAAAGGCCATCCAAAGTTTGATTGAGCAAGGGAAGTTAGAGGTGCCTGAAGGGCCCAATACTATCAGTAACCCGTTCCCTAGAAATAACAACATGAGCGTCAACATGGTCGAGTTTGGTGACTCAATACTTGTGGGCATAACGGAATTTGACTCGCCCTTTTGTGAGATCGATGAACCAGTCATCACAGGCAATGAAAATGGCTGGATTGAGCAAGGGATTGCCAAAGAAATCCTGGTGGAAAGATCGGCAATAGCTCCCATCTCCAGCGTCGAAGAGTAGACGCATGGTCCAACAGCAAAGAGCGGCTAGACTAGGGGCTACCTATCTCTAAAATAGTCTTTTAAGTCAACCTTCGTAGGTTCTAGTACTTCTCTTTCACCTAAGTCCTTCCTGAACATTTGTCGTAGTAAGTCCATTTTGGACATAGTAGTTAAATGTCTAACTTTTATATAAGTCTTTTTTCTTTTCTTGCTAGACTCGAGACATCACTTGCGCACCCACGCTACACTTAATTGAAATGGTTTTATCCTAGATGATCACTTGTGCAGCTCAACCACTAATTCTTTGAAATGATTAATATTCAAATTAATTGGAGTGAGAAAATCAATTGATATCCTTCTCAAATTGGGGCTTACCAACTCCCCATCTTGCATCTCATATGCTCACATCATCCTCGTCATTTGCACGGATCTTTTCTCATTTAAAGCTTAAGCAAGCAATGAAGACTTAATCTCAATTAGGTCATCCGGTAGGGATTGCGGTTGAAGCCTTTCACCCATAGGAAAGCCATTACCTCACCCTCGCCAAACAATACCCTTTCATTTCAAGATTGGCATGTTTTGAAACCCCGTTTAGCCATCATTTTTGCTCCATGCTAAGAGAAGTCCAAGCAAGCTCAAGAAGTTAGCTTCGAGAGTCGGTAATGCGCAAAATATCTCAAGCCATGAAGGACAAAGATAATCCTCAACTCCTCAGGAGGCCTTCCAAGTCATAAAAAAAAAAAAAGCAAGAGTGCAAAAAGAGTAATGCCCAGCTAGGCTGAAAATCTTGAAAAAAGGACGGTCTAGGCAAAAAACAGGGCTGCACGTAAAAAAAAAAAAAGGGATTTTAAATCCTCACAATTCAGAAAAAAAATCCTCAATTTCTCAAGAGGCCCCCAAAAAAAAAAAAAAAAGAGGCTCTCCAATATTCAAAAGGCGCTCCAAGGCTCTCCAATATTCAAAAGAAGCCCGAATCCTTGCAAGTTCTCAAAAGTTATGATTTGCTTGGACTTTCTCTCACCAATACCTACCTAAACCAATCCCAAGCTATCCTCTCGATTTTAGAGGATATTCCCATTATCATTACCCTTGCTCTCGGCCAAACCGAAATTTAGAGGCAATGAAGATGCAATCACAGATTTCCTCACCTTAGAAATCCCAAACACATCCTCAAAAGCCAACCTCTCATTTTTAGAGGTTCAGTCAGTAAAAGGCCCAGCCAACCTCTCATCATAAGAGGTCACGATTTTCCAAATCACCCGATGGCCGATCGAAGCCTTGAAACCCAGCTACAGTTCCTACCGGATAGCAGTTTCATTCTAATATCTTCAAGATCTAAATCAAATTAATGCTTCAGTTCTTGCTTAAATCAGAGCCAAATCCATCTCGGCTCAAAAGATCATCAATCAAAGATTGTGCAAATTCAATCCATTCATTCGGCATTTTATGTGAGCATAGTTCATTTCTACTCCACAAACACTTGCCGTGGATGTCCCACTGGGGCTCCGCATCCGTGTCTTCCATTGACACTCCAGGAGGCCATGTTTTTTCAATTCTCCAAACCCTCAAAATCCTCAAAGGTCCAGATCCTCGAATTTCAACATTCGTTCTCTTTTCAATCGGGACTTGCCCGAACGACGGCGACCTGAGCTCTTCATAATGGAGGGAACGTAGGCAACCATAATTGGTCCAGTCGAAATCACAAACAAATCTCAAAAAAAAAATCCGGTCTCATCAAGGACCGTCCCTATACACTTCCGTCCTTTCGAGCTTGATTCTCGATATCAGTTGGTTTTCTCCTTGTGATTAATCAAAATATTTGTCCATATCAGGATTAGTGGTTGAATAACCCGAACATTAACAAAGGGTTTTAAGCAGCTTTGTGATCATCACGAATAAGACAAGTTTTCAAATGTCTCGACAAGTCTTCTTTTTCTACATTTTAGGAAAATAGAGCCAAACACTGTTTTTCTGTCAGCAGGGGCTTCCATACACATTTCCACACCTTGTTATGTTTATACTCTCTCAAAAGAGTCAAACCCAAAAGCAAGCGTGTCATACACAAATTCGGGAGACATTCCCACCTTTCAAAAAGATATGCCCCTGCACGTAAACATTTCCGAGTCTTGTCCAGTGACTGATTGACTAAGGTCTGAAAAGATGGGTGCCTCCTCTGTCTGCAATAAGACTACTCTGAATTTCTTCACGCTGGGGCTTTGCTAAGCGTTTCTCCCAGGTTCTCCTGTATCAGCTCTTCAAGCTGGGGCTTCTATAGTCATCTTTGGCTCCACATTGGGTTCTTCACTACGAGATAGATTCGATCTTTATCAGATTATCTTCAGGATCGCTTTGCATTACCAATCAGATTGGGACTCTGCTAATTATGCCAGAATCGCAACAAGGTTATAAGATTGGGGCTTCGCCAAGTCACTTCTTCAAAAATCCGGGGGCTTGGTCAAGCTAGTCCTTTTGACCTGAATTTTATCAAGAAAGGTCTAGTCACATCTTTTCAGCTTCAGAACTTGGTACATAACAGCTTCCCGTAGCATCGGAATTTAAGATCTGGGTTTCTCCCGACATTAGCAATTTCACCAAATCATTCTCCGAACAAGGTTTCGGCCAAGTCACAGCTCACCCAAATGAAAGAAGTTTCACTCATATCGATGTACTCTAGAGCCTGTCGACATCAGCTTCAAGTGACCAAGATTGAGAGGGAAAATTTCAACCAAGACCCGGGATCCGAATCCAATCTCATCAAAATTGAGGGCTCTTACCCCCCACTTGCTCAAAATCTGTTCCAAATACATCCCCTCTCATCGCCATGCATCCCCACAAAAAAAAAAATCTCCCCAGGGCTCATGTAGCATGCGCAAAACTTGAATCAATAGGAACAATCCTAAGTGATTAAAGATCATAAATCATAAATTCCCTGCCAAAAGCTTAGTTAAGTGCATCTCCAAAAGCAAGTAAATGCATCATCTCGCGAACATATGCAGTGATACTCTCATAATCATTTTGATTCTATGCATGCATCTGTAATCATGAATGTCATATATGCATCTTCCTCTCTACTAACAAATGCAGCAAATCGCCAGCAAAGACCGCCCCGCGAACGGCAATCCAACAACTCTTCATCACCATCAGCCGTAGCCTCAGTTCTTCCGGCAGCCACAGGTAAGCACATCACAGGTATGAAAGCATATCTTAGTCAACTACTTTTCTAAAGAACATTATCATCAATCTTCGGGCGACTTCCCTAAAATAGTCAATCTCTCAAATAGTCAATCTTCGGGCGACTTCCCTAAAATAGTCAATCTCTCAAATAGTCAATCTTCGGGCGACTTCCCTAAAATAGTCAATCTTTCGGGCGACTTCCCTAAAATAGTCAATCTCTCGGGTGACTCCCAGATAACAGTCAATCCTTGGGTGACTCCCCAAAACAGTCAAAACCTCGGGTGACTCCCAGATAACAGTCAAATCCTCGGGTGACTCCCAGATAACAGTCAAACCCTCGGGTGACTCCCAAAAACAGTCAAAACCTCGGGTGACTCCCAAATACAGTCAAAACCTCGGGTGACTCCCAAAAACAGTCAAAACCTCGGGTGACTCCCAGATAACAGTCAGATCCTCGGGTGACTCCCAGATAATAGTCAAACCCTCGGGTGACTCCCAAAAACAGTCAAAACCTCGAGTGACTCCCAAATACAGTCAAAACCTCGGGTGACTCCCAAATAACAGTCAATCCTCGGGTGACTCCCAAAAACAGTCAAATCCTCGGGTGACTCCCAAAAACAGTCAAATCCTCGGGTGACTCCCAAAAACAGTCAAAACCTCAGGTGACTCCCAGATAACAGTCAAATCCTCGGGTGACTCCCAGATAACAGTCAAACCCTCGGGTGACTCCCAAAAACAGTCAAAACCTCGGGTGACTCCCAGATAATAGTCAAACCTCGGGTGACTCCCAGATAACAGTCAAAACCTCGGGTGACTCCCAGATAACAGTCAAACCTCGGGTGACTACCATATAACAGTCAAATCCTCGGATGACTCCCAGATAACAGTCAAATCCTCGGGTGACTCCCAATTACAGTCAAACCTCGGGTGACTCCCAAATACAGTCAAACCTGGGGTGATTCCCCTAAGAACAGTCAATCTTGGGTACAAAGCCCGTGGCCTCTCGTTATTGCCACCTCTTGGACGAACTACATACAGGCTTGATTCCCATCCGGGATACCTACCATAGGTCTAGCCACTTGACCAACACGATCACCCTTTTCCCCGACAGTTCTCGTAAGCCCGAATCTTCCCTAGCGAGAACACCTTCAAATAGTCTCTCTCAGGTACAAAACCTCAGCTTAGGTTCATACTCCTGAACCAAACCTCGACTTAGGATCATACTCCTGAACTAAGTCTCCATTTAGGTTCATACTCCTGAACCAAACCTCGACTTAGGATCATACTCCTGAACTAAGTCTCCATTTAGGTTCATACTCCTGAACCGAACCTCAACTTAGGATCATACTCCTGAACTAAGTCCCCATTTAGGTTCATACTCCTGAACCAAACCTCGACTTAGGATCATACTCCTGAACTAAGTCCCCATTTAGGTTCATACTCCTGAACCAAACCTCAACTTAGGTTCATACTCCTGAACCAAACCTCGACTTAGGATCATACTCCTGAACTAAGTCCCCATTTAGGTTCATACTCCTGAACTAAAACTCAACTTAGGTTCATACTCCTGAACTAAGTCCTCATTTAAGTTCATACTCCTGAACTAATTCCTCATTCAAGTTCATACTCCTGAACTAATTCCTCATTCAGGTTCATACTCCTGAACCAAACCTCAACTTAGGTTCATACTCCTGAACTAAGTCTCCATTTAGGTTCATACACCTGAACTAAACCCCAACTTAGGTTCACCCCCTCTCAAAAAAAATCCCCGGCAGTAAAACGTAAGTCCGATTTCTCCGAGAAAGATAACGGAATCCCGTCTCTTTCATCAATAGCATCAAACGACAGTAAAACGTAAGCCCGATTTCTCCGAGAAAGATAACGGAATCCCGTTTCTTTCATCAATTTCATCAACGACAGTAAAACGTAAGTCCGATTTCTCCGAGACAGATAACGGAATCCCGTCTCTTTCATCAATGTCATCAAACGGCAGTAAAACGTAAGCCCGTTTTCCCCATCAAAGGCCAACGGAATCCCGTCTCTTTCATCAATATCATCAAACGGCAGTAAAACGTAAGCCCGATTTCTTCGAGAAAGATAACGGAATCCCGTTTCTTTCATCAATTACATCAACGGCAGTAAAACGTAAGTCCGATTTCTCCGAGAAAGATAACGGAATCCCGTCTCTTTCATCAATGTCATCAAACGGCAGTAAAACGTAAGCCCGTTTTCCCCAGAAAAGGCCAACGGAATCCCGTCTCTTTCATCAATATCATCAAACGACAGTAAAACGTAAGTACGATTTCTCCTAGAAAGATAACGGAATCCCGTCTCTTTCATCAATTTCATCAACGGCAGTAAAACGTAACTCCGATTTCTCCCGAGAAAGATAACGGAATCCCGTTTCTTTCATCAATTTCATCAACGGCAGTAAAATGTAAGTCCAATTTCCCCAGCAAAAGCTAACAAAATCCCCAGCGAAGTCAACGGAATCCCGTTTCTTCCCTCATTATCATCAACGGCCGTAAAACGTAAGCCCGATTTTTCTCCAACGAAGGCCAGCGAAATCCCGAGCAGCTTTCGAACTACGATTGGCTTGATTCCTCTTAAGGATACGTAGGTAGCCTACCATAGGTCCAGCCACCCGACCAAAACGGTCACCCTTTCCTTCGGCAGCAGACAAAGTCCACCGAAGGACCATCTATCTCAAACCATCAAGGGAAACCATTTCAAATCAAGGTCCGAGGCACCTAAAATGCCATCATCAAGGTTTGAGGCACCTAAAACGCCATCATCAAGGTCTGAGGCACCTAAAATGCCATCATCAAGGTTTGAGGCACCTAAAATGCCATCATCAAAGGTTTGAGGCACCTAAAAAGCCATCATCATCAAGGCTCGAGGCACCTAAAACGCCATCATCCTCAAGGCTCGAGGCACCTAAAACGCCATCATCATTAAGGTCTAAGGCACCTAAAACGCCATCATCTCCAGGTTGACGCCTCAAAATAGTCACTCCAGGGTCAAAGACCCGAACTACGACTGGCTTGATTCCTCTTAAGGATACGTAGGTAGCCTATCATTAGGTTCAGCCATCAGACCGAAACGGTCATTCCTATCCCCAGCAGAGCGGATATACAACTTTGGCCACCAGGCCAAAATGGTCATTCCTTATCTGAATGTGCGCTCGCCCAAAAATTTTGTTTTCCATGAAAATGAAGGAGTCGCCACGCCGTTTTAAGAGGAAACTTTGAAAACCTTTTTTTTAGAGAGAAAACATGAGTTCGGGGGTCAGGTTACGTGTTGGGAAGAACCGAGAGTTCACCCAACACGCCTCATCCATAGACGAGTCTTTCAATCAAACATCCAAATAAATCCAAAGTGTGTGCAAATATTGATAATAAACAAGGTGTGGTAAAATGCATCTTATTAATTATGAAACGAGAATTACAGATTGTGAGCCCATTACTTAGGGAGGCCACATCCCTGATAAAATGATCTAAAACAGATTACAAAGGAAAGAGGTCTCTGCAGACAGGTCATGTATGTCGCATGACATGTCGCACCAGTGACCATATATGTCGCGTGACACAGGATCACTTGGGGACGAAGGTGTCGCGTGACATACATAAGCCATCTGCAGAAACTTAACAAGATGAACACAGAATCAACAGAAAGCTATACAGATCTAATTGATCAACTAAATTACGAACGAAATACAGAAACAACACCAAATTGACCCCGGGAGTGTGGATATGGGTAGATCCACACTCCCTTGGGGTTCAAACACCAAGTTCAATCAAATATTCAACAATAGAAGCTCAATTGCATGAATTATTCAAGTTAAACAGAGAGATTGCGATTGGGATTCAGTAATCCAGATAGCTAGGATCTGATTACTGAATCCAAACAGAAGTAAATGCTAGAATTATGAGAAATTAAGCAAGAGAGAGAGAGAGAGAAGGGAGGTTGGAGAATCGTTACCCTTGATGATTCCACGAATCCTGTATCTAGTCAGATATAGAACCCTTCAATTCGTCACTTCTGATCTGGAAGGATTGATGCAAAGGGGTCCAAGTGCTATGGCTTGAGAAATGGGTTTGGATAGGAAGGAATTGGGTAGGTTGAAGGTAGGAGAGAGAGAGGGTTGTGTTTGGGAGTTTCGTTACGATGCCAATTCAGCAGAGTAACAGTAGGCTCAAGTTGGGATCCCTTTTTCTGAGAGGGGGAGGGTCTTATTTATAGGCTTCAGTTGGTGACCTCAGTGTGTCGCACGACCTTACGTGTCCACTTTCGATGCCTCAAGCTGTCGCGTGACACAAGGTGGTCCAACTGCTTTTGGCGCCAAAACCAGTTTCTGGAACATTCCGGGAAAATACCCAAAACGTCCAACAGGTTTTATTCCCAAGAGGTCCTTTGGCATGAATAATGTACCAAAAGGTACTTCCTTCGCGGGAAACTCATGAAACGTTTCCGGAAGTCTCGGGATCGGCCGGGAATTTACCAAAATGCCCCTTAATGCAATTTTATTACATTAAAATGCATCTAAAAAGGTTGCGAATTGGATTGGCGTACTTACAGAGCCCCTCGGCAACGTCACTTTTGGAAAAAGTGGGGTTTTCGATAAAATAAGACCCAATCCCAATGAGCATAGGGGGATAAGGTAACAGGCTAGAAGGGTGAATCGGGGAGTCTAATGGCTGGACCTTTCTGAGAAAGGATTCCTACGTATCCCTTTAAGAAGGGAATCAAGCCAAATCGTAGTTCGGAAAAAAAACCAAGACTAACTACAAGCAAGAAAGGGGTAGAAATGTGTCTTCATACCTTTGCTGTGCTTACCTGTGACTTCTTTCGGGGTTGATATTACTGCGGTCGGATAATAGCTTCCTTTCACACCAGGTTGTAGCTGCCGGAGGGTCTCATGCTGCAACCGGTATTTGCGAGTAGCTGTCGGAGGGTCTCATGCTATTGCTGTTGACGAGTTGTAGCTGCCGGAGGGTCTCATGCTGCAACAGGTCTTTTGTGGATGCCAGGGGTCTCATACCACTTCTCTAATGCAGGGTAGTTGTCGGAGGGTCTCATACTACTGCTGCTTCTCCTCGTGGATGCCGAAGGGTCTCATACCACTTTTTCTGATGCAGGGTAGTTGCCGGAGGGTCTCACACTACTGCTGCCTCTCTTCGTGGATGCCGGAGGGACTCATACCACTTCTTCTGATGCAGGGTAGTTGCCGGAGGGTCTCACACTACTACTGCTTCTCCTCGTGGATGCCAGAGGGTCTCATACCACTTCTCTTAATGCAGGGTAGTTGCTGGAGGGTCTAACACTACTGCTGCTTCTCTTCGTGGATGCCGGAGGGTCTCATACCACTTCTTCTGATGCAGGGTAGTTGCCGGAGGGTCTCACACTACTGCTGCTTCTCTTCGTGGATGCCGGAGGGTCTCATACCACTTCTCTTCTTCTTTGCTGGGGATGAGTATAGCTGCCGGGGGTCTCACGCTATCTCTTTTCTATTCTGTTGGGGATAAACGTAGCTGCCAGGGGTCTCACGCTACTTCTTCTGTTCTGTTCTTTGTCGTTGATAAGTATAGCTGCCAGGGGACTCACGCTATCTCCTTTCTGTTCTGTGCTGATAAGTATAGCTGCTAGGGGACTCACGCTATCCATGCTTTCTGTTCTGTTCTTTGTGGATGCCAAAGGGACTCATACCACTTTTCTTGCTTTGTTGTTGATGAATGTAGCTGCCAGGGGACTCACGCTATTTCCTCCTTTTTTGTTGCCGATTTTGCTGTTGAACGGTCTTTGTTAATTATCGCTTTTCCTTTGTGTCCTGGTTTTGCTTGGGAAACTGGGGACTTTGCTTCTTTCCTGTGCCTCGAGGCTACTGGTCTCTGGGAATTTGTTTGTCAAGCCGAGGATTCTGCTTTCTGGGGAATTGGCTTCTTTCTTGGGATTGTGGGGCTACTGGTTTTGCTGAGCTCTACTTGGGGGCTATCACAGATACAGGCCTTTTGCTTTTTTCTCTTTCTTTCTTCTCCAGTTTGACCTGAGGGCCAGTCTTCGGGATATGGTGAAGCTCTTTTCTAATTGTTGTACCTGCGAGGGTCTTAGGTCGTAACTGCTTGTTGGTAGGTAGCTGTCTAAGGTCTCAGGCTACCATTGGTTCTGCTGAGGGATAGGTTGTGGCCTCTGTCACTTGTCGATGCTTGCTGGGTGGCCATTTGTAGGATGGTCTTTGCAAAATAGGTTTTTGAAGTCGTCGGGACCGGTGAGCATTATTGTTTGGATTCTTGTGGCAGCTGGGGCTCTTTTCTTTGACAAATACTGTTTGAGGGCTGAGGCTACCACTTGTTGGCGTTTACTGGGGAGATTGACAGATGCGGACTCTTTGTCTCGGCTTATCATGCAGAATAGGCTTTGGAGTCGCCGAGACTGGTGAGCTTTTGTTGCTGGTTCGACAAGCCTAGAGCAGCGGGGCTCTTCTTATGATGATCTTTGGTGAGATCGGATGTTTGGACCTTTGGAGAAAGGTTTCCTACGTATCCCTTAAAAAGGGAATCAAGCCGGTCGTAGTTCGGGCCTTATGAAGATAATAGAGGCGGGTGCGCCACTGCGGGGTTTGGAATCCTGTCCAAGATTGTGATTCGAGGGGCAGTCCTCACGATCACATCACGATCACCTGATTATTGTACTCTGGGGGGGGGGGGAGACACAACACTCTAGACACTTTGCATTTTATTTAACCTCTTGCTTATGCATTATTAATCTTTTGTTGCACAAGTCCATCTCAGCTGGGGAGAATAAGGAAGTGAGGGTTTTTTCTTTTGCACGGCTTGGTGAGCAGATATGTCTGTATCAGTTGCTTTATGAGGGATTGTGTATGGAATGAATGTGTTTATAATGGGGCGGACCCTCTCCCTTGAGGTGGGAAAATGTATGAGTGACGGATGATACGGTGCAGTTTAGGCAAGTCGGGGACGCTCCCGGGAGTGAAATTGCGCAGTCCGTTCTGGTGAGGACAAAGTGTATCGCGCGTACGAGACGGCAAGCGGCAGAGAAAGTGCAGAGAATGATCCCGGCTTGGCGAAGCCCCGGTTGACGGTGCAAAGCAATCTTGGAGGAATCGACAAGGAGAGCCGGAGGGATACCTTAACCAAAGCCCCGGCTTGAGGATATTCCATGCGGCTTCATCGCGGGCGAGTCATCTTGTGGCCACAGAGGCTATTCATCTTTTCAAACCGCAATCAATCGGTCATTTGGACAAGACTCGGAAGTGTTTACGTGCAGGGGCACATCCTTTGAGGGTGGGAAATGAATCCCGAGTTTTGTGTATGACACTCTCGTTTTGGGTTTGACTCTTTTGAGAGAGTATAAGCATCACAAGGTGTGGAAAGTGTATGGAAGCCCCTGCTGACCAAAACGGTGTTTAGCTCTATCTTCCTATGATGTAGAAATAGAAGACTTGTCGAGACACTTGAAAACTTGTCTTATTCGTGATGATCACAAAGCTGCTTAAAACCCTTTATTGATGTTCGGGTTAGTCAACCGCCAAAAGCCGATATGAGCGAATATTTTTATCAATCCTGAGGAGAAAGCCCACTGATATCGAGAATCAAACTCGGAAGGATAGACAGTGTATGGGCATGGTCCTTGAGGAGACCGGATTTTCTGAGATCTGTTTGTGATTTCGACCGGACCAATTATGGTTGCCTTCGTTCCCCTCCATAGGAGGAGCTCAGGTCGCCGTAGTTCGGGCTTATCCCGAATGAAAAGAATGAACGATGAAGTTCGGGGATGTAAGGACCTTCGAGAATCTTGAGCATTGAAAGAATATGTCCTCTTGGAGTGTCGATGGGAGACACAGATGCGAAGCCCCAGTGGGGCGTCCACGGCAGGTGTTTGCGGAGTAGAAATGAAATATGCTCATATACAACGTCGAATGAACGGACGCAATTTGCACAATCTTCAATTGATGGTCCTTTGAGCCGGGATGGACTTGGCTCCTCTTTAAGCAATAATCTGTTTTAAGATCTCGACGATACTGGAATGAAACTGCTATCCGGTAGGGACTGCGACTGGGCTTCGGGATTTCGATCGGTCTTTGGGTGATTCAGGATATCATGACCTCTTAAAATGGGAGGTCGGCTAGGCTTTTTGCTGACTGTACCTCTAAAGATGAGAGGTTGGCTCTTGGGTATGTGTTTGGGATTTCTATGGCGAGGGAAATCTGTGATTGCATCTTCAATGCCTCTAAGAATGAGAGGTCAATCTTTTGGCTTTGGCTAAAGGGAAAGGTAAGGGTAATGGTAATGGTAATGTCCTCTAAAATCGAGAGGACGGCTTGGGATCGGTTAGAGGTAATGGTGAGGGGACAATTGTGCTGTCTCTTTATTCATTCTGAGACTTCTCTTTGAGTAATGACCGAATCTTTTGACCTTCGCTTCTAAGAGAATATCTGGGGACTAGGCTCTCTTTATTTTTTTCTTTTTTTGTATTTTTTTTGTATTTTTGTCTCTCTTTTTTTTTTTGTATTTTCGTCTCTCTTTTTTTTTTTTTGAGAGGAGGATTTCAGCTAGTCCCCAGGATAGATCATTGTCTTCCGTCGTTCTTGAGCTTGGACACGGTCAATCTTCTTGTAAATCACGGGAGTCTCAAGGATAATCCCTCTTCTTCTTGCGATGGCTAAATGGGTTTCAAAATGTGCCGATCATGAACTGAAGGGGTATTATTTGGTGAGGGTGAGGTAATGTTTTCCTAGGGGTGAAAGGTTTCAACCGCAGTTCCTACCTGATGATCCGAACGAGATCGAGCCTTCATTTGCTTCTTAAGCTTACTTCACGGAAGATCCATGCAAATTCATCGAGCAACGAGATAACGAAGACGAAGGAAAGTATGTGAGCATATGGGAATCGAGGTGGGAAATTGGTAAGCCCCACTCTGGGAAGGATATCAGTCGATTTTCTCGCTCCGATCAATTCAAACATTAGTCATTTCAAAGCGTTGGTCGGTGAGCAGCACAAGTGATCATTTGGAACAAGACCATTTCAATTAAATGTAACGCAGGTGTACTAGTAATGTCTCGAGTCTAGCAAGAACAGAAACAAAGATTTTTATCACTGCAAAGCAAAATTGGTCCAACTTGGACTCGACAGACTCATGTCCGACAGTGGACATTCTATACCCTACGAGGACTGATTGGCTGCATCAACTTCTTCAACGTTGGATGGACGGAAGAGCATCGTTGCCATCGGTGCGGTGAGGACCCTTCTCGATCTCTTTGTCATTCGCAAGTCGTCCTTCTTATCTTTTAGCAATCTGAGCAAGCAACCGGGCCTCCCGCTCGCGAGGAAAAATATCTTCAAGTGTAGCTCGCAACTCTTTGATGGACACACCTTTTACACTCTGCTGCTGACCCATGGGATATGAACTTCCAGATTTGTGGGCCATAGTCTTCTCTGCACCGAACATTTTGGATTTCGAATCAGATGGATGACTGCTCGGGCACTTGAACTGCTTCCGCCTCATGAATATAGACCAATGAGCGCCGGGAACGAGAGCGCACACCCAACTTGCCGTAGCCTTGCAAAGGTGAAGAGGTGAGAGTATGTATAAGGCTGAGGATAGAGAATTTCGAGGAGGTACGAGAGAGGGAAGAATGGGAAAGGAGACGGACTAGTGCAACGCTTTATTAATCTTCAAGTAGAAATCGGTGTCTTTTAAGTCCTATGAACGGTTGGGAAAGGCTAATCCTTTATTTCGCACAATCTAGACCTCGGGGGAACTACGGACACATCATCCAAAAATACACCAAATGGGTTGAGTCAAAATTAATAATAGGCGATAATACCTAAACCAAACCAAAGCATTTATGGGATGAACGAGCAGCCCCAATTTTTGGAGAAATTTGGGCAGCATAACGGGTATTCCTGAAGAATTTCAAGGAAAAATCCGGCATGACCTCTCGTCGGTGCACGTTGACAAAGTGACATGATCTCTCGTTAGAACATATCGTGGGAACGACATGTCCTCTCGTGAAACCATGTTGCGATGGCAACATGCCCACACATGCTAGGGTTTGGGGAAGGTACGAAAGACTATTGAGAATTTTGAAACCACTCATTTTAGTGTATTTGAAAATGTCATGTCAAAAACCAACCGTTTTGGGTGAGGTTTAAATGTGTGGCGCCACCTATAATGCACTAGGGGGATAGGTTTGATTTCAGGCGCTCAAGCGTAGGCGAATTTCATGGCCGTCCGCGATGCCATCAATCGCACCCGAAGGTTCTAAATCTAAGTGATGTAGTGTGCGGATGACTATATTCCTTTATTTACAAAAAACGAGATTTATTCATGTATTTTTTTATTTTGAAAAAAAAAGGAAAACAAACACCCTCACAACAAGAGATACAGGGAACAACAATCAATTGAGTCACGCTTGATCCAAGGGACTGCCCTCAACCAGTCTTCTGATGTTCTGTTCAGTCGCCACCCTTTGTCGCGTGACACAGGACATCCAGAGACAAAGGTGTCGCACGACCTGGATGGTCACTGAACCAGCAACTCTGCAATCATCAAATCAGCCCCTGCTCCACTATAGAAAGAGCAACACAAAATACTAATGCACAACAAATGACCACAAGCACAAAGGGCTCACAAGTTTCATAATCAACAAGATGTATGAACCACAAATGATTATCAAATAATGCACACAAAATGGATGTATTGGATATTCAATTAAATGAAAGCTTGACCCACTTAACACTTGAAAAATAGGTTTTCAAGTGTATTCCCCAGCAGAGTCGCCACTGAATGTGCGCTCGCCCGAAAATTTTGTTTTTCGTGAAAATGAAGGAGTCGCCATGCCGTTTTAAGAGGAAACATTGAAAACCTTTTTTTTAGAGAGAAAACATGAGTTTGAGGGTCAGGTTACGTGTTGGGAAGAACCGAGAGTTCACCCAACACGCCTCGTCCATAGACGAGTCTTTCAATCAAACATCCAAATAAATCCAAAGTGTGTGCAAATATTGATAATAAACAAGGTGTGGTAAAATGCATCTTATTAATTATGAAACGAGAATTACAGATTGTGAGCCCATTACTTAGGGAGGCCACATCCCTGATACAAATGATCTAAAACAGATTACAAAGGAAAGAGGTCTCTGCAGACAGGTCATGTATGTCGCATGACGCGTCGCACCAGTGACCATATATGTCGCGTGACACAGGATCACTTGGGGACGAAGGTGTCGCGTGACATACATAAGCCATCTGCAGAAACTTAACAAGATGAACACAGAATCAATAGAAAGCTATACAGATCTAATTGATCAACTAAATTACGAACGAAATACAGAAACAACACCAAATCGACCCCGGGAGTGTGGATATGGGTAGATCCACACTCCCTTGGGGTTCAAACACCAAGTTCAATCAAATATTCAACAATAGAAGCTCAATTGCACGAATTATTCAAGTTAAACAGAGAAATTGCGATTGGGATTCAGTAATCCAGATAGCTAGGATCTGATTACTGAATCCAAACAGAAGTAAATGCTAGAATTATGAGAAATTAAGCAAGAGAGAGAGAGAGAAGGGAGGTTGGAGAATCGTTACCCTTGATGATTCCACGAATCCTGTATCTAGTCAGATACAGAACCCTTCAATTCGTCACTTCTGATCTGGAAGGATTGATGTAAAGGGGTCCAAGTGCTATGGCTTGAGAAAGGGGTTTCGATAGGAAGGAATTGGGTAGGTTGAAGGTAGGAGAGAGAGAGGGTTGTGTTTGGGAGTTTCGTTATGATGCCAATTCAGCAGAGTAACAGTAGGCTCAAGTTGGGATCCCTTTTTCTGAGAGGGGGAGGGTCTTATTTATAGGCTTCAGTTGGTGACCTCAGTGTGTCGCACGACCTTACGCGTCTACTTTCCATGCCTCAAGCTGTCGCGTGACACAAGGTGGTCCGACTGCTTTTGGCGCCAAAACCAGTATCTGGAACATTCCGAGAAAATACCCAAAAGGTCCAACAGGTTTTATTCCCAAGAGGTCCTTTGGCATGAATAATGTACCAAAAGGTACTTCCTTCGCGGGAAACTCATGAAACGTTTCCGAAAGTCTCGGGATCGGCCGGGAATTTACCAAAACGCCCCTTAATGCAATTTTATTACATTAAAATGCATCTAAAAAGGTTGCGAATTGGATTGGCGTACTTACATTATCCCCAGCAGAGCGGATATACAACTCTAGCCATCAGGCCAAAATGGTCATTCCTATCCCCAGCAGAGCGGATATACGACTTCACCAGGTTGACATCCTAAAACAGTCACTCCAGGGTCAAAGACTCGAACTACGGCCGGCTTGATTCCCATTCGAGATACGTAGGTAGCCTATTGCTAGGTTCAGCCACTCGACCACCTTGGTCACCCCCTCCTGTCAAATATGGAGCCTTACTCTTATCGACGACCCCGCTTCCTTCGAAAGCGCCGTCGCCGAGGGGCTACTGTAAGTGCTCCAATTTGAGTTGTTAGTATTTTCGTTAGAAAATTAACGAAAGCCCTAACATTCCTAACATTTCTAACAATTCCTAACCTTTCTAACAAAGCAAGGGTAGATTAGGGATTTCCATTTAAGGTTAAACCAAGAAAAGAATCTTAAAAAAGAAAAGAAATTGGAAAAATTCGAATTAGGCAAGCTGAAAAACACAGCCAGTTTGAATAATTTGAAAAATATTCCTCCTGTCCAAAGCCTGCACTGCAGCAGATGAACAGTGCACGCCTACGACCCTGTCCACGCGGACATCTTTATATCTCCCAGAGGGCTATAAATTGAACCCTCCTCTCTCAGTTTACACAACACAATCCACTCACAGAAGCTAAACTCTGGCGAAAAACAAAGAGAAAACAGTGGGAATCCTTAGATTGCCACCATTTTCTCTTGAGTCTTTCCCAATCTCACTCCAAACACTCTCAAATCACTCTTAAACATACACAAGCTCAAGCTTAAATCAACACCAAAGAGGAGGATTAGAGAGAAAACATAGAGGACTTAAGTGTTATCTACTTGTTTTCTCTTTGACCAACTCTATCATCAAACACTCTCTAAACACATTCAAGTCTTGATACTCCTCAAGCCAAGCTCCAAATCAAGGAAGATAGGGTTAAACCATCATTGGTAAACCCTCCTTCTTTAAACCCTAAGTCTCTCTCATCCATGCATGCATCTCAAGCTTTAAAAATGTAGTTTGTTCATCAACTTGGTGTTCATCTTTGCTTGACCCAAAAATGTAGTCACCTTGGAATAAATTTCCATAGATGATCATTTAAAAGGTCCAAATCACTTCTTACTCACTTAAAAGTGCTTTTCCTCAAAATCATCCACTCAAAAGTGTTTTCCAAAAACCGTTTTCATACATAAAATCTCATTTTCAAAGGATAAAATCCCCCTTCCCAAGCAAATGAAATGCTTAAGTCCTAATGTACCCTAAGGATGGCTTGATATAGTAGATTACCACTAAAATGTTTAGTGACTACTAATCAAAGCCTAAGGAGATGGGGACAAGCATGTATGCCAAACCCCCTTTTAAATCATGTTTTTCTTCAAGAGAAAGTTGCTGTCCAGTGATGAAGGCCAAGCGGGTAACCCGGCCCGGCCCGGCCCGTGTGTGTGCGGATAAACGGACAAACGGGCTTAGCCCGGCCCGTCCTTGTGTATCAACGGGCTTTATCCCGGCCCGGCCCGTGGGTTAAACCGATGTGAGGCCCGCCCGTTTGGCCCGAATCCAAGGATCCACGGGCCAAACGGATTTCCTCTTTTTTTTTTTTACAAAATCTGAAATGGGGGTAGGGGGATTCAAAACCGGGGTGAATGGGAGGTTTTGGTGTTTCTTAACCACTTGGACACCAAGTCATTGTTGATATTTATCCAAATGTTAATTATACATATTAAAAAAAAAAAAAGGGAAAACGGGCCAAACGGGCAAAGGGTAAACGGGCCACGCCAAGACCGCGGGCTTGGCCCGTCCGTGGTCCAAAAGCCTCGGTGAGGCCTGTACCGTCTAAGGGGGCGGGCCGGACACGGGCTGGGCGGCGGACGGCGGGCTTCGGGCCAAACGGGCTAAGGGCTGCGGGCCTCTTTTTTGTCCCACGGGCTAAGGCCCAAAATGGCCATCATCACTGTCCAGTAGCCTTTCTCTAAGACCCCTGTCCATGGTCTAATTTTTTGGACATACAGAAACTTGGAATTTGGTGTTGACTACAAAATACTTTTTGTATCCAAAATCAAGAGATTTCCAGACATATTTTTACTTTATTTTTTTCGTGAGTAAAACTCCCTTTTTCAAATTGTCTTTTAAAGGTCAGTTCATCAGTCTCTGGAAATCCAGATTTCATATCTGAGATTTCCAGAAGGTTTTGGTCCACCAAATCATCTCCAAATGGGAAAGTTATCTTACATAAACCTTATTTAAGGTGTTTTGAACAACTTTCATTCTCGGACTTTCCCCAGATTTTGAATTTTTAAACCTCTTAAATCCGTTTTAAAATCAAGTGTTCACTGCCTTTTTCATTCTGGCAGAATTGGTTTTCAACTTCAAAAAATCTTTTGAGTACCAAAACTAAACCCAAAAATCATACCAAAAATCATGGGACTTTTTTAATGTCTTATAAAGAGTTCCCAATTTTTAGTTTTCTCAGTTTGAACTTATTTTGGCCAACGGAACACATACACACACACGCACACAAATGGTTTTTAAGCTTGGAAGACTCGTTTTACGAGGCATTCCGGGTGAACACTAACGTTCTTCCGGCGTGTAACGTGACCTCCGAACCCAAATCTCTAATCTCGGGCATTTTTCAAAGTTTTGGCCCTTAAAAGAAAAATGGCGTGGCGACTCCGTGTTTTTTCGATTGATTTTCAAAGAAAAGAAAAATACCAATCTTTCGAAAAATGGCAACATCGTTACAATCACCTCTCAAGATGCCCGAGCAAGATGATCTATTTAGCAGA
The DNA here is from genome assembly GCA_022495995.1 of Adenophora triphylla var. japonica. NCBI lineage: Eukaryota > Viridiplantae > Streptophyta > Magnoliopsida > Asterales > Campanulaceae > Adenophora > Adenophora triphylla. The sequence continues at coordinate 121,542 of JAFEMH010001389.1, read as the reverse complement.
GACGATCATGCTTGTAGTCCTTTTCTTTGTTTTTGTTGATGTAATCGTTTGTACAATTCTTCCATGTATTTTGAACCTTTGATTATTATAATGTTTTTGTTTCAACACTTGTCTCTTTTTATTTATTGCATTTATTTGTACTGCTTCATTTTGAATGTATGTTGCACACGTGTTGCATTTTTGTCTAAGTAGCCAACTTCTATATGTCAAGGAGGGTCACTTCGACATTTGTACTTGAGGAATTAATTCCTTGAAGCCGAGGAAGGTCGTTCAGCTATGCACTTGGGTAATTTGTAGGAGTTCGTCCATTAAGCCGAGGAAAGTCGTTCGGCTTAACACTTAGATAAATTTTGAGATTTGATCCTTTTAGGCCGAGGAAGGATCCTTCGGCCTAATATTTATGTAATTCTTTATGTCGAGGATGGTCGTTCGACCTAAGACTTAGTTTTTGGGAATTTATTTCTTTATGTCGAGGAGGTCGTTCGGTCATAAGTTTTAGATGATTTTTTGGAATTTATCCTTATGTCGAGGAAGTTTGTTCGACATAAGACTTAGATTTATCTTGCATAAGGTGCGAGGAGTAGGCTACTCGTCTTTTGTACTTGTCTTGCTAGCCGTAATTTTGTTGATAAAACTGAATTTCTATTGACTGAAACTGATTAAATCAAACTGCAATCGTATTATAATAGAAAATAAGGAAAAAGACTAACAAAGACTAAACTATTACATCAAACTTGAAACTAGTGATAGTATTTCCGCAGATGATCAGAATGCCACGTATGTTTCAGCTCTTGCCCATATGGGGTTTTCATCTTGTAGGTCCCTTCTATAATGACTTGAGTGATGATGCATGGGTCTTCCTAGTTTGGCGAGAGCTTGTTCTGTTCTGATTTCCTTCCAGTAGCTTCAATCTTTCTAAGCACCCAATCTCCGACTTGGAATACTCTTTTGTTGAACCTTTTTGTCGTGATAGGCTTTGGTCCTTTGCTTGTAGTTCACCATTCTCATATGAGCAGCTAGTCTTTTTTCATCTATTAGGTCTAGGTTTAGTAGCCTATTGACCTTGTTGACTTGTTCATCGTAGTTTAAATTTATTGTTGTAAGGATAGCCATCTCAACTAGTGCCATAACCTCAGATCCGAAGGTCAGTGCGAATGGGGTTTCCTTGGTTATCCCCCGGGTGGTTGTGCGAACTGCCCACAAGGCTAAGGGAAGTTCGTCCAACCATCTACCATCCCTTCCTTCTAGGTTCTTAGTTAGGGCTGTTAGCACCAACTTGTTGGCTGCTTCCACTTTTCCGTTGCATTGAGGTATTCTCATTGAGGATTTGATGTGTCTGACTCCTAGTCTATCTAGTTCTTCCGTGAAAGCCTTGGAGATCTGGAGACCATGGTCTGAGATGATAGTGTGTGGAACCCCAAAGCGACACCGAATGAATTCATAGATGAAGTTAATTGCATTCTCCTTTGTAATTTTGGCTAAGGACTTTGCTTCAATCCACTTGGAGAAGTAGTCGACCGCCCCGATCACATACTTGCGATTACCTCGGGTGAGGGGGAAGGGTACAATGATGTCGATTCCCCACATGTCGAATGGCCAAGTATGTATTATGAGAGTCTGTTCCACTGATGGGAGCCTAGGAATGTCAGCATATCTCTGTCACTTGTCACACTTTCTTACGTAGGCTTGTGTGTCATCTCTCAGGTTTGGCCAGTAATAACCTAGCATGATAATTTTGTCTGCTAAGGTTCTAGCCACCGGTGAAATTACCCGATCCGGCACGCTGACGGTGTTCCTTCATTTTTGAAAATTGTAGAGTCGCCACGCCATTGTGATTATGCCCAAAACATTGAGAAAAGGCTTTCTGTTTGTTGTGTGATGAGATTTTGAGTTTGGAGGTCAGGTTACACCTCGGGAAGAGATTTTTGTGTTCACCCGAGTTGCCTCATTTTCATGAGTCTTTCTGTACCCTTTTCTTTTAAAGTCGTATGTGTGTGTGTGTGTTTTAAAAATGCATTTGCAAATAATATCTACATTGTAAATGATGTGTTTAACAGAAATATTTAAATAACTCGGAAATGAAAGCAGTTATTTAGAGTTCGAAAGGAGATCTCACCAATGTTGGTTTGTTTCTATCTTCCTCGAGTGAATGTGGTTGATTTGAGATAGTTTAAAGAGGAGAAAAATTATGCACTCACTCGGGCAGAACCTCCCCTAATTAACTCTCATTTCACACTCGTTGAACTCACGGGTTTTGATCCTTTTTGAGTTGTTTTGGGCATTTGGAGTTTGGTGAGTGGGTGTAGGTTGATTGAGGATGAATAGGGTTTTTGGGACATCGAGGGTCAATCGGGACGGATCGGGATGGATCGGGATTACCTCGGTATGGCTTCGAGATGCCTCGAGATGACTTTGGGAGGCCTCGAGATGGCTTCGGAATGCCTCGGGATGGCTCGGGATGCCTCGAATTGGCTGGAAACTGCTCTGGATTGAAGGGGGAAGGCTGGGAAGGCTTTTATTGATATCAAATGAGCTGAGGGAGGCTGGTATTTATAGGCCCAAATTCTGGACAAAGAGGCCCGCACGGATCTCCCTTGCTTTCAAAGAGCTCCATCCGAACTCGACATTAATTAGTCCTTTCCTAGCGTCCCTAGATTTTAGGGATTTGGCGTGTTAACAAATAGGTCGATACGGACCAAGATGCAACAAAGAGGTCCGCATGGATTTGGCTTGATCTGTCCTTTCCTGGATTTGGGGGATTTATTGCGTGTTAACAGACAGGTCCATGCGGACCTATCATGCAGCAAAGAGGTCCGCACGGATCAAGTTGTGATAGCTTTTAGACTTTTATGTCATTCCTGCTGGGTCCTTCTGATGTTTTTTTATGCCTGATCAGTCCCTTTGTGGTTTGCTTGATCATTTTGGTCCATTTGGAAGTTTCCAGGACTTCGGGATTGCGGGGAAGTGTAACCCTTGGTATTTTCCATATTCTAGGATGGAGAGCGGTCCAGATTGGGGTACTTACAGAAGCCCCTCGGCGACGTCACTTACGGAGGAAGTGGGGTCGTCGATAAAAATAAGAATCCCGATCTGGGTCGCTATGTCGGGAGAGAAATGACCGTGGCGGTCGGATGGCTGGGCCCTTTGCTAGGATTCCTACGTATCCCAAGTCGGAATCAAGCCTGATCGTAGTTCGTACGTGAATACGGTTTAAGGGCCGTATGAGGGTCGAGGTATGGAGGCGTTTGTACCTAAGTGAGATTTTCGAAGACATTTGTACCTTAAGTTTGTTTTTCGAAGGCGTTTTGTACCTTAAGTTTGTTTTTTGAAGGCATTTGTACCTTAAGTTTGTTTTTCGAAGGCGTTGTACCTTAAGTTTGTTTTTCGAAGGCGTTTGTGCCTTAAGTTTGTTTTTTGAAGGCATTTGTGCCTTAAGTTTGTTTTTCAAATGCGTTTGTGCCTTAAGTTTATTTTTCGAAGGCGTTTGTGCCTTAAGTTTGTTTTTCGAAGGCGTTTGTGCCTTAAGTTTGTTTTTCGAAGGCGTTGTACCTTTAGTTTGTTTTTCGAAGGCGTTTGTACCTTAAGTTAGTTTTTTGAAGGCGTTTGTGCCTTAAGTTAGTTTTTCGAAGGCGTTATACCTTAAGTTTGTTTTTCGAAGGCGTTTGTACCTTAAGTTTGTTATTCGAAGGCGTTTGTGCTTTAAGTTTATTTTTCGAAGGCGTTTGTACCTTAAGTTTTTTTTTCGAAGGCGTTGTACCTTAATTTTGTTTTTTGAAGGCATTTGTGCCTTAAGTTTGTTTTTCGAAGGTGTTGTACCTTAAGTTTATTTTTCAAAGGCGTTTGTGCCTTAAGTTTGTTTTTCAAAGGCGTTTGTACCTTAAGTTTGTTTTTTGCAGGCATTTGTACCTTAAGTTTGAGATTTATTTTGTGTTGGACTTACGATGATGACCAGGATTTGTTTGCTGGGGAAAAGGGTGTTCAGGCTTACACTGATGGCTGAGATTATTTTAACACTTCGTTGGGGCGAGACCTGGGCTTATGATGACGGCCGGAGATAGATTCGGGCTTACGATGAAGGCCGAGAGTTACTTTGGGGACCAAAGTGCATAATTTTGCAGAAAAGGGCTTTTGGATAGTAAAGATTGTAGGGGCAAAAAAGTCAAATGGCCTGTGGCTGCAAAGAGGTCCGCACGGACCTAGATGCAAATCTGGTTTTTCTAGAAAAACTCCAGGTCGATCAGTTTGTTCATTTCACCCAAAATTTCCAGCTTCAGCCGCCGAGAGAGAAGGAGAAAATAGAAATTACCATTGTTTTTGGCCAAATTCCTCCAAAGAAATCCTTCAATTTTGCTAGACTTCCACCATGGCCGAGAGATATAGGCGATACCGTCCCCAAAGAGGCCAAGAAGCCATGGAGAGGAGGATGGATTTGCAAAGGAATTCCTCCATCTTTAAACCTTCTACAATCAATTCGGATGAGTTATACCCAGATGTGTATACACACAATTCGAAGGGGAAAGCGAAAATGGAGGTAAGAATCAAATTTTGTCTTTCATTTTTGATTTTGATCAATGCATGTTAGAACTAGGGTTTTGTTCTTGCCATTTTGGGGCTTTTGTTATTGCCATGCTTATTTTGTGACATTGATAAATTGTTGGAATTGAATGTGTATGATCACGAATATGTGATTTTTTTTGAAAAATATGGAGTTTAACTTTGATTTGTTAAAATAAAGTGTCTCCTATGAAATTGGTTTTTTTTCTTGCATGCTTGGGTGACTTGTACTTTGATGGTGCATTTTGTATGTGCCGTGTGATAACGGTCTTTCTTTGTGAAATGTGCCGTGTTTTGTAACGGACTTTGTGTGAAAATGGGTTTTGAAGTAGAGCATGCCGTATTGGGACGGACTTTTTGGAACAAAACTTGTCGTGTTGGGACGGACTTTTGTTGTGAAATGTGCCATATAAGAACGGTCTTTTGAAATGTATGTCGTATTTTGTAACGGATTTTTGTGAAATGAGCCGTGTTTTGTAACGGTCCTTTGAGATGAATGTGTCGTGTTTTGTAACGGTCTTTTTGTGAAATGAATGATATGTGATATTTTGGTAGCATTTATCACTGCTAAATCTTGCATTGACATACCTTTGCTGTATTTAACTGCAGGAGGAGGTGCCTTTGTCGGGAAAGGCCAAGAGGATGAAGACGCGGGGGTCTATTGAGACCGTGGTAGAGATCTGGGAGCGCATGATAGATAACTCTTGGGAGGGGAGACCTAGTCCTCGGAGGTTGGTCATTGATTCCTGGCTTAACGTGTTTGTGGAGAACCTGGTAGGGGTCATGATGACCAAGAAGAACAATGGCATCTTCATAGCATTGTTCGAGTATTGGTGGGACACCACTCATTCGTTCCATTTTGGCTAGGGGGATGTGACAGTGACTCCCACGGATTTTGCTGCTATCACCGGCCTTTCCTTTAAGGGGGAGTCGGTTAGGTGGAGGGATCAGATGTCCGATGAGCGTGTGATCGAGCTATTGGGGTTTGAGCCTGCGCCTCGTAAGGGTTTGGGCATGTTGTACTCTGAGGTAGAGGCGAAGATAACATTGGGAGGTACCGGATGGATCCCAGGGGAGTAACCGCGGAGCAGTTGGCGCACTCCTTTTTATGGTTTGCCCTTTCATTGACACTGTTCCCGAACCACGCTACCGCGCCTCTGTTTCCTCTGCTTGAGTCCTTGGTTGATCTTGAGAGGGTGTGCGACATCGCCTAGGGAGAGGCAGGTCTGGCTGAACTTTACTTTGCTATGGATAAGTTCAGTAGGGGCGCAGCCAGCTCCCTTGGATGTTTCGACTTAACGCTGGAGGTATGATTTATGGCCTTTTGTAGCTTTGTATTGTCATTGTTCCTCTTTTATTTTTATTTTTATTTTGTCTGAACTGCGATTTTTCCTTTTCGTGGCAGGTATGGTGCTATGAGATTTTCCAGTGCCAGGAGTGGGACAGTCATGAGGACGTGTTGGTGGGATACCCTGCTATGCTGTGCTGGGTCCGACCCTTGAGGAGGAGTAGGAGTAGCTGGGGGAAGATCACTCTCAGCTACGACGATGTGAAGAGCATCTGGAGAAGGATACTCCAGAGAGCTTCCAGCTGTAGAGAAGGATACTCCAGAGAGCTTCCAGCTGTATCCCTGGTCCCGGTATCACGTAGAGGATCTGGAGGGTGCACCCCGGGTGATGAGGCAGAGGAAACTTCTGTGGGGCCTCACCTACGATGCGGTGTACTTGGGCGAGAGGGTTTTTTGGCAGCATGGCGATGGAATTGCTCCTTGTGCTCTGAGGGATCTCCCGTTTCACATGTTGAGCCCTTTTGAGATGGGCTATCTGGAGATTGAGAGGTATTGGGCCGGGGTGGATGCCGATGACTATGTCCTGGAAGGCAAGGAGTATGGGTCCTTCGTGAGGAGGAAGTTGAGGATGTCGCATGTGTTGGCCAAGGAGAGGATGGAAGGTTCGTCGCGCCCTCGAGATGTCCCTGTGCCTAGGACAGACTTTACTTATGTACGCGGGGATTCTACCCGGAGGCGAGTATCTGTGTCTATCCCGGAGCAGGTTCCTCCTACTTACCGAGTCGATCCCAATGCTTCGGTGAGTGTTTATCATTTGTTTTAGCATTTTAGTCATGCTTTTCTCCTTTATCTTTCTTAAGTGTTGCTTCCTTGTCATGCAGGTCTCGGGGTAGACTGTAGACGTGCTCACCAGGCGGTACCTGGGGCTGAAGGCTTTCACGAGGAAGCTTATGAAGGGGATGTCTTGCGGGTCATCGAGGAGTGCAGCGGTTCACGAGCCGATGCCTTCGAGGAGATCAATGGATACTCCTTTTCCGAGTGCGGACACGGATCCAGAGCTTGCTCCCCAACCTGACATACCGAGCCAGGGGAGGTATAGCTATGACGCAAGAGCTTTTGCGGAGGGCCGAGGGACACGATCATTCCCGCATTTCTTTCCTCAGTAGGGCAAAAGTTCGTCCTCTTTCTTCGATCCATTTGCCGGTTTTTCCTCGGGAGATTTTACAGAGTATTCAATCGAGGAGGGCACTGAGTTCTCAGACGATGATGAGGTAGCTAGCAGAGGTGCTGAGATGCAGGGGTCTCCATCGAGCGGTGCCACCGACGATTCGGAGTAGGACTCCTTTTTTTGTTTCTTTTTTTGTATGACAGAATAGAGAACAAAATAATTTGATTTATGCACAATGTATTGTAATGAACTTTGAGATTTTTTTTGTTGCATGCCGCATGAGCTTTGGGATTTTTTTGTGGTATATGGGGCTGGAACGGCTTTGGCAGGCTTTTTGAGCAGTTTGGTGAGAAATCTGGCAGTAGACAACAACTGTTGTGTGCTGCAGGTTTTTTTTTTTTTTGCAACAAAGTGATCCGTACGGACCCTCTTGGCATGCAAAGAGGTCCGTACGAATCTGACATGCTTTGCAGAGGGGGAATAAATCTTGCAGTAGATCTGGCCTTTTCCTCATCTTCTCCATTTCAAAAACAAACAACCAGCAGCTCATTTTCTTCTGCATTTTGAAGAGAAAAATCCCATTGGAGGTCATGAATTCGTTGTTTGTTTCGAGAAATCCTCCAAAGCTTTCGAAGGAGAAGCAAACGCGTTTCCCCAAGAGGCTCAAGGCGTGGATGAGACACCATTTGAAACACAACAAATGGGCCTTTGAGGTACAATTTCAACTCAAATCCGTGTGGTCTCTCAAAGAGTTGGCTCCCGATTGGGAGTTGTTGCAAGCGACCGCGAGGTTTTGGGACACGAGGAGGCATGTGTATAGTTTCTCCTATAACGAGATCACGCCCACTTTTGAAGATTTCAAGGCAGTGCTCGGGGGGCCGGAAGTGGAAGTCATCTCTCTTCCTTTGGTCGGGGGTGCGACCGTGAGCATGAAGCTTACGTACATTCTTCAAGTTTCGTTGGAGGAAGCACAAGGTATGATGCTTGATTCCTGGCATATTGATATTTCTGAACTGCCCGAAAGATTTATGGGTGATGATGAGAGTGATGTCTTGTGGAGCGCATTTACTTTGTGCGTGATAACCACACTTTTCATGGTCAGCTCACTCGGGATATGTGACAGCGCTTTGTTGGATGTGGTAGGCCATTGCAGAGCCGGCGAGGACATCGTTCCCTTGGTTTTGGGGGAGACTTTCCAGGGCATAGATCGCTTGGCGATGGGGGACAAGTTCATGCGTGGGGGAAGCCCCACTTTGCTCACTTTATGGTTGCGAGAGAGGCTTCAAGCTATGCCGGTGCCTCCAACATCTTTCAGTCCGTGGACCTTTGCTCAACGTCCTCTGGTTTTGGAGACTGATCAATCTGAGTGGGAGAGGTGGATGGCCAGCTTGGCGTGCACCATATCCGTTGGTGGGTTCCTCATTGGAAGATCGAGACTAGGAGGGCCTTTCAAGAAGTTTCCTATGTCGTCAGGTTTATGGGGCTATCCCAGTACTCTTTTTACATCCCGTAGTTCGTTTCTCGACAATTCGGGATGATGTAGGAGCCTTTGCTGGGCTGGAGTGACATAGCCACCATGGAGGTAGCTTCTTTCTCTATGACAGACCCAAATGCTTTCCTTTTCTTTTTGAGGATATGGAAGTATTTTCTCTTCCTCCTGTAGTGCTCCTTAGATGCTGGGAGAGTGTCGTTTTGACCACTGCGTACTAGGATTGGTACGAGCAGCATTTGGGACAGACCCAAATGATTTTGGGGGGCATTCGCGAGGCCTTTTTGGGGCAGGGCTGCCGTTCCAGTTACAACCTTCAAAGTACAGAGGCCTGGGCTAACCCTCAAGATATCACAGGGGATGCTCTGTTTGACTACAAGACCAGAGTTGACATATTGGCTGAGAGAGGTCCCCTTTTGCAGACTCGTAGGGAAGAGATCCGAGCCGAGGTGCAGACGAACGAAGCTCTGAGAGCGACTGGACTTCTTGACGCGACTGGGAGGACTCCTAATTTAGGAAGGAGGGAGACAGAGATAGTTCAAGTTGAATAGAAGAAGACTCGTCGAGGACGAGGGAAGAAGGGGAAGAATGACGAAGGGGCAAGCGCGAGTGGCGCGAAATGACCTTCTGAAACTCTAAGTATCCATTCATTTTCATTTCAGACACATTAATTGTTTAAATGTTTTAAGTTGTCTTAGTATGTTGTGGGTCGAGACACGAATTTGTACTTGCATCTCTTTCTGAGCCGTGATGGCGTCAACTCTTGGAGTTTTGTTTATTTTTTAGACCGAACCAATGAAGGCTGCCTACGTTCCCCTCAGACTAAGGGGCTCAAGTCTCCGTAGTTCGACACTTTTGTGAGTGAAGGGGAGACGTAAAAGGGGAAGAATGGTGCAACCCTGATTTTTGCCTAGACTGCCCTTTTTTTGGGTTTTCAACCTAGCTGGGTATGTTCTTCAACACCTTCATATTTGTTTTTTTATTTAGAATGTAGAGGGGGGGGGAGAAGAAGGCTCGATATTCTTTCAGGCGAAATATCGGCGGAGTTTTCTTCCATTGACTGGGTTCATGAAGGGGTTCCCATCCAGGTCTGTCAGCTTCATTGCACCTCCAGAGAAGATTTTCTGAACCACGAACGGGCCGATCCATATTGGTTACCACTTTCCCAGCGGGTTGATTCGAGTGGGAGGCTTTTCCTTAAGCACCAGGTCACCTTCTCTGATATCTCGAGACTTCACCTTCTTGTCAAAAGATCTGGCCATCCGACCCTGATAGGCTCGAATGTGCTCCATGGCCTTTAGTCGGCGTTCGTCCAGTATGGCCAATTCGTCGTGCCGGCTTTGAAGCCATTCCACTTCGTTGACTTCGTATTCCAATAGTACTCAGAGTGATGGAATCTCTAGTTCATTGGGCAATACTGCTTCCATCCCATAAGTTAGAGCAAATGGGGTTTCCCCGGTGGCAGTCTTGACTGACGTTCGGTAGCCTAAAAGTGCCGGATGTAGCTTTTCTAGCCAATATCATCCTCAAACTGTCATTTTTATGATGATTCGCTTGAGGGTTTTCTTTGTTGCTTCCACGGCGCCATTGGTTTGTGGCCTATAAGGAGATGACTTATGGCATGTGATCTTGAATTCGGCCAATAATCTGTCGCAGTCTTCCTTGAAGTGAGATCCGTTGTCTGATATGACTTCATTTAGATGCCGTATCGACATAAGATGTTTTCTTTGAAGAACTGGGCGACCTTCTTGGAAGTCAACACCTTGTAGGACTTGGCTTCGACCCATTTTGTGAAGTAGTCGATGGCTACCAAGACAAACTCGTGGCCATTGCTGCCAGGCGGAGTGATCTTCCCAATGACGTTGATTCCCCAAGTGGCAAAAGGCCAGGGAGTGGTCATTTAGTAGAGGTCATGAGGGGGAAGATTGTTAAGGTTGGAGAATCGCTGGCATTTGTCACAACTTTTGACAAAATGGATACAATCTGCCTCTAAGGAGATCCAGTAGTAACATATTCGAAGGATGATTTGCATCAGTGTTCGAGCATTCATGTGGGGACCGCAAGCCCCATTTTGGACTTCGTTCATGAGTTCAATTGCCTTTTCCTTGCTGATGCAGCGGAGGAGCGGTCCTAGGTAGCGCTTCTTGTATAGTATATCCCCCAGGATGACAAAATGAGAGGCAAGGCGCTTTAGGCTCACAATGATCTTATCTTTGATTCCTTCTTTGTATTTTCCTGCCTCATTTATGAAAGAGGTTTCTCCATTTTTGAGGTACTGGTAGATTTGGTTGTACCACGGCTCGTGGATTGGCTCGGATTCTGCCTCGATTTCACAGCAGTAGGTAGGAATTTCCTTCCTTCCTACTTTGAATGGCTTTACCAACTTCCCTTCGGGGATTTCTACGAGTGAAGCCAAGGTGGCTAGAGCGCCTGCAAACCAATTCCGGTCTCTTGGCAAGTAGTGAAAGGTGATCTTTTTGAATTGGGCGATAAGGTTTTCCATGCATGCATGATATTTTTGCAAACCCGGGTCTATCATTTTCCACTTGTTGGAAACTTGATTGATGATCAAGGCTGAGTCCTCGTAGACCTCTAACTCTTGGACGTTTCTTTTGAGGGCGGCCGCTAAACCGGCAGCGCATGCTTCATATTCGGCGGCATTATTGGTAACCTCGAAGTTCAGCTTTATGGCGATTGGGGTGTGCTCGTCTTTTGGGTCTACCTAGAGCAGTTCGATGCCATTGCCTCTCTTGTTAGCTGCTCCATCGAAGAAGAGTTGCCATCGATTTTCGCCTTCAAGCGTGAAAATTCCTTCGTCCGAAAATTGTGGTTCGGGACCTTTGGCTTCGTCACATGGGAAGTCGGCCAACTATTCAGCCATTACTCGTCCTTTGATTGACTTCTGGGTCACGTACTTGATGTCGAAATCTGCCAGGAATAAGGACCATTTGGCCAATCTCATAGACAGTGAAGGTTTGTCGAAGAGATATTTGACAGGGTCCATCTTGGAGACCAAATGCACTGTGTGCGATTGCATGTAGTGTCGCAATTTTTCGACTACCCACACTAGAGCTGCGCAGGTTTTTTCTAAAGCTGAGTAGTTGAGCTCGCTGCCTTGGAACTTTCGGCTTACGAAGTAGATGGTGTTCTCAATTTTTGACTCTTTCTATTCTTGGCCTAGCATGGCTCCAATTGCGGTGTCTGTCACAGTCAGGTACAGTAAGAGTGGCTTCCCTTTGTGGGGAGGACAGAGGATCAGAGGATTCACAAGGTATGCCTTTATTTTCTCGAAGGTGTCTTGACATTTCGGATTCCACTCGATGTCCGCATTCTTTTTCATTAGCCAAAAGACTGGCTCGCACATGGAAGTCAGCTGATTCACGAAGTGGCTGATGTATTGCAGGCGGCCCATGAAGCTTTTTACTTCCGTTTGGGTTTTCGGTGGTCTCATTTCGATTATGGCTTTGATCTTTTGGGGATCATCCTCGATGCCTCGTTCTGTGACCATGTATCCCAAGACTTTGCCTTGGATTACTCCGAATGTGCATTTGGCAGGGTTCAACCTCATTGAGTGTTTTTGAAGACGATTGAAGAACTTCCTCAAGTCGATGAGGTGTTGTCCATCTGATCCTTTTGAGTGAATGAACACCTCGATCTCTTTGCGAGAAAAGTGCTGTCGCTGCCCGTTGGTAGGTAGCCCCAGCATTCTTTAATCTAAAATGCATTACTGTGTAGCAGTAGGTCCCTCATGGGGTGGTGAAGGCGGTTTCTCTTGGTCTTCTTCGGCCATCTTGATCTGATTGTAGCCGCCAAAACCGTCCACGAAGGACTTAACCTCAAAATTGGTCGTAGTGTCGACCAACATATCTATGTTCGGCAGTGGAAAGTCATCCTTTGGACTTGCTTTGTTGAGATCTCGGAAATCCATGCAACAGCGCACCTTCCCATTGGCCTTGGTGAGTGTGACGATGTTGGAAAGCCAAGTCGGGTATTCGATCACCCTTATGAAACCGACGCGGAGCATCTTCTCGATTTCTTCTTTGACTTGTAGAGACCATTCTGGCTTGATCCAGCGTAGTTTCTGCTTGACGGTCTTAGCCTCGAGATTCAGGGGAATCCGATGTTCTACTATAGCGGGATCTAGGCCGGGCATGTCTTGGTAGGACCAAGCGAACACGTCTACGATCTTTGAGCAGTACAATCAATGCTTCTCGCTCGATGCTGGTGAAGAAACCTCCGATTTGCGTCTCTTTAGGCTCTTCAGCAGCCCCCAAATTCACTATGGTTAAAACCTCCTCGGCAGCTTGGGCCCAATTTTCCTCTCATTTGACAACATGCTTAAAGATTTTCTTAATGTATTGTTCGTCTGATGTTCTACTATAGCGGGATCTAGGACGGACATGTCTTGGTAGGACCAAGCGAACATGTCTACAAATTCTTTGAGCAGTGCAGTCAATGCTTCTCGCTCGGTGCCGGTGAAGAAACCTCCAATTTGCGTCTCTTTAGGCTCTTCAGCAGCCCCCAAATTCACTGTGGTTAAAGCCTCCTCGGCAACTTGGGCCCGATTTTCCTCTCATTTGACAACATGCTTAAAGATTTGCTTAATGTATTATTAACTATTTTTGATTTGTTAGTTAATTTATCATTTGTTAAATATGCAATGAGGGGATACTCAGAAAGGTCAAATTTTTCACTTAAAGCATATGGGAATACATTATTTTCTATGAACTCATAATCGTCCGGCGTAAGGCCATCAGATGACTTGAAAGACTTGAATTCAAAAACAAAAGACTCTGAGTGTGTTTCGAATCTAGGCTCTAGAAGACGAGGGATTAGACCAAGCTTCTGTATCATCACTTCTTTGCTGGCTGTAGGTCCGGAGCGGGTAGTCCAGTTCTTCGGTGGGATTGCTGATGGGCTCGAGAGGATGCGAGGGTCGAAAGGCCTTGCGCTATTTTCCCCAATCATGGACACCATAGAGTTATCAGAAACAAAATCGATTAAGTCTGGCATGTCGGTCTCTTTGCTGAAAAGTTGTTGAAGTGAAGGCTCATCCCATGCATCTACTCCAGAGTCTTCTTTTCTTGCCTTGGGCATTGTCAGCTCGAACACCGACTCATCTCGCTTGTTTGTGGCAGGGGTGATGACAGAAAGTTTTTCAAACTCTTATACCAAAGCGGGAGTTTCCCCAAACCAAAATTCATTGTGAATAGTGGTGGTGGTGGATCCTGGCAGGGTTGGTGCGTCGAGGAATGCTCTCCTGACGGGGTTTGGATCGAGGCCTCTGAACTTCTCAAGGTTTTGTTGGAGCTTCTCCCATTTGTCATTTGTTGCTGACCAACCTTGTCTTGTGTTGATGATCTCTATCCTCTTCTCTATGTCCTCATTCAAGTCACGGGTTTTCTTTGTAAAGTACCGGGCTATGTCGAAGCTGTAGGGAAGGAGATTGGGGGTTGTGTACTAGCCTCTTTTGTCAACAACTGAGCGCTTTCCGCGTGCAATCTTTCTGTCCTTTGCAACATCTTTGGGAGTCGGAACATACCCAAAGCCACGATGGGTCGTTTGTTCTTTGACTTCAATGATATTATGGGTGTCTTGATGGTGTTTGCCCAAATCGAGCCCCGGAACGTAATTCATGAGCTTCATCATTTTCATGGGGGGAGGAATCCACTCCTAAGACAGAGGGAGGTCTTTGCAGCATATCTGTGCTTTTGGGCTTTCAACTGTGAATCCCGTCAACATCATGCCCTCGTCGTCATGCTTAATTTCTAGAACCGGGATGTCATTTGTGTTTGTCCCTTCTGTGGTCACACTGTCCCTGTAAATTGTGGTGAGATTGCTTCCTTGAACGAATTTCATGCATTGGTGTAGAATGGGCCACCCCGTTTATTTGGTGCAACCAAGGCCGGCCCAAAATGGCAATAAAGATGATAGGGATGTCAATAACTTGGAAGTCCGTTGGCATCATCTGTTTTCTGAACCACAGATTTAGAGTGGCTACCCCCAGAACTGAGCGGGACGTTGAGTCGTAGACTTTGATTGTCTGAACTGAAGGCTTTAAATCGGTCGGCTTGATCCCCAACAAATCCATCATTTTGGCAGGGAGGACATTCATGGCTGATCCTCTATCTACCAAGACCCGAGGAAGGCGACGCTCGTCGAGCTGAATGGTAATGTAGAGAGGCTCGTTATGGTTAGCCCCAAATTTTGGCAGATCCAGCTTGGTGAAGGTGATGATGTTGCCATAATGAATATTGTCGACCATTTGGACCGCCTCATCTGGGGTTACATTGATTGGAACCATGGTCTGGGCTAGGCTTTCTTCTAACTTAAGCTTGTGAGGATAGAAGGAAGTGAGTAGGGACCAAAGGGATATGTTGGTTTAAGTGCGCTTGAGCTGGGTCAAAATCGGGTCTTCTCCCTTGGGGTCAAGCACTTTAGTTTCCTTGGCATAGGGGCCCTTCTCGGTTTGAGGCTCAGGTATTGCCTGCCTTTTGTCTATCTTTGGAGGATTTGTCGTATCTGGCTGGAACGAGTCAGCACATTTACTTCCAGCCTCGCTCTTCCTTTGCTTGTTTCCCCCAATTCTGTCATGGATGGGCTCTAGTTAGCATACGACCATGCATCACACCTTAGTTCATTCACCGTTATTTCTTTTGTTGGGGGTTTGGCGGCGGCCCTAATGTCCTCCCAGTATAAAGGATGGGGCGTAGAAACTTTTGGACCGTTGGTTGCTGTACGGAGCTCGTTCCAACTTATCATGGAGCAGAAAGGGTCATGATCTTGAGTTGAGTTAGGCTGGGGAGATTTGTTTGAATAAATGACATAATAGTCAAATTTTCCAGACGGTTCTCCTATGGTTCCAATCGTGGTGTCACCGGCTTCATACCTCTTCCTTAGCTTTTGTTTGGAGGAGGATTTCCTTCTTCTTGAGGGACGGTCTTCACTTATTTCATCTTGGAAAGCCTCATCTAGACAAGCGTGGCAGTCGCAAACATCCCACCAAATATTTCTGACAGTTGGTGGTGAGCTCAAAATCTCGGGGCATTGACTCGATAAGTCCTTCCCTGGCGGGCATTGGGACTTCAGGTTGTAGCTGCGAGGCTCACATAGAGGCAAAGGATTGGATCCCAGGGGATATTGAGAGACGTTGGGAGCTGGGGGAGCAAACACGTCTTTGTCTTTTATGAGAGTTTCAGCCGGTTGGGGGATTGACAATGTTCCAAAATGACGCTTGGCATCTTCGATCCAAGCCTGCTGCTCTCCTTGGAGTTTCTCAAGAGCCTTGAAAGCTTGCCACACTTGTTCCATTGTTTGGAAATTTCCCGGGAGCGGAGCACCATTCCCTACACTGTTATCTGTCGACCCTGCCATTGGGGAATAATGGACCATTCGGACGGCTGAACCGGAAGGGCTGTCGGACCTTGTAACTTCAATACTGAAAAGACGGCACCCAGGGACTCTCAATCACTCGGTTCACTGGAGGGGGTGAAAGGCAAGGTTTAGACTCAGGAGGGCCTTTTGGATGAAGGGGGAAAGCTCATGTGACATGCAGTTTCCTTTTTATTGTTATTATTTTTTTGTTGTTTTAATTTACTTAAAACATGTTTTCTCAGAATCCTAAATGGTTGGAAATGATTGCTCTTCTTTTTCGCAACTATTCTAGATCCTGGGTCAGTGGAACCCGTCACTACGACTATAAGCCCCTCGTTTTTCACCTGTATTTCGACCGCCCAGGGTGGACAACCCCGGGCGAGGGTCCTATATGGCAAGTGGTTTCCACTGGCCAAAAAGAGAAACGAACCTAAGGACCGAGCCTATCATGTACGTTTCAATGCTTCCGCCATGTGAATAGTGAACAAAGCCAATATCCCTAAGTCAAGATCGGGTCAAGAATTTGGCATGACCTTTCTTTGCCTTGCTTTCGCAAGGGATCTTTGACTTTAGGTTTTGACTAGGTCATATTCTCATGGATGACGCATTAAAGGCTGGATGACATGGTTTCACATTTTGCGTTGACGTATATCCAATATAGGTCCGTGTCTGAGTTAACACTAGAAATCAAGATCGGGTCAAGATTTTTGCATGACCTTTCATCGTCTTGCTCTCGCAAGAGATCTTGATTTTTAGGTTTTTGACTTAGATAATGGCCAACATGGAATATACATCTAGGCTTTGTGACATGGACTGGGTTAAAAACCAACCGAGTCTTTGGACAGAGTGTGACACAAAAATGCATGATTGACACTGGCTAGGATGGGAAGTTTGGAATGATCCCGCGCGTGCAAGAAAGTCATAGGAACACCAATCGAACTGCAACTGAGACCACTCCGGGTTTGGGGTTGTAGTGTCCAAGTGTACAGGACAGTATTGCGCGTAGTGTGCGGTCACTAAAATTCCTTTTTCTGAGTAAAACAGGAGTTTTTGCAGAATGTATTTTAAAAGCATGTACACAGATATATTATGATGCATTTTTTTCTTCTTCTTTTTTTTAATGAAAAGAAAAAGTAAAGCGCAACACACACACAATTGTCAAAGAAAAGGGGTAAAATGAAAGTTTGACCCTCATCATGTTTTAAAAATCTTTTTAAAAGTTTTTAAAACAAATTTCCCCAGCGGAGTCGCCAACTGAAATTAACCGATCTGGCACGCGGACGGCGTTCCTTCATTTTTGAAAATTGTAGAGTCGCCACGCCATTTTGATTATGCCCAAAACATTGAGAAAAGGCTTTTTGTTTGTTGTGTGATGAGATTTTGAGTTCGGAGGTCAGGTTACGCCTCGGGAAGAGATTTTTGTGCTCACTCGAGTCGCCTCATTTTCATGAGTCTTTCTGTACCCTTTTCTTTGAAAGTTGTGTGTATGTGTTTTAAAAATGCATTTGCAAATAATATCTACATTGTAAATGATGTGTTTAACAAAAATATTTAAATAACTCGGAATGAAAGTAGTTATTTAAAGTTCAGAATGAGATCTCACCAATGTTGGTTTGTTTCTATCTTCCTCAGGGGAATGTGGTTGATTTGGGATGGTTTAAAGAGGAGAGAAATTATGCACTCACTCGGGCAGAACCTCCCCTAATTAACTCTCATTTCGCACTCGTTGAACTCATGAATTTTGAGCATTTTTGAGTTGTTTTGGGCTTTTGAAGTTTGGTGAGTGGGTGTAGGTTGATTGAAGATGAATAGGGTTTTTTGGGATGTCGGGGGTCAATTGAGATTGATTGGGATGGATCGGGATTGCCTCGGGATGGCTTCGGGAGGCCTCGGGATGGCTTCGGGATGCCTCGGGATGGCTTCGGGATGCCTCGGGATGGCTTCAGGATGCCTCGGATTGGCTGGAAACTGCTATGGATTGAAGGGGGAAGGCTGGGAAGGCTTTTTTTGATATCAAATGAGCTGGGGAGGCTGGTATTGTCCGCACGGATCTCCCTTGCTTTCAAAGAGGTCCATTCGGACTCGACATTAATCAGTCCTTTCCTGGCGTCCCTGGATTTTGGGGATTTGGCGTGTTAACAAATAGGTCCATACGGACCAAGATGCAACAAAGAGGTCCGCACGGACTTGGCTTGATCTGTCATTTCTTGGATTTGGGGGATTTATTGCGTGTTAACAAACAGGTCCGTGCGTACCTATCATGCAGCAAAGAGGTCCACACGGATCAAGCTGTGATCTGAAAGAATTTTTGACTTTTGTGTCATTCCTGCCGGGTCCTTCTGATGTTTTTTATGCCTGATCATTCCCTTTGTGGTTTGCTTGATCAGTTTGGTCCTATTGGAAGTTTCTCAGCAGGGGCTTTGTGAATGACCTTCTGTAAAGGATCCCGTTCCATACTATGAACATTACTGACTTCCTCTTGATGAGCTTAGCACATCCTTCGTCATCTAGTAGTTGACCCCTTTCAAGGAAGTCCATATATTCATCTATCCAGCACTTTTCCTCCCCATCTAAGAGCATCACTAGTAGTCTTTCATAGGTAGGTTCTTCAGTCAAGATTATGAGTGGGTTAGAATCAGGATGTGCCACGTCAATAGTTGCCAGTTTAGATAGAACATCTGCCACTTGGTTGTCCTCCTGGCCTATTTGACTTATTTCGAAAAATTCTAGCTTTTTCGTTATGTCTAGCACGAGGTCTTTATACATTGTGAGTATAGGGTGATGACTGTTGTACTCCCCTTTTATTTGCTTGACTACGAGTTGGCAGTCACAGAAGGCGGCAATTTCAGTTGCTCCGAAGGATGTCAACTCTATGCCAATACTCAGCTTGATTATTGGAAGCGGGGAACTTAAATCTGATTATGTCTTGGATGGTATGCTCCCCATCGGGACTTGCTAATACAACTCCAGCTCCGCATCTTTCCTTAGTGGTTGACCCATTTGTGTATATGACCCAGCAGTTAGGTGGAAGCTCGATGGTGGATTCTTCCCCCGCAGGTTTTTTGCGCTTACGGGAGGTGGGGTCGTGCCCACATATGAAGGCGGTTTCAACTATAAAATCGACCAGAGGCTGTGCTAGGAGTATCTTCCTTGGTTGGTATCTGATATCAAACTCAGTGAGTTCGATAGACCAATTAAAGAGACGTCCTGAGCAATCCAACTTATGTAAGATTTTCTTCAGGAGCGTATTCGTATACACAGTAATGGGGTGTACGTAAAAGTATGCTCGTAGCTTTCTTGCCTCTATGACCAGGGCGTAGGCTATTTTTTCTTCTTTGAAGTATCTGCTCTCTACATCTTATAATGCCTTGATGACATAATAGATAAGTTTTATGGGTGGTTCCTTCATTCCGGACTAGTACCGCAACTATATCGTGGTCCGTGGCTGCTAGGAAGACATATAGCATTTCACCTATGACAGAGCCTCTCAACAAAGGAGGGGATCCCAAGTAATCCTTCAATTGTTTGAATGATTCTGAGCATTCAGATATCCAGGAGAAGCTCTTGGTCCCCTTCAGAACTTTGAAGAAAGGCAGTGATTTTTCCGCAGACTTTGCAATAAACCTACAAAGGGCTGCTATTCTTCCGTTCAGCATTTGAACCTCCTTGATGTTGGCAGGTTCTTTCATGTCTACCAAGTGTTTTATTTTCTCATGGTTTTCCTCGACCCATCTTTGTGATACCATAAAGCTTAGGAACTTTCCGACTGTCACCTCGAACACACATTTACTTGGATTCAATTTCATGCTGTTTGCTCATAGGCTGTCAAAGGTTTCTTCCAGGTCTGGGGCGTGACTGCCAGCCCTATTCTTAATGACCATGTCATCGATGTAGGTTTCCATGTTACGGCCTATCTGCTCCCCAAATACTTTGTTGACCATGCGCTGATAGGTTGCGCTAGTATTTTTTAGCCCGAAAGGCATCATTGTATAGCAATAGATTCCTCCGCCACCCGGACGACTGTCTTCTCAATATCATCCTTGGCCATTTTTATCTGCTGATAACCAGAGTAGCCGTCTAGGAAGATGAGAGTCCTGTGTCCGGCAATGGATACTAACTTGTCAATTATGGGGAGAGGGTATGTAACGACCCGAACTCTAGGCACTAGTTTAATCACGTGTTGAGCACGTGTATAGGGCGTGCAATTTATATTATTTATTATTTCGTATTTTAATTGTGGCAATTAAGTGTTAGTTTAGCATTTTAATAATATATATGATATTTTCAATATGTTAATAAATTAAATATAATTATTTAATGTCATTTTGAAAATATTATGAGTGGTGTAGTGAAATAATGATATTTGAAACTTAATTAAATATCTTATAAAGCATGAGGTGCTTAGGTGAATAGATTGGAACTTAAGTTATTTAAGTTTAAAACATTTATTTAATGGAGGAGCCTAGGTGGATCATTTCTATGTTTATCCTTGTTTTAAATTGTGGAGGAAGCTTCATTGTGTCATTAAAAACAACTCCCCAGACTCGGTTCATCCTTTTTTGTCCCAAGAAACATTTCCAAAACCTATTGTCCATTTTTAAAAATAAATTCCCCAAATATCCAAAAAAAAATCATTTGACGATCCGTCTTCACCAAAATGTTCGGGAAGCCGAGTGGAGCATTTCTAGCCGATTAAAGTTTTTCTTAATTTCGAATTATTTTGGTAAGTTATTATAATTTCCCTTTTCTATACATGCTCTTTTGATGATTGAAGTTAAATTTATGAAATATATTGATGCATGTGGTTTTGGACCATTTCCTTGAGTTTAAAAGGGTGGAAATGGATTTTTATTGGGTTGGAATGGATGGAAATGTCTCTTGAAATGAATATAATGAAGTAAGGTTATGGTGGATTTGGTTGAGGTAAAAGTGTAAGTTATTATTTCCTCCTTTGAATTCAACTCATTTGAGGTTCATGTTATAATTGTGAAGTTATATATGTTGCATGTGGTAATTAATCTATTTTCTTGAGTTTAGAATGATGAAATTACTCTTGGTTTGAGTTGGGAATTGATTGAGGTAAATTAGTTAACTTGAACTGAAGTTGGGATTCTGGTGTTGTTAGTTGAATTGGAAAAATGGACTTGTAAATGTTTAAAAAGGATTGCTGAAGTTTCAGCTCAAAACCTGATTTTTAGTGAAGGGCACGACTCGTGCCCCTCGTCATGAGTCGTGCCATGCACATCGTGACCAGCCGTGCCACAGTGGACGATGTATCGCATCCCCATTGGAAAATGGGGACGAGTCGTGCCATAAGGCACGAGTCGTGCCCTGGTCTATTTTGCTGAACCATTTTCAAAGCTAAATATTTCCCATTTACCTATACCTCTTTTAACAAATTGAAAACCCTAATCCAAGTACAACTTATGAGCTACAACAGGATGTCTTTATATACCAATTGTGATGTTTGGAAGATAGTTAAATACTTGGTCAAAGTAGCTTGGAACACTTGATGTCTAGGAACACTAAATGGTTATATATCTTTATATGGTTGATGATACATACTTGAATGTTTATAGTAAGTGTGTAAATCTTATGTGTTGCACATTTTGGACTTATTTGACATCTTTTATGGTGTGCTTGTTAGGGTTCCCTACTTTGGAATCATTCATTAGTTGGTTAAGCAAGTATTTATTATTGTGCTTATATTTAAAGTTCCTGGTACTTGGTTACCCGGGCAGTGGATTGAGATTATAGTGGCAAGGGTTCATTATGATTCATTCACTGGTTTCCTATTGGTTACCCGAGCAGTGGATTGAGATTATAGTGGCAAGGGTTCATTATGATTCATTCACTGGTTTCCTATTGGTTACCCGGGTAGTGGATTGAGATTATAGTGGCAAGGGTTCATTATGATTCATTCACTGGTTTCCTATTGGTTACCCGGGCAGTGGATTGAGATTATAGTGGTAAGGGTTCATTATGATTCATTCACTGGTTTCCCATTGTTTCCCCTTCCATTGGCCATGGTTTGGGGCTGTGAGCTAGCTCCCCTTTGTGGGTGAGGTATAGTTGCACATTGGGGTTATGACTTTGTGTCATTTTCGCCCACTTGTTGATATTGTGATTGGATTCTGGAATCGCTTCTTCTGTTGGTGCTGCTCAAATTGGAATATCTACTTGGGATTAAACCTTGGCTCAGTATCCTTCTCAATGTTACATTATTGCACTTATGTGCTATTTTATATATTCTTCTTTGTATGGATAAGAGAGTGATATATATTTGATGATTTTGATGTTATATGCTTTTATAATGTGAGTGCATATAATATTGCTGCATATATAATAGCTTATTGAGATTTATCTTACCCCGTCCTTTTATTGTTTTCCTTAGGCCAGGGCATGTCGGGGATTATGCTACATTGAGGAAGGAGGACGTCGAGCTGGGTATGTAACTTGGGGAAGTGTTGTGGGTTGGTTGTATTATGTAAATGTCTTACCAATGGGGTAGTGTACCTGAGACCTAGACTGTATGTTATTATTTTGGGTACTTCTAGTGATTGTAAAATTCTTTAAGAAAGGAGAGTAGGTTTTGGAACTGTGTTACCTAAGTTGTAAATGGTTTGTAAATGTGGTGTGTGGATTTTAAGCTTGATATGGTTATTTTCAATTAGTATAGAAAAGTTTTTAAGTTGAAGCAGGTTTTGTATATTCAAAATTTAGAAAGGACAGTTTGAAAGTTTTAAAGGAATTATGACGTCTTCCGAGCGTGTCCCGGACGTGGGGCCAAGTAGGTGCCCGGTTCGGGGCGCGTCAGTTGTATCAGAGCCTAGGTTAGAGATAGTCTAGAGCGACTACGTGACCTAGGAGGGTAGTTATGGGTTGAGTGAGTAACGTTAAGTGTTTTATGCGGGTACTCAGTTGTTATGGCAGGAATTGGGGATGTACCTGTAGTTAAAGAGTTGAGTAATAAGAGCATTCCCCTTGTTAGGGTCGTATGGAGGATTCATGATGTCGAAGAGTCGACATGGGAACTTCGGGAAGAAATGGAGTGGAAATATCCGTGGTTGTGTGACCTTCTCGGTAAGTAAATTTAAAATTCGGGATGAATTTAATTAAGGAGTAGTGATTGTAACGACCCGAACTCTAGGCACTAGTTTAATCACGTCTTGAGCACGTGTATAGGGCGTACAATTTATATTATTTATTATTTCGCATTTTAATTGTGGCAATAATGTGTTAGTTTAGCATTTTAATAATTTATATGATATTTTCAATATGTTAATAAATTAAATATAATTATTTAATGTCATTTTGAAAATATTATGAGTGGTGTAGTGAAATAATGATATTTGAAACTTAATTAAATATCTTATAAAGCATGAGGTGCTTAGGTGAATAGATTGGAACTTAAGTTATTTAAGTTTAAAACATTTATTTAATGGAGGAGCCTAGGTGGATCATTTCTATATTTCTATGTTTATCCTTGTTTTAAATTGTGGAGGAAGCTTCATTGTGTCATAAAAAACAAAACCCTTTTCTCCCCAGCCTCGGTTCATCCCTTTTTGTCCTAAGAAACATTTCCAAAACCTATTGTCCATTTTCAAAAATAAATTCCCCAAATATTCAAGAAAATTCGTTTGACGATCTGTCTTCACCAAAATGTTCGGGAAGCCGAGTGGAGCATTTCTAGCCGATTAAAGTTTTTCTTAATTTCGAATTATTTTGGTAAGTTATTATAATTTCCCTTTTCTATACATGCTCATTTGATGATTGAAGTTAAATTTATGAAATATATTGATGCATGTGGTTTTGGACCATTTCCTTGAGTTTAAAAGGGTGGAAATGGATTTTTATTGGGTTGGAATTAATGGAAATGTCTCTTGGAATGAATATAATGAAGTAAGGTTATCGTGGCTTTGGTTGAGGTAAAAGTGTAAGTTATTATTTCCTCCTTTGAATTCAACTCATTTGAGGTTCATGTTATAATTGTGAAGTTATATATGTTGCATGTGGTAATTAATCTATTTTCTTGAGTTTAGAATGATGAAATTACTCTTGGGTTGAGTTGGGAATTGATTGAGGTAAATTAGTTAACTTGAACTGAAGTTGGGATTTTGGTGTTGTTAGTTGAATTGGAAAAATGGACTTGTAAATGTTTAAAAAGGATTGCTGAAGTTTCAGCTCAAAACCTGATTTTTAGTGAAGGGCACGACTCGTGCCCCTCGTCACCAGTCGTGCCATGCCTGTCGTGACCAGTCGTGCCCTGGTGGACGACTGTATCAGACTGTTGGAAAATGGGGACGAGTCGTGCCATAGGGCACGAGTCGTGCCCTGGTGAAATTACCTGGATCCGAGAGGCAGAGCGATCGCGCCCCGGCATCTGGCATTTCGCAGGCCTTGCGGCGCTGTTTTGGTGTTGGATGTGTCTCGCCGTGTTTTTGCTTTGTAGAGTCGCCACGCCGCTTTTATTAAGCCCAAAACATTGAAAAAGGGCATCAGTTTAAAAATAAACTGTTTTTGTTGTGTGATGAGATTTTGAGTTCGGAGGTCAGATGACTCCTCGGGAAGAGAATATTAGAATCTTAGAGCTCACCCGAGTCGCCTCGTAAAAACGAGTCTTTCGGATACCCCTAATATTCTTTAACTGTTGTGTGTGTGTGTATGTGCTTTTAAAAATACATGCTGTGTCAGATGTCTACATTGTACACTGCTTTATTGAAATGTATTGAAATAGTGTAGGAAGGAAGCCTTACCAATGTTGGTTCGTGTCTGTCTTCCGCAGGGGAATAGTGTTTGAGGTCGGAATAGTGTTCCGGTACGGACCGGGATTGCTTCGGAAAAGGGGGCCGGTTGTCTGCGGACAGAGTTTCGGCGTGCGTTGGGATCGCAGGGATCACTCGGGCAGAGTTTCGGCGTGCGTTGGAATCGTTGGTTGGATTCGGGCAGAGGTTCGGCGTGGTTTGGGATCGCAGGGATTACTCAGGCAGAGTTTCGGCGTGCATTGGAATCATTGGTTGGATTCGGGCAGAGGTTCGTGATAAGTGACTATTATATAGTCATTTATCCTTAGTTTTATATACTTTTTAAATGCATAAAGCATCATTTTCATTTCATTTTATGTACTTTTTAGTTCCTTTTTTATATTATCTAGATTTTACGCCTTTTGGTATATTTCTTGCATTTAAAGACAGGTTTTAGGGTCTTTTTATCAAAAGGATGCTTGGACACTTCAAGGTAAAAGACATGGAAGAGCACCAACCAAATCAAGCACACAAAGTTAAATTCCAGGTGGAGCGGCCGTGCAGCCAACATGGAGCGGCCGTGCACCTAGCCATTTTCAGGCCATTTGTGGCCCTAAAATATAGAGCGGCCGTGTCTTGAAGAGGGAGTGGCCGTGTCATTATTTAGAGCGGCCGTGCAGCTTGGAGAGGAGCGGCCGTGCGAAGTGTCAAGACTCAAATTCAAATCTGGCGCCAAGGGTCGCACGGCCGTGCAACTTCCTTGACGCGGCCGTGCAAATCGTGACTGCAGATGTAAATGCACCTTTTGATGGCACCCAATTGAAGAGTCTCCTCCCAATTATAAATAGGACCCGTGTAATCAGTCTTAGATACGAAATTTTAGAGAGAAATCACTGATACTTCATAGATAGAAAATACAAACACTTGTGATAACAATTTCCAAAGAGATTTGAAGATCAAGTTCATTGTTTGTTCTTGAAATTACCTTGGAAGAAAAGCAATAAAGTGAAGCACCATTTCCAGCATTTGCCTTCTATATTCATAAGTCTTTCTTACTCAATCTCTTACTTTTATTTCTTATATGTTATAAATGGCTTGTGAGTAATCCCCCTTATTCATGGGGGTTGGAAACTCAAAAGCATACTTGTTCATCATTCAAAATGAAAAGTCTTGTCTTCTTTCTCCATCTAAACAATTTCTTTATATTATTCTCTAAATGCCTTACATTTTGGAGATGTCCAATTTGTATGATTCAATCAATTGAGAGAAGTACCTAGCGGAGAATCTCGATTGACGAAACCATATAAAGAAACTAGGTTTCATTGATCACGAAAGTAGTTCAATGGCCTAGGGATGTTCCTTTGATGGAAAGTATGTTGACTCTCGTTCTTAATGGATTCTTACTAATTATGGTCAGCTAGAGATAAGCCGGAATGCCCGTTTGTGACAGGGTGGGGGTATCATAAACGGAAATCTCAAACAGTTAGGACATAATTAGTGAAGAATACAAACGCTACTGTCTTAACCCGAAGTAGCGTAGGCTTAACATACCATCCTTGATTTATATAAAAAACCTATATTTCTAAGACAATGACAATTTGCTGAACAATGTTATGTGTATGATTTCCAATCCCGAGAATGCTTCGTTTTATAAGAATTTAATTAAAGAATTTTCTGTTTATGTTCTCTCTGTTTTTCTAAAAACAAATTTTATCTTCCCCCCAATCTTCTCTATAATTTCTAAAGACAAAAATATTCCCTAAAGTAAACCTTTTCTCTGTGGGATCGACCCGTACTTGCACCCGCTATATTACAATAGCCCGTGCGCTTGCGGATATAAATAAACCGTTAGGTTTCGACCGAACAAGTTTTTGGTGCCGTTGCCGGGGACAACGGTTTACGTTTACTTTTATTTATGTCTTTACTACATAATTTTTAGTTTTTGTTTTATTTTTACTATTTTGGTTTCTCTTCCGATAAATTGTTGCGTTTAATTTCTCTTCAAGTGTTTTTCTTATAGTTTATGAAACGGACTCGGACATACGTTGACAACTTTGATCCGAACCCGAAAGAAGCTTTCACGAGAGATTAAGAAGATTTAGAGAAACTTTAAAAAAACATATGGAAGGAGAACAGTAAACACCCGCTAGGACCCTACGGGACTTTGTTAACCCAAGTACCCCGGGAACTAGATCCCCTATTGTTGTGCCGAATGTCGGAGCGGCACACTTTGAGATAAAGCCGCAATTATTGCATATGGTTATGAATAACCAATACAGCGGCACCGCTTTCAAAGATCCCCATCTACACATCCAAACATTCCTTGAATGCTGTGATACCACACGTATTCAAAATGTTACGGTGGAAGCAATCCGGATGCGCCTTTTTCCTTTCTCTCTTAAGGATAAGGCGAAACAATGCTTGAATTCGGTCCCCCAGAATTCATTGACAACATGGGACCAAATTCAAGAAGCATTCCTTGGTCGATTTTTCCCACCAAGCAAAATTGCCCAGATACGCACAAAGATCACTAACTTCTGTCAAACAGATAGTGAGACTTTGTATGATGCATGGGAGCGGTTCAAGGAACTTCTCAGAATGTGCCCCCACCACGGGCTTGAAAAGTGGTTGATTGTTCATACCTTCTACAACGGTCTCATATTCAAGACAAGAGAGACCATTAATGCCGCTGCGGGAGGAGCATTGATGAACAAGGGAGTCGATGAGGCATACGACCTTATTGAGAACATTGCATTGAACCATTACCAATGGTCAAATGAGAGGGAGCAACAACAAGGTACGCCCGGTAAATATAATGTTGATGCAATTACTCTTCTCTCTTCTAAAGTTGACATGCTTTTGAAAAAGTTTGAAAATCTTAATGTCAATCCCATTGCTAGTGTAAATGTGTTATGTGAACTATGTGGGTCTAACTCACATAGTACGGATAACTGCGAGTTACTTGACGTTACTTCTAACAATCAAGTGAACTTTGTTAATTCTTTTGGACAAAAAGGGGGGATGTATTCTAATGCATACAATCCCGAATGGAGGAATCACCCCAATTTTTCCTATAAGAATAACAACGTTCTTAACCCGCAACCATTTACACAACATCAAGGATTCACATTTGGAAATTTCAATAAAACTTCAAATATTTTTTCTCCCCCTAAATCAAAATTAGATCTTTTAATGGATTTTATAGTTGAAAGTAAAAATGAGCAAGAAAAGACTAATGCTGAATTTAGGGAATGTTTTAAGTTATTTAATGATAAATTTGATAACTTAGCCACCCACAATAAAATATTAAATGAGCATGCTAAAGCGGTAGTTACTAGAAGTGGGAGAGAACTTATTGATTGTCTACCCAAAGAAAGTAGTCCCATTGAAGAAAGTATTAGTCAAAACCCACCCGTGGTTGAGACTAATGATGAGGATAATAAGGGGACGGAATCCCCTAAAATAACTAGAAATTTTGATCCGCCAATACCTTACCCTCAAAGGTTGGTGAAGGCAAAACTCGATAATCAATTTGCAAAATTTTTAGAAGTTTTAAAATCTATCTACATTAATGTACCTTTTACTGATGCTTTGCAACAAATGCCTTCTTATGCTAAATTCCTCAAAGATATTCTTTCTAACAAAAGGAAGCTAGAAGAAAATGAAACTGTTGCGTTAACGGAAGAAGTAAGTGCTGTTTTACAAAAAAGGTTACCCCCAAAATTAAAAGATCCCGGCACTTTCTCTATCCCTTGTAATATAGGTAAATTTGATGTTGATAATGCCATGTTAGACCTAGGAGCTAGCGTGAGCCTCATCCCGCTTTCGGTAAGCAAGAAAATTGGTGTAGGGGAATTGAAACCTACAACCATATCCCTGCAATTAGCGGAGCGTTCCATTAAATATCCAGTGGGTATTATGGAAGATGTCCCTTGCCAAATCGGGAAATTAGTCATCCCGGTTGATTTTGTTATTCTCGAGATGGAAGAGGATAGTCATATTCCTGTAATTCTAGGTAGACCATTTCTTGCCACAGTGGGCGATTATAGACGTTAAACATGGTAACCTAACTTTGAATGTAGGAGATGATAAAATAGAGTTTAACTTGTCTAAATTCATGAGAAATCCTAATCTTGAGAACCCTTGCTTGAACATTAACATGTTAGAATCAATTAGCAAGGAATTAGAAAGTCCCCAATCTAAAGATCCGCTAGAAAAAAGTCTTATAGATTGGAAGAGAACTTTGCATGATGATGACGATGAAGAAATTGCAAATTATACCATGCTTTTAGATACAGCAAAGTCTAGTGGAAACAATGATTTCGAAAAGTTGGAGACTACAGCGGAGCCATCCAACAAAAAGGAAAAAGAGGTAATTAAGGCACCTCAAGTTGAGTTAAAACCTCTTCCTGCAAATCTAAGGTATGAATTCTTGGGACCTAACTCCACTTATCCTGTGATTATAAATGCTAACCTAGGTCCTCTAGAAACTGAAAAGTTATTAAATGAGCTTAGGTTGCATCAAAAAGCCATAGGATATACAATAGATGACTTAAAAGGGATTCATCCAAAAATTTGCATGCATAGGATTGATTTGGAGGAAGATCATAAACCTTCCATTGAACATCAAAGAAGACTCAATCCTAACATGAAGGAAGTAGTTAAAAAGGAAGTCCTTAAATTACTTGATGCGGGCATCATCTATCCAATTTCAGATAGCAAATGGGTGAGCCCCGTACAAGTTGTCCCTAAAAAGGGGGGAATGACAGTCATTCGAAATGATAAGGATGAATTAATCCCAACAAAGACTATCACGAGTTGACGCATGTGTATAGACTACAGAAAATTAAATAAAGCCACCCGAAAAGATCACTTTCCCCTTCCCTTTACAGACCAAATGCTAGAAAGATTGGCTAAACATTCCCATTTTTGTTATTTGGACGGATATTCAGGATTTTTCCAAATCCCTATCCACCCAGACGATCAAGAGAAAACTACTTTTACTTGTCCTTATGGTACCTTCGCTTATAGGAGAATGCCTTTCGGACTTTGTAATGCTCCCGCCACTTTTCAGCGTTGTATGATGTCCATTTTTTCCGATTACATAGAAAATATAATGGAAATTTTTATGGATGATTTCTATGTTTACGGATACTCTTTCAACGAATGTTTGAAAAATTTATCTAAAAGTCCTACAACGCTGTGAAGAGGTCAATCTTGTTCTAAATTGGGAAAAATGCCACTTTATGGTAAATGAAGGAATAGTATTAGGACATATGTGTCCGAAAAGGGGACAGAAGTAGATAAGGCGAAGATTGAAATTATTGAGAAATTTCCTCCGCCTATTAATATTAAAGGAATAAGAAGTTTTCTTGATCACGCCGGTTTTTACCGACGATTTATAAAGGATTTTTCAAAAATTTCTAAACCTTTAACTAATCTACTAATGAAAGATGCTCCATTTGTGTTTGTTAGCCCTTGTCTTGAAGCATTTAATAGGTTAAAGGAAGCTCTGATATCCGCTCCTATTGTACAACCACCCGATTGGGATCTCCCTTTCGAAATAATGTGCGATGCAAGTGATTTTGCGATCGGAGCTGTTCTGGGACAGCGAAAAGACAAGAAAACACACGCAATATATTATGCTAGCCGAACACTGGATGAAGCACAAATGAATTATGCCACCACAGAAAAGGAGTTATTGGCCGTAATATTTGCTATGGATAAGTTTCGGTCATATTTGGTGGGATCAAAGGTAATCGTATACACGGATCACGCTGCAATTAGATACTTGTTAACAAAGAAGGATGCTAAGCCAAGATTAATAAGGTGGATCCTTCTCCTCCAAGAGTTCGATTTGGAAATCCGTGATAAAAAGGGAACAGAAAATTTGGTCGCGGATCATTTATCTCGTCTTCCTAAGAAATTGGAAATTTCTGATAATGATGATCTTCCCATTGATGACTCATTTCCAGATGACCATCTTCTTGCTATAAACAATGTCGAAATTCCCTGGTTTGCAGACATTGTTAACTATCTAGCATGCAAGACTCTTCCTCCAGAAATGAGTTATCAACAAAAGAAGAGATTCTTATCAGAAATTAAAAATTACTTTTGGGAAGATCCGCTCCTTTTTAGACATTGCGCAGATGGAATCATTAGGCGGTGTGTACCTAATGAAGAGATCAATGACATTCTTTATCATTGTCATTCATCTCCTTTATGGCGGTCATGCAAGCACAGCCAAAACCGCCGCCAAGGTTCTTCAATCAGGTTTTTTCTGGCCCACGCTCTTCAAAGATTCTCGAAATTTCGTTATCTCTTGTGATCGTTGCCAAAGGACCGGCAACATTTCAAGAAGAAATGAAATGCCTCTCAATAATATTCTAGAAGTTGAGATTTTTGACATTTGGGGCATTGATTTCATGGGACCATTCCCCGCATCCTTCAACAATAATTATATTTTGGTAGCGGTGGACTACGTCTCAAAGTGGGTAGAAGCTATAGCATCTCCAACAAACGACTCAAAAGTCGTCATGAAGCTTTTCAAAGATACAATCTTTCCAAGATTTGGGGTTCCAAAAGTCATCATAAGTGACGGAGGGTCACATTTTTCACACCGCCAGTTTGAGGCTTTATTAAAAAAGTACGGAGTCTATCATAAAACAGGCACCGCATATCATCCTCAAACAAGCGGGCAAGTGGAAATATCGAATCGAGAGATAAAATGGATCTTGGAGAAAACAGTGATAAGTTCAAGAAAGGATTGTTCAATAAAATTAAACGATGCTTTATGGGCTTATCGCACCGCTTTTAAAACACCTATCGGAACCACTCCTTTCCGATTGGTTTATGGAAAGCCATGTCATTTGCCCATGGAGCTTGAGCATAAGTCATATTGGGCAATTAAAGCCCTGAACTATGACTTGGCGGAAGCCGGTGAAAAGCGGAGACTACAGTTACAAGAGCTCGAAGAACTCCGATATGAAGCATACGAAAGTGCCAAGTTATACAAGGAGAAAACGAAAAAATGGCATGATGCTCGTATAATAAGAAAGGATTTCAAAGAATGAGACATGGTACTACTTTTTAATTCTCGCTTAAAGCTTTTTCCATGTAAATTAAAATCAAGATGGACGGGCCCATATCAAGTGCGTAAAGTATATCCATACGGAGCCATTGAAATTGGGAACGAAGCACAAGGAGATTTTAAGGTAAACGGTCAAAGATTGAAACACTACATGACCGGAGACCCAATTGGAGTAGTTTCATACGTTACTTTGGGCGAACATACCACACCATTTTAGTAAGTTTCTCTTTACCCTCCCAAGATTTGGCATTGTTCCTTAAAACATTGAGGACAATGTTCATTTCAAGTGTGGGGGGGGGGTTATATCTATCCTTTTATTTTTCGCTTTCTAGTTTTAAATTTTTACTTGCTTTCTAGATTAGATTTAATTGCTTTCTAGATTAGATTTAATTGCTTTCTAGTATAATTTTTTCTTTTTTAACTTAGTTGCATTCTTCATTTATGCATGTATAATAGTATATAAAAAAAAATAATAAAAATATATAAATCCCTATGATGATCTATATCATTATTTCTTATGCTTGTCATTTGCCCTAGTATAATGCCTATTTATCTTTCCT
The DNA here is from genome assembly GCA_022495995.1 of Adenophora triphylla var. japonica. Lineage (NCBI taxonomy): Eukaryota > Viridiplantae > Streptophyta > Magnoliopsida > Asterales > Campanulaceae > Adenophora > Adenophora triphylla. Next base: position 89,275 of record JAFEMH010001389.1, on the reverse strand, counting down.
CTCATATTTTCTATAAACTTAGAAATCTATAAAAGGAAAAATATAGGGATATTTTTAGGAAATAATTGAAAGTCTCATAAGTTAGTATAGCACAATATAGAGTTTCATCAAGGAAAAGGCATTTGATTAGAAGGAATCTTTAAATCTACACTTGGTCATTTTTATGAAAAAAAAAATATTGAGAATATTTCTTCAAAGTGTACATCTTTTATCTTTATTAAATGTTTATTCCCTTTTTAGAAGCACCTTTTGTTTTGCATCCCTTGAATCACACCCTTTCATAAAAAAATACATCTTTCCATTTCTCAAATCAAATCAAAGTAAAACATCTTTATCTTATTGCTAAAAAGAGTGACTTAGTCACCAATCCTTAAAAGCAAAAAGAAGCCTATTACTTCCTAATTAACTCGGGGCACGGCGTTCGCTGCGACGATGCTTCCTTGCCAAACGGGAGTAATATCCTAAAGTATTCTTGATCTAAGTATTAGGAACATGGGGTTCGCCACCACAATGTCTCCTACTTGAAAGGATCAAAAATAACTTAGGTCTTTTGCAAAAATATAACACGTGCAAAAATGAGATAAATTTGTTTAACTTTGATGAGATTTTTCCACTATCATCATCCATTTTTCGCCCTTGTGATTCAAGAATGCAATACAATTCTTCGGGAACTTCTAAATTCGTGAATAAATGTTTATACTTTCTATTGTAAATACAATTCAAGAATGCAATACAATTCTTTCTTACTCAATCTCTTACTTTTATTTCTTATATGTTATAAATGGCTTGTGAGTAATCCCCCTTATTCTTGGGGTTGGAAACTCAAAAGCATACTTGTTCATCATTCAAAATGAAAAGTCTTGTCTTCTTTCTCCATCTAAACAATTTCTTTATATTATTCTCTAAATGCCTTACATTTTGGAGATGTCCAATTTGTATGATTCAGTCAATTGAGAGAAGTACCTAGCGGAGAATCTCGATTGACGGAACCATATAAAGAAACTAGGTTTCATTGATCACGAAAGTAGTTCAATGGCCTAGGGATGTTCCTTTGATGGAAAGTATGTTGACTCTCGTTCTTAATGGATTCTTACTAATTATGGTCAGCTAGAGATAAGCAGGAATGCCCGTTTGTGACAGGGCGGGGGTAACATAAACGGAAATCTCAAACAGTTAGGACATAATTAGTGAAGAATACAAACACTACTGTCTTAACCCGAAGTAGCGTAGGCTTAACATACCAACCTTGATTTATATGAAAAACCTATATTTCTAAGACAATGACAATTTGATGAACAATGTTATGTGTATGATTTCCAATCCCGAGAATGCTTCGTTTTATAAGAATTTAATTAAAGAATTTTCTGTTTATGTTCTCTCTGTTTTTCTAAAAACAAATTTTATCTCCCCCCAATCTTCTCTATAATTTTTAAAGACAAAAATATTCCCTAAAGTAAACCTTGTCTCTGTGGGATCGACCCGTACTTGAACCCGCTATATTACAATAGCCCATGCGCTTGCGGATATAAATAAACCGTTAGGTTTCGACCGAACAGTTCGGCGTGGTTTAGGATCGCCGATTTGACTCGGAAAGAGCCAGGACGCCTTGGGAAAGACCAGGCAAGGCCTCAGAGTACCACGAGGGGCCTCAGAGTACCTCGAGAGTGCCTCAGGGAAGCGCGGGAGCGTCTCGGGAGCGCTCGGTAGGGCTTCGGAGCACCGCGAGGGAGCTCGGAAGGCCCCAGAGGGAACCGAAAGGGACCGGGAGTGCCCCGAAGGGTCTTAGAGGGGAGCCTGAAGGCTGGGGGGAGAGGAGAGAAGAGGGAATTGTGTGAAAATGAGGGAGGGGGAGCCCTCTATTTATAGTGCCAGAAAATTGCAAAGAGGTCCGTACGGACCTCCTAGGTAATCCAATATTTTGGTTTTCCTCGATTTGAGAGAATATGTGATGATGAAGAAGATTCAACCATGATGCTGTTCCCTTTGCAATAAGGTCCGTACGGACCATCTCAGCATGCAAAGAGGTCCGTACGGACCAACCATGTAGGGGGGTAATGATGTTCTCCGGGATTTGAGGGAATATTGTGGACTTTAAGGGGATTCAGTATTTATTAAAACAAAGAGGTTTGTACGGACCTTAAATGCTTTTCCAATTTTCTGAAAATTCCCAAGAGGTCCTTTTGTCCCTTTTTATCCCAGAAAAGTTCCTCCCTTGGTTCGGCTGAGGGTTTTTTTGGAGGGTTTTGAGTGCCAGAGGTCTTCGAGACTGCGTTTGTGAGTCTATGGTGTTTCCTGTATACTTGGAAGAGGGTGATCCAGATTGGGGTACTTACAGAAGCCCCTCGACGACGTCACTTACGGAGTAAGTGGGGTCGTCGATAAGACAAGGGTCCTAATCTGGATCGCGTGCTGAGAGAGGAAGTGACCGTGTAGGTCGGTGGGAGGACGTGGCGATGTCCTGTTGTGTGACCGTTTAGGTCAATTAGCTAGACCCTGTGATAGGATTCCTACGTATCCCTGGCGGGAATCAAGCCTGATCGTAGTTCGTGTGTGGGGTGAGCGTTGTTGTGTATGAGGACGGGAGATGTCCTCTGACTGGAACTCTGTGTGTGGACATGGTGGTGTCCTGTGGGTGACCGCATAGGTCGATGATGAGGACGTGGAGGCGTCCTGGGTGACCGTATAGGTCGATGGTAAGGACGTGGAGGCGTCTTGGGTGACCGTATAGGTCGGTGGCTGGACCCTGTGATAGGATTCCTACGTATCCCTGGCGGGAATCAAGCCTAGTTGTAGTTCAGAGGTCATGAAATTGTGAGTGTATGCGGGCGTGGTGGTGCCCTGAAGTGTCGTGTGACTGCCGAGGTCAGTGGTAAGGAAGTGGTGGCGTCCAGGGTGTGCAATCTTACTAGAAGATGGGTAATCTTACGAGAAGATGGTTAATCTTACGAGAAGATGGTTTGTGACCGCCGAGGTCGATTGTGAGGACGTGGTGGCATCCTGAGATGGAAATTTTACGATCTTACAAATCGGGTGGTTTAAGGCCTTCCGGGCCGAAGATAGTGATTTGGGAGGTTTACACGGTCTTCCGGACTGAGTGATTTAAAGCCTTCCGGGCTGGAGATAGTAATGTGGGAGGTTTATACGGTCTTCCAGACCGAGTGGTTTAAAGCCTTCCGGGCTGGAGATAGTAGTTTGGGAGGTTTATACGGTCTTCCGGACCGAGTGGTTTAAAGCCTTCCGGGCTGGAGGTAGTGATGTCATGTATGAGGACTTGAGTCATCTTCTGACTGCGGTTTGCCATGCGTGAGGACTTGAATCGTCTTCTGGCTGCGGGTGTGTCATGTATGCGGACTTGAATCGTCTTCTGACTGCGGTTTGCCATGCGTGAGGACTTGAATCGTCTTCTGGCTGTGGGTATGCCATGCGTGAGGACTTGAATCGTCTTTTGGCTGGGGTTATGCCATGCCTAAGGACTTGAATCGTCTTCTGGCTGTGGGTGTGACATGCGTGAGGACTTGAATCGTCTTCTGGCTGCGGGTGTGTCATGTATGAGGACTTGAATCGTCTTCTGACTGCGGTTTGCCATGCGTGAGGACTTGAATCGTCTTCTGGCTGTGGGTATGCCATGCGTGAGGACTTGAATCGTCTTCTGGCTGTGGTTGTGCCATGCGTGAGGACTTGAATCGTCTTCTGGCTGTGGGTATGCCATGCGTGAGGACTTGAATCGTCTTCTGGCTGTGGTTGTGGAGGCATGGCTGCCTTGAGCTTTGATTACGAGAGGTGTAGGTGCCTCGTGCTTTGTCCACTGGGGAGAAGGTTGGACTTACGATGACTGCCGGTGTTTATACGGTTGGGATCGCCATCGTGGCCCTGTAGGGGCTTTTTCCGCAGAGGAGGTGACTTCGGGCTTACTTTGATGGCTGGTGGTTGCTTCACCGTTTGGCATTTTGGAGGCATTTTGTGCCTTGAGATTAGTACTGGGAGGTGCTGGCTCCTTTTGCGCTTGTTTTACCGTTAGTGGGCGAGGTCCGGGCTTACGATGACGGCCGGTGCTGGGGATATGCGGTCTTTGTACGACTTCCCTTTTGACTTGCTGGGGAAGGAGCTCGGGCTTACTTTGATGGCCGGTGCTTGAGTTGCCGTTTTGTAGGTGAAGCCTGGACTTACACTGACGGCCGGTGGTTGAACTGCCGTTTAGTGGGCGAAATCCGGGCTTACACTGACGACCGGTGGTTGAACTGCCGTTTAGTGGGTGAAATCCGGGCTTACGATGACGCCCGGTGGTTGAACTGCCGTTTAGTGGGCGAAATCCAGGCTTACACTGACGGCCGGTTCTTGAATTGCCGTTGAGTGGGCGAAGTTCGGGCTTACACTGACGGCCGGTGGTTGAACTGCCGTTTAGTGGGAGAAATCCGGGCTTACACTAACGGCCGGTGGTTGAACTGCCGTTTAGTGGACGAAATCCGGGCTTACGATGACGGCCGGTGGTTGAACTGCCGTTTAGTGGGCGAAATCCGAGCTTACACTGACGGCCGGTTCTTGAATTGCCGTTGAGTGGGCGAAGTCCGGGCTTACACTGACGGCCGGTTCTTGAATTGCCGTTGAGTGGGCGAAGTTCGGGCTTACACTGACGGCCGGTAGTTGAACTGCCGTTTAGTGGGCGAAATCCGGGCTTACGATGACGACCGGCTCTTGAATTGATGGGTTAAGGACCATACTGCATTGAATCTGCTGAAATAGGCCTTTGGACAGCCAGGGGCAAAGATTATAAGGTCAGAAAAGTAATTTGGCCCTTCGTTGCAAGAAGGTCTGTACGGACCAACCTGGGATGTAAAGAGGTCCGTACGGACCAGTGGTGATTTTTACAGTTCCCAGATTTTGACTGGGTTTAAAACCGAGGCATCCCCTTCATTTCCCATTTCCAGTTCGTGCATCCGAGAGAGAGAGAAGGAGAAAAACTCCATTGTTGCACCAAAATCTTCCATTTTTAGCTTGAATTGCTTGCAATGGCGGAAGGATCAAGGAGGGGACGTCGCCAACGGAGTCGAGATGTGATCGAGCAAAGGATGGAGCTTCAAAGAAATTGGATCTCCTTTGTGCCTTCTTCGAAGAATCCGGATGTGTTGTATCCGAATCCGGAGGTGCATAACCGGCGAGTCAGGAACGTCGGGGAGGTAAGAAATCAATTTCATCTTGATTCCATGCTTGAATTTTTGAACGCTAGAACTAGGTTTTAGTTTTTCGCATTTTGGGGCTTTTGTTATTTGCCATGCTTTTTTGTGAAATTCTTGATGAATTGTTGAAATTGAGCATGTAAATATTGTGGGTATGTGAATTTTGTGCAAAAATGTGTAGATTAGCTCTTATTTGTGAAAATAAAGTGCCTCTCTATTGAAATGCATGCTTTGGTGTTTTGTACCTTTTGCTATTTATGTATGTACATTGTGAGAAAAATTGTCGTGTAGGGGCAAATTTTGTGAAAAATGTGACATGTGCCGTGTTTTGTGACGGGTCTTGTCTGAAAGTATGTGCCGTGTAGGGACGGACTTTTCTTTTGAAAATGTGTCATGCAGTGGGTGCCGTGTTTTTGGTGACGGACTTTGTGGGGAAAATATGTGCTATATGTGCCGTGTTTTGTGACGGGTCTTTTGAAAATGTGTCGTGTAGGGCTTAATCCCTTTGTTGAGAAAATTTGTACAGTGTGTGCCATGTTTTGTGACGGACTGCATGGGGAAAATTATGTGTAATTCATGCCGTGTTTTGTGACAGGTTACATGTGAAAGTAATGTGTGCCGTGTTTTGTGACGGGTTACATGTGAAAATTTTGTGCATTGTGTGCCGTGTCTCGTGACGGGCTTTTATTTTATTTTATTTTTTTTGTATTAAGTACTGTGACTGACGTACCTTTGCTGTGTTTACCTGCAGGATGAGGGGCTTTTGGCTGGGAAAGCCAAGAATATGAATACTCGGGGATCGCTCGAGGCTGTGGTCGAGTTATGGCAGCAGATGCCGAATATCTCTGTGGATGGTGGGCCGAGCCCTAGGAGGCTGGTCTATGCTTCTGGCCTGGGCGTGTTCGTGGAGAACTTGGCCGGGATCTCTGACACGAGGAAGAACAAGAGTGTCTTCCTGGGTCTTTCTGAGTATTGGTGGGATACCACCCACACCTTCCATCTGAGCTGGGGCGAGGTGACAGTGACGCCCACAGATTTTGCTGCTATCACCGGGCTTTCCTTCAAAGGAAGGCCAGTGCGGTGGAGGGATATAATCGCCGAGGACGTGCTGACTAAGCTGCTAGGCTTTGCGCCTCTTCCTCGTAGGGGCCTGGGGATGCTGTACAGCGATGTGGAGATGAGGATTACGGCCAGTATTGGGGCCTACTGTCGGGGTACCGGCCTGGTGACGGCGGAGCAGCTGGCGCGCTCCTTTATGTGGTTTGCCCTTTCTGAGACTTTGTTCTCGAACCACGCGACGACGGCTCCTTTTGCTCTGCTAGAGAGCTTGATTGACTTGGAGGGAGTTTGTGACATAGCTTGGGGCGAGGCGGGCTTGGCCGAGCTTTATTTCTCCTTGGACCGGTTCAGCAGAGGCGTGGCCAGTTCCTTGGCTTGTTTTGATTTTGCTTTGGAGGTATGAGTTCATTGCTGTTTTTGATTAGCAACCTGTCATTTTCTCCGTTTTCTCTTGCACTGAGCCTTTTCTGCTTTTGTCGCAGGTGTGGTTCTACCCTGCACCAACAAAGTGGTATGAGTCCCTCCGGCATCCACGAAAAGAAGCAGCATTAGTGTGAGACCCTCCGGCAACTACCCTGCACCAACAAAGTGGTATGAGACCCTCCGGCATCCACGAAGAGAAGTAGCAGTAGTGTGAGACCCTTCGGCAACTATCCTGCACCAGCAGAAGTGGTATGAGACCCTCCGGCATCCACGAAGAGAAGCAGCAATAGTGTGAGACCCTCCGGAAACTACCCTGCATCAACGAAGTGGTGTGAGACCCTCCGGCATCCACAAAGACCAGTTGTAGCATGAGACCCTCCAGCAGCTACAACTCGTCAACAGCGATAGCATGAGACCCTCCGGCAGCTACTCGCAAGTACCAGTTGCATCATGAGACCCTCCGACAGCTACAACCTGGCACAAAAGGCAGCTACTAGCCAACCGCAGTAGTACCGACCCCTCAAGAAGTCACAAGTAAGCACAACAAAGGTATGAAGATATGTCTCTACCCCTTTCTTGCTTATGGATTGGTTTTGGTATTTCCGAACTACGATTTGGCTTGATTCCCTTTTAAGGGATACGTAGGAATCCTTTCTCAGAAAGGTCCAGCCATCAGATTCCCCAATTCACCTTCTAGCCAGTCGCTTTATCCCCTGCTGCTCATTGAGATTGGGTCCTTTTTATCGACAACCTCACTTCTTCCATAAGTGACGTTGCCGAGGGGCTCTATGAGTACGCCAATTCAATTCGCGATCCTTTTTTAGGTGCATTTTAAATGATAAAATTGCACTAAGGGGCGTTTTGGTAAATTCTCGGCCCGTTCCGAGACTTCCGGGAACTTTTTATAAGTTTCCCGCGAAGGAAGTATATTTTAGTATTTTTCCCGGATAAAAGGACCTAAAAGGAATAAATCAGTTTGGACCTCTTGGAAATTAACCCGGAATGTTCCAGAATCTGGTTTTGGCGCCAGAATCGGTTATTGGCTCGTCCCAGTCGTGCGACAACTTGAGGCATGGAAATTGGATTCGTGAAGTCGTGCGACCCATTAAAACCAATTTCCAATCTATGTTTAAATATCAAATGCTCTCATTTTGTCAAAGGAGCCAACACATAGTTAACACACCGTTCACACACAACAACTCACAGATTCACTTTCTCTCTCTCCTTTCTCTCTCTATCCGCAGATACACAGAGGCCCTCTCCCTGCGTCGTCTTCAACACCAATCCAAGCTCTCCCTCATCTCCGACCTAACCTAGCTTCCCCTCACCGGAAAATACAACCCAACCTCAACCTCCACCATCACTTTACCTCCCTCTATCCCAATTGCCTTCTCTCCGATCCAATCGACAACCAATTCCACCCCAATCAACGGGCGACCTCACCCAAACCAAAACCCCACCATCTTCTCCGGCGTAATCCTCCCTCACATCCAAAACCAGTTCCCCGGCGTCCCCTTGAATCCTCCTCACCGGTGCCTCTCCTCACCAACTCCGAACACAACTACAACCGCCTCCTTCCTCTGTTTCAACCTAAGCCGCTAACCACCGTTTCCCCAACTAATTCCGGCCACCACCTCTCAGCCCCGACCCTGTTCCAATCCCGGTGTCTCTCTCTCTGTTCGATTTGCACCGAAGTGGCAACCAGCGTCCAAATCTCCTCTCAATTCTCTCTGTGTTTCCGTGATATTCATAACAGACGTGCGACCACTTGAAGCTACACAGTGACGAGATCTGAAACTGTTCCGAAGCTGATTGAAGAATTCGATACCTAACGTGGTATAGAATTCGTGGACTACGAGGGTAACGATTTCCTCACCTTTATCTCTCATTTACAGTTTATTTGCCTCATTGCAATTATTCCCCGGACTTGATAATTAGACTCTATCCGTCCCCAATTATCAAGTCCCAACTGCCGATCTCTCTGTTTAATTAGCTTTGCTTGGTATTGTTGATATTAATAATGTGATTTTGTGGGATTTGTTGTCTATTGGCCAAGGGAGTGTGGATCTCCCTATATCCACGTCCCCTTGGTCAATCCATTGTGAATTCATTGTTTCTGGATTGAATTGGTATTGTGTTGGGATTTGATTTGCTCTCTGTTGGATCTGTGCTCACGTTGTAAGGTTCCTGTAGACGGTTAACTCGTGTCACGCGACACAATTGGACACTTGGAGTCCTGTGTCACGCGACACAAGTGGCTCTCTGCAGAGACTACATTTCAGTTGTAAGTTTTGTTAGTCCTCGATGTAAAGTGGGACGTGGCCTCCCAGAGTCAAATGGCTTACAAGTTGTATTTCCCCCGTGTTGAGCAATAAAACAAAGCGTTGATTTGCATTTTAATACATATCTTGTTACACACATTTTGCACACACATTTGAATGTCTTGAATGTTGAACATTGAAAGACTCGTCTACGGACGAGGCGTGTTGGGTGAACTCTCGGTTCTTCCCAACACGTAACTTGACCCCCGAACCCATTTTCTCTGTCAAAAAGGTTTTCAATGTTTCCTCTAAAAACGGCGTGGCGACTCCTTATTTTACAATTTCGGCGAGCGTTCATTCACCTAGTCAGCCATGTCTCTGAACCGATTGTAATAACTTAAAGTGTTTTCATTTTTTCCCTGCTCAATGTTGGCCAGGTATGTTAGTCTTTTCTTTCTCTTCCAGGATGTTGAAAAGTGGTCCAGGAACCTCCTAATCATGATTTTACAGCTGTCAATGCTTCCTTTATTTTGCTCACGAAATCAGGACATGACTATTCCGGAGAAGGTACTCGCAAAAGCCTTGCAGAGAATATTAACTCCCTTGGTGAGGAGGGCCATAGTGGATTCAAAACTTTGCTCATGGTCTCATGCGTCCGTGATTCCCGCATATTTTTCAAAACTGGGGATTTTGAGAGCCGGATTGGGAGGTAGATCATTAATCTGATGGGAGAAAGGATGAGTGGCACTAGTGTCATCATCGTCCACTTCCTTCCTCCCCATTTCCATTTCATCAATTCTCTTTTTCAAGAGAAGAATATCTCGTGCAATGATTCCCGGGCTGAAGTGGGAACTATGATGGGTCCTTTCTTTTTCTCTGCGCCCATTTACTCGGCTTTGTTCCTTACGTTGCTGGTGATTATCCTCGTGTCCATATGGTGCTTTGTCATTCAATAGCCTAAAATAACGAGGAGGGGTCTGTCCTTCTAGGAGCCATCTATGGACGGGGAGGAGTCCTGCGATGAGGAGAGCCCTTATGCCGAGGAGAGCCCCCAGGTCGAGCAGGGCTCCTATGCCGAGGAGGGTTTTTTTGCCTAGCATGACTGAACGTTGCTCTCAAGTCAGAAGAATTAACTTCCTGTTCCCTTTGATTGTTCAACTGATTTCTCAAATCTACCTCGTTTCTTGCATTTCCATGTCCAGGAGCATTATGACGAGGAGGGACATCTTGGTGGGGGGGTTTTGCTTGGATGTACCAGTAGTGTAATGATGAGGGGGATTTAGCCAGGAGGAAGATTTTCTCTATTCCCCCAAATACCACGCCTATCAAGATGACTCTCTCCTCCAAGGGAATTTCCAGTTCTCGTAGGTCTTATGAATTAAGCTAGGGAGTGTTCTGGATCCAACTGCTGCAAGGCATTTTGTGCTTCATAAATGCGTTGCAGTGTGTCGATATGGTGATTTAAGAGAGTTCTGCGACCAATCTGTGGGGGATATGTCCCTGCGCCTCCCTGGGCGGCGTTCCTCCCCGTATAACTACAATCATGTCTTCCTCGTTGTCGGCGATGGGGAGGGTTTGGCAACACCTCGATTACTGGCTGCCCTCTAGAACGTATGTTCATTCCTAGCGGTAGCAGCCTATCGTTCAATGGTGGAGGAGGTGGCAGTCTCCTATTGGTAAGAGGATTAGTAGTTCCAGCGTTACCATGAGTCTCCTGCGAAAGAGGTTTATCCTGATCAGGAGTGATGCTAGAAGTGTGTCCTTCTTCCATTAGGATTAGGAGAATGGAGCATAATTTTTCAAGCTATTCAAAGGATAATACGATCGTCTTTCCGGCAATGAAACCAAACTGATGATGCAAAAAATGTTCGGATCAACCCAAATCCAGCGGCAGATTGTATCCTGTATGTTTGAATAGTTTAAAAAAGAAGAACAAATATGTAAACTAAGCCGGGGCTCCACCGGCGAATGTCCTCCGGCGTGAGAGTATGTATTCGTTGATATAGAGAGAAAATCAATTGACAAGAGTTTTGAGTTAAAAGATGTGTTACCTGAATTATGTGAATTATGGCTTGTATTTATTGGTGTAGGATATAGAGTCCATCTTTGAATAGAAAGTTGTGTGAGAGTAAGATTATAATCCTAGTTAGATTATAACTTTCCACAATCATTGTTGAAGTAGGATTATATAACCTTTCTGCATGTATGCCTAGGAAGCTTGCTATTCGGTACATGACGTTGGTCAATGTTTTGGTCAAATTTCGACAAGTGATTGTAAATAACCAAATATTTCAAGGAAAGAATTAGGTGCAATGGAATATAGATTTGTGTATGTGATAATCAAAGAACAAAGAAATTTTAACGAGGAAAGCCCTTGAACAAATTGTTCGCCGGCATAAAACCTCGGGAGGTTTTGGAAGACCTACCTTGACCAAAGTTTTACTATGATCAGTGAGTTACAAGCTTGGAAGTATGGAGAGGGATTACAAGAGTGTGAGTGTGTGAAAATACATGTGTCTTTTTCCTAATTTCCATACCCCTATTTATAATAAGGATAAAATAAAAAGATAATAATCAAATCCCTAAAAACTAGGCATGATGGAGTTACTGAGGAGAAGATTTCGGGCATGACTGTTGATGGTGGTTGGTGAAGAGTCGTGGTTGAACTGGTATGCGCATATGGCTCCTAAAAAATAGCAACCGCAAAACTGCTCCCAAGTTGGTCCGGCTTCAAGATGTTGATGAAGACGTTGAGCCAAGATGTCGGTCCAAGATGTGAACTCAACATGTAAAGTCAACTTGTAAAAAGTCAACTTGTAAAAAGTCAACTTGTGGACCAAGTTGTGGGCCAAGTTGTGGACCAAGTTGTAGAGATCAAGTTGTAGAGGTCAAGTTGTAGAGGTCAAGTTGTGGAGATCAGGATGCTGAGGCGTCTTGACATGTTGACCTGCTTAAGATGCCAACCATATACATATAGTAAAAAATCCGTCCCCAACAATTGCCCCCAAAATTTCTTGAATCGGAGAAAACTTGGAGATTCAAGGAATTTTAAAACTGCTACTCTCCCCATCGACATTAAGGAAGCGGTTGATTATGCCAAAGAGTTGTCGAACGCCTTGAATGATGCTTCTAAGTCCTTGATAGAAACCAAGATAAAGCTTTAAGAAACATTAGTTAAGGTGTTTGAAATTTGGAATGTTAGATGAGGGTTGGTCCTCAAAATTTTTATATTTGATTTGGCATGTCTTTGAGAGACACTTTGTTTGTTCTTTAGATAACATGTAAATGTTATAAACCGTAGGTAACATGAAAATGTTACAACCAATAGTTCACAACTTGAATAAGTGTGAAAACGTGCGCCTGTGCGAAGGTGTCGGAACCTTAATTCGTTTGGTAACATGTTAATGTTACAACCAATAGTTCACAACTTGAATAAGTGTGAAAACGTGCGCCTGTGCGAAGGTGTCGAAACCTTAATTCGTTTGAAGAAATAGAACAAGTATCGCCCGTCTGGCGTGTCAACATGTTCTATCCTCTCCGGCTAAAGTTTCAACATGTATCGCCCGTCTTGGCGTGTCAACATGTTGAAATTCTTCTTCGAGTCCAAACATGTATCGCCCGTCCCGGCGTGTCAACATGTTTGACCCGCTCCAGCTTTTAGGTCTCAACATGTATCGCCTGCGGCGTGTCAACATGTTGAGCCTTTCTTCCCAGTGTTCAAACATGTATCGCCCGCATCGTTGGCGTGTCAACATGTTTGACTGCTCCAGCTAGGTCTCAACATGTATCGGCCCGTGCGGCGTGTCAACATGTTGAGCCTTTCTTCCCGAGGTTCAAACATGTATCGCCCGATCGGGCGTGTCAACATGTTTGACTCCGCTCAGCTTAGGTCTCAACATGTATCGGCCCGTGCGGCGTGTCAACATGTTGAGCCTTTCTTCCCAGGTTCAAACATGTATCGGCCCGTACGGCGTGTCAACATGTTTCGACCCGCTCAGCTAGGTCTCAACATGTATCGGCCCGTACTGGCGTGTCAACATGTTGAGCCTTTCTTCCCCAGGTTCAAACATGTATCAACCGTACTGGCGTGTCAACATGTTTGACCTGCTCCAGCTTAGGTCTCAACATGTATCAGCCGTACTGGCGTGTCAACATGTTGAACCTAAGCTGTTTGTTCAAGTTGTATACCTTGCAAAACAAATTCATGTTAGGATTGGGTGTTAGCTTTACCCCTCCGATGCTTAAGTCAGTAAGAATTTTTAGCATAAAATAAGAATTGACAAACCTAAATAAATGACTTGACAAAATTTAAATCATACCTGTTTTCGGAGTTTGCTTTTATGAAAAAATGACAACTTACATGGAATACAACTTGAGGTACTGTTTTGCTAACATTTTGACACGTTGAAGATAGGTGGTCATCTTTTCTCATTTTGTCAGCCTCATTGTGGTTATTTTAGGACTATGAGCTTATCTTCTTCCAGTCTGATGAATTTAACAGCTCTCGTCCTGACATCTTCAAGTCTCTTGCATGGAATCATGACCAATTCGTCATAATAAGGTGATCCCTTCTTCAAGCCCAATCTGAATGCCTCGGCGGCTGTGGACATGTTCAAGTTGGGGATAGTCACTGCCTCTTTGTTGAACCTGTTCAAATAGTCTTTCAAGCTTTCGTCAGGTTGTTGCACCACCCTGTAGAGGTCACTAGTTAGTTTCTCAAAAGCTCTATTACATGAAAATTGATTCACAAACATATTGACTAATTGAGAATAAGATGATATAGAGTTTAGAGATAGGCCGGTTAGCCATTTCAAAGCTGGTCCAGACAAGGTGGAACCAAAACCCCTACAAAGACAGGCCTCTTTGAAGATTGAAGGAATGCTGATAATGTCCATTAATTCTTGGTATAGCAACACATGCTCCACTGGATCTGTGCTCCCGTCGTACTTCTTCATGTGGGGCACTGCAAATCTCTTCGGGATCTCCATGTTGGCTATTGCTGGAACAAAGCGAGACTCATTATAACAAGTTGGAGAAGCTTGATGATAAGGCAAGGTAACTCCAGGCACATTCCTAATCATCTCTTTGATCTGCTGCAACTCTCTAGCAACTTGACTTTCTGCAAAAGTGTTAGCATAAAATTGAGAAGAAGAGTGATCAAATGCATTATAAAAACTCCCTGTTTGTCCCAAAGACGGAGTGGCATAAGTATAGCAAGATGTTGGCACAAGTTGGCTGAATGGGAAGGTGTGACCATGTTGGGCAACTTGACTAGTTGTTACAGTTGTACTATCAGTGCATCTTGCACTCGCCATGGGGATGTCTCCAAGATTGCCCTCGCACACCGCACTAAAAAGAGTTCTAGGAAATAATGGCGATAATGGAGTTACAACTTGAGGCTCAACTTGATTCCTTTTCGCGAGATTCTCAATTGCATTGAAAATCATAGTATTGATATCTGCCGAGCATCCATTCGCTTATTCGGTTCATTCAACATGGTTGCCATATTAGTCACGAAACCAAGATTGATTTCGAGACGCGGTCATCTCTCGAGGTGCATCTTGCCGCCCCCGGTCGCCTTGCCCCGGCCGCGGAGGTTACCGAGGTTATCCCACCAGGAAGTTGGATTGACCATTTTGATGTTCTAAACAAATCTAAAAAACCAAAGTTCCCACAGACGGCGCCAAATTGTTTTGGTCAAATTTCGACAAGTGATTGTAAATAACCAAATATTTCAAGGAAAGAATTAGGTGCAATGGAATATAGATTTGTGTATGTGATAATCAAAGAACAAAGAAATTTTAACGAGGAAAGCCCTTGAACAAATTGTTCGCCGGCATAAAACCTCGGGAGGTTTTGGAAGACCTACCTTGACCAAAGTTTTACTATGATCAGTGAGTTACAAGCTTGGAAGTATGGAGAGGGATTACAAGAGTGTGAGTGTGTGAAAATACATGTGTCTTTTTCCTAATTTCCATACCCCTATTTATAATAAGGATAAAATAAAAAGATAATAATCAAATCCCTAAAAACTAGGCATGATGGAGTTACTGAGGAGAAGATTTCGGGCATGACTGTTGATGGTGGTTGGTGAAGAGTCGTGGTTGAACTGGTATGCGCATATGGCTCCTAAAAAATAGCAACCGCAAAACTGCTCCCAAGTTGGTCCGGCTTCAAGATGTTGATGAAGACGTTGAGCCAAGATGTCGGTCCAAGATGTGAACTCAACATGTAAAGTCAACTTGTAAAAAGTCAACTTGTAAAAAGTCAACTTGTGGACCAAGTTGTGGGCCAAGTTGTGGACCAAGTTGTAGAGATCAAGTTGTAGAGGTCAAGTTGTAGAGGTCAAGTTGTGGAGATCGGGATCTTTGAGGCGTCTTGGCAATGTTGGCCTGCTTTAAGATCTGGCCAATATACATATAGTAAAAAATCCGTCCCCAACAGTCAACATGTATGAATGCCGAGTAAAAGATGGACTAGGGTATGGAAGTCCATTCCCCTTGTTTTGATGTTTACCGAGAAAGCTCTGATCGTCATTTGATGTGGCCTTGGTCGGCCTTTGGGGGTGCTTTGTCGGCATACGAGGATGACTTGGTCGGCATACTTCTTTATTGTTGCCTTATTCATAATTATCGCTCTGCCATATCTAAATCAACATATGCGAAATGGCGAGTATAAGTAGGAAAGCCCATTTAATATGTTGTATTTGAGACTTGTATTGATTTTACTCTGGATAATTCATTGGGCCTTATCCGATTTATAATCCATGATTATACTCAATTTATACCGTTCACGCATTAATAATGTTCTCTTCTTCTACCTGTAAATTTAACAAAATTGGTTAACCACATAAATTTGTGTGTTGATTATGTGATTGTGGTTCTATCTATATCTACTATTTTCTCTGTCAGTTACAACAAGATGTATGATTACTTAGCTCCTAGTCTAGTACACAAAAGTTGGGAATGCCACGCCACGCCTTCGTCACTTTGCGCTCGATATCCTAGTCAAAATTCGACCGATTTCTTGTTTGGTTTTGGTTCCAACTTTAATATTTAATAAAATAATGGACAAACAACCCAAATAATTCTTTTACTATTGCTTTTTACGTTTTCAATATAACTAAATTGAACGGAATGATCAATCGTGTAAACCTAATAAACGTAGTCGGATACCGTGCTTAAAAAACCTGAACCATTCCAAAGAACCAAAAGCTGACCAGTTCAAATAGAAAAACAAAAAAAAAACAAAATTACTTGGTCTTTATGTCCAACCGCGTGGATGTCTATTCGGTTCTTTAATAGAACCGTGTTTGTTTTTGGACATCAACATAAATACCCAAACAACATAATAGCCATGCAGCAAAAACATATCCAAGTTATCAGTTCAGTTTTAAGCCATTAGCTCGTTACCGGATTTACATCTGATCATGGATGAATTTCCACCTGGTTATCGATTCTATCCAACTGAAGAAGAACTTGTTTCCTTTTATCTACACAATAAACTCGATGGAAATAGACAAGATCAAATCAACCGTGTTGTCCCGGTTGTCAATGTTTATGAACTAGAGCCATGGCAACTTCCAGGTATTGCTTAATTATCCTCATCTCCATTTTCTCTATATGTCCCAAATAAATGTGCATTTTACAAGTCAATTTTTTAAGAGCCTAGTTTTAGTTACTTGTACCTTCATGGAAGTATTTTTCTTGAATGCAACTCTTGTTTTGAGTACAAGATAAATAATATAGTTCGAGCCCATTTCTTCTAACATTTTTATGTTCCGATAGTGATCCAATGATTCTGAAGTGTAAGTGTTGACACCATACTAAAGTTATCAATGAATATAAGTCATTGAATCGTTAGTGGTAGTAAGATAGAAAAACCTAATTTCTGGTGGGTTTGTATTATGCAGAGGTTTCAGGAGAGTTGTGCCAAGGTGAGAGTGAGCAATGGTTTTACTTTGTGCCAAGGCAAGAAAGAGAAGCACAAGGAGGGAGACCGAACAGGGTAACCACTTGTGGCTACTGGAAGGCCACAGGGTCACCTAGTTATGTTTATTCTTCTGATAATAAAGTGATTGGGGTGAAGAAAACAATGGTGTTTTACAAAGGGAAGGCTCCTGCAGGGACCAAAACTAAATGGAAGATGAATGAGTACAGAGCAATAAAAATGCAAGAGATGGACAACCCATTGAGTGGTTTTGCTTTCCCAAAGGTTCACATCACCTTTATCCTAAACAATACTCACACGTACCATTTGAAAAAGGCTAAAAAGATTCCTTTTGATACTCCTTTCCATTTGTTTGAAAAGACACAATTTAAAAAAAAAGTTTTTAATAATTGTTTATTAATTAAAATCACTTGTTATACTTACAAGTCAATCATGATCGTTGATACACCAATAGGGAGGCATGGCAAAATTTTGTGTATAGGATGCAGTGCCACAACATTTTAGCCACTGTAGCAGCAGACCCTAATCCACTATAACATTACTTATTTATATTTCTTCTAATCAAATGATCAAATTTTGAACCTTCAACTTTTTATTGCAGTTGAGGCATGAATTGAGTTTGTGCAGACTGTACGTGGTTTCAGGAAGCAGTAGAGCATTCGATAGACGCCCCTTTGGACCCGAAACAAGTATCAGGGATACTTCATTGGATCCGGAATCTCTGCCGATAGAATTAAATAAGAATGAAAGTAGAGATGATAATATCTTTGCAGAGTAATATATACATTTTTTTGCTAAAATTTAAGAGAAAAATTAGAATTTTTAGGGGTAAAATAAATTTAATGTAAACTGCTTGATCATGTAAGATCCAACAGAGATATTGTCTCCACCCCATTTGACATCAATCAAATTTGACTTACAGTGTAGTGTAATGTTTCCTAATCCTTCCGTATTGGCGCATTATAAGGAAATGTGATGGAAATACAGTAAAAATTGAAAAGGGCAAACATTTCTACAAGAAGCTCATTCCTATGTCAAGTTGAATTGAGACGTGTCTTTCGTAAAGGTTAGTAAAAACGTGTTTTTTAATTTATGGTGACATTTTTATAAATAATGGAAAATTCGTGCGCGGTGATATTTTTGTAAATAAGTTCAGAAATCTTTAAATTTGTTATCCAAAATCATTTGAGCTGTTATCTTAAAGGTTTGTTGTACATTACCCAGCGCGCACAAAATTTTACTTAGGCTCCGTTTGTTTGGGGGAAAATGTTTTCCGGAAAACATTTTCCTCATTTTCCGGTGTTTGTTTCGCACCAGAAAATGGGAAAAACTTCATTTTTATCTTATTTTCCGGAAAACATTTTCATTTTTCGGAAAACATTTTGCCGGAAATCATTTTCCGGAAAATGTTTTACGCTAAACAAACGGAGCCTTATTTACAAAAATATTATCGCGGACGAATAATCGCTCTTTTACAAAAAATGCCAGCATTTAAAAACACGTTTTTCCCAATCATTTGAAAAATGCGTTTCTACCTAGATTTTTTGAGTTGAATCTCACTACAAGTTCCACTGTCCTAATTTGTATCCTAATTTGTATGTCTAATTTTTATTTAAATAATATTCTGAAATGTTTAATTTTTATATTTAATGATAAAAATTTCTTAATATTCTTTGAATAAAATATTCTGCATATTAATTATCCCAAAATAAAGGGTTGATTATTTGTGGATAATGATCAATCATGCCAACTTATTAAGTGGTTGCCTAAAATTACGAAATAAATTCCCTAAAATATATGAGAAGATAAGGAGTGATTTATCTACTCCATACTCTCACCATCATCCTACATCCCATATAAAGAGGGATCCCACACAAACATATATAAAGAGGGATCCCACACAAACATATGGGTATACACTCTCTCTCTCACTCTCAAAATACTATCCCTTCATTCTTGATTTATATATACATACAAAGATCGTCTGATTGTTTGTATAGGAATCCAATTCCACGTTCGCGATCGATTAGATACTTTCGGTGAACGAAATAAAAGTGACGGGCCAAATCAACGAATGAAGCCCAACATTTCAAACATCACCAAGACACCATTATGGAGTGGGCCAGCCCAACTGCTACAACGCCCACGGCAAAGATCAGTCGACCTAACTCATTTTCCGACTATCCTTGGTCCCGACCTAGGTTTGTCCGACATACGATCATTTACTTGTATAATTTCTATCAAACCAAAGCACAAAGTCAGGTCGACTTCGAATATTCAAGCGACCTCGACCTACCAACGCGTACGTCCATCTACGCCGTTATTTGTAACCGCCTCCTACATTCTCGAAGTCAGTTACGCCCACTGCATCTCCGTGATTCTAGGGATTTACACGTTCCCATGACATCACTATAAATACCAGACAACATGCAACGTTAAAAGGTTATGTCTTATTTGCTATTTTGAATATACGTTATTCATTTCAGTTTATAAGCTCAATACACCATATCTCATCATCACATCGGAGGATCTTAGCCGGAGACCACCTCAGCAAGTCGTTTGTTCGTAGTTTCAGGCCATTTAGCTAGAGATCAACCTAATTGCTGGACTAATGCTGATCTGGATCGTTTCCTGCGTTATCAGTTTGATTTCATTGCCAGGAAAGGATAAACGCTAGACCTTGAACCTTTACTCAAAATACAAACATCCTGTCTGATGGTCTTACTATAACTTCCTCTAGTGATCCAATGCTTGGAAATACAGGGAGAGACGCTGAGGCAGGTGCTGGAAATCATACTGCAAACTTGCCTCCTCCTCCGTCAGGCAATCCCAATAGGAGGGCCACTCGCTCCAACAGCGTGGCTGACGGTGCGGGCCTACAAATGGGAGAAGGCAGAAAAGGCCCATTCCAGATCAAGGGGTAAGCTAGCAAGCTAAGAAAGTCTAAACGGGTCGAACAGTTGCAGGCGACATTGCAGGTCCCTCAACTACTCACCCTAGTAGGAAGGATATTCTGCTGGAGCGGGCTAGGATACTACAGAGCTTGTTCGATGTACAAGACGAGTTGCTCGAGATGCCTGAGTTTCCTAACAAGGATGATAGAAGATTACAAATAGTAGCCCCATCTGTCATCTCTCATAGACAGACTAATGAAAGTCCTAGACCATCTGGTGAAGAAAGCAGAAATGGAATGCCTCTTCCCTCCCACATTTCCATAGACCCAACTGGCGACCTAAGGGATAGGCTCAACCAGCATAGGGAACAATAGGCCGTCTCAGCTCAAAGGAGGCGGATCGAAGCTGACAGGGTTCGACGTAGGTCACCAACAAGGGGAGAAAGATTGCTATCCTGTCGGGAAAGGAGAGAGGTGACTCCCCCACGAAATGAGAGACAGAAGACCCTATCTAGGAGGGAATCCCACAGGGAAGAGAGACAAAAATTTAATTCTGTCTCCCATCAAAGAAGCAACCTGGATGCTAGGGAGCTTCTTAACTTGAAAAGGAGGTTGGACAACATGGAGGCCGACAGAAAGGAAACAAATGGGAAGGTCGAACGAAATGACTGCACTCTTCGACCTTTGTCCAAGGAGATGCTCGACCAAAGGCCTCCTGCAGGTTTCAAGTTGCCAGTGTTAGAGAAGTATTCAGGCTCGACCAATGCCTTGAATCATATGAAGCACTTTGAGGTAACTATGTGCTTGGTCGCTTCTGCTGATGATGTGCTATGCAAGCATTAACCAGCACCTTCACAGGTGTAACACTGACTTGGTTTCCCGGGCAGACCACTGGCTGCATTACCTCATGGGATTATATGAGGAAGAAATTCTTGGACAGATTCTCTACGGCTAGGGCTCGTAAGAAGACAACCACCGACCTAAACAATATGACTCAAGGTAAGTCAGAGAGTACCATAAGTTATTTCACACGGTTTAAGGAGTTGGTCGATCAGATTGAGGAGGACCTCACGGATAGGGAGGTTATTAACTGTTTCAAAAATCGTGTGTACTCTCCTGATCTGGATTACGAGCTCCAGGTTAGGAGGGCGACCACGAGGAAGGAGCTGTTTGAGAGGGCCTATGATTTGGCCGTGACTGAGGAGAGAAAAGAAAGAAAGAAAGATAAGGGCTCAAAGCATGCTAAAGTTGGTGAGTCGACGAAGGGGGGACAAGTAAAAAACAATGATAACAAGGGGAAAAGAGAACTAAGGCGACAGAAAGGGTCCCTGAAAGCTTCACCCCACTCACAGTTAGTCGGGATGAGATCCTGAACACAGTCGACCTAGGCCCTCCTGCCCCATTGAATTCTCAAAATAAATTTAGAAGGGACAATAGTAGGTATTGTGAGTATCACAAGGATACCAGGCACACAACTGAGGAGTGTATGAGTTTGAAGAGGATCATTCAAAAATGGGTGGATGTGAAATTACCCAGATACAGCTCGCACGCGGGCCCCGGCATCTCGCCTTGTCGGGAGGTGTCTCGTTGCGTTTCGTTTGTAGAGTCGCCACGCCGTTTTGATTTAGCCCAAAACATTGAAAAAAGGCTTAGTTTAAAAACTGTTGTTGTGTGATGAGATTTTGAGTTCGAAGGTCAGGTTACGCCTTGGGAAGAGAATATCAGAGCTCACCCGAGTTGCCTCGTAAAAACGAGTCTTTCGATACCCCTTTTTCTTTAAAAGTTCTTTGTGTGTGTATGTGCTTTTTAAAAATGCATGCTGTATATGATGTCTACATAGTATGTTATGTATTGAAATGAATTGAAATAGTAATGGAAGGAAGCCTTACCAATGTTGGTTCGTGTCTGTCTTTCGCTTGGGAATAGTGTTTGAGTGTGAATAGTGCTCCGGGATGGACCGGGATTGCTTAAGGGATGTATCGGTGTCTGCGGACAGAGCATCGGCGTGCCTCGAGAGTGTCGGGTGTGTCCTTGGGCAAAGGTTCGGCGTGTGTCGGGATCGTCGGGATTGTTGACTGGACTCGGGCAGAGGTTCAGCGTGCCTCGGGATCGTCGGTTGTGCTCGGGCAGAGTTCCGGCTTGCGTTGGGATAGACTGAGATTGTCCGACAGGGCTTCGGGATGGACCGGGATGCCTGGGGATGGACCAAAATGCCTCGGGATGGATCGGCAAGGCTTCGGGATGGATCGCCAGGGCTTTGGGATGCCTCGGGAGTGCCTCACAACAGCTTGGGAGTGTCTCGGGAGCGCTCGGCAAGGCTTCGGAGTACCACGAGGGGCCTCGGAATGCCCTGGAGGGAACTGAAAGGGACCGGGATTGCCACGAAGGGTCTTAGAAGGGGGCCTGAAGACTGGGGGGAGAGAGAGAAGAAAGGAGGTGTGTCAAAAATGAGAGGGGGAGCCCTCTATTTATAGGGGTCTGAAAATGGCAAACTATGTCGCGGGACACAAGCTGCCATTACCATTTTTTTTTGTTTTCCTGGATTTAAGGGAATATCGTGGAATTTAAGGGGATTTTGTAATTATGATGTCTGGGTGCAAAGTGGTCCGCACGGACCTGTCTGCAGTCCCAATATTTCCCAAAATTCCTAAAAAGTCCTTTTTCCCTTTTTTATCCCAGAAAGGCCCCACCTTGGTTTGGTTGGTGGTTTTTGGGGTTTTTGAAGCCTATGGGTGTTCGAGATCACGTTTGTGTGAGTCTGCGGTGTTTCCCGTGCATCGAAAGGGAGCGATTCGGATTTGGGTACTTACAGAAGCCTCTCGATGACGTCACTTACGGAGGAAGTGGGTTCGTCGATAAAATAAGGGTCCTGAATCAGGATCACTGTCTGGGAGAGAAGGTGACTGTGTAGGTCAATTCGTGAGGACGTGGTAGTGTCCTGAGATGACCGCTTGGGTCGGTTGTGAGGACGTGGTGGTGTCCTAAGGTGACCGCTTGGGTCGGCTGGCTGGACCCTTTGACAGGATTCCTACGTATCCCGCATAAGAATCAAGCCTGATCGTAGTTCGTGTGTGGGGGGAGTGCATTTTCGTGTATGAGTAGGGGTGTAAGTGGTTCGGTCCAAACCGCGGTTCGGAACCGAACCAGCGGTTAAGTTCGGTTTTCAAGTAATAGTGGTTTGGTTTGGTTCCAAAAATTTTCAAACCATGTGGTTCAGTTTGGTCTGCGGTCTGGGCCCCCAAACCACGGTTCGAGACCGCGAGACCAAACCACCAAACCGAACCGATAAATCAAACCACCAAACCGTTCGATATTAACCGTAGATATACATATCTTTCATCTGCACCTGACATTTAGATTTGAAAACCTCAAATTTATTAATGGGTTTTAGCCCATAACCCTTTTTCTGAAATAATGTTAATTCACTTTTTATCACATACAATTGCAAGTACTCAAATGGCTTGTTGTTATCATAAATATTGAAGCACAATTTCATTTAAATTTTGAATCTGTTCTGTATGCTATGTCTGGAAAATTCAAACAAACATGACAATGAATTATGTAGTCTGAAAGCATGTTCTAATTAATGGTTTAAGCCGTGTTCTATTTCATGGTTTGAACTGTGATTTAAACCGCAGTTCGGACCATAAAATCAAACCGCGGTTCGAACCAAATCGAACCAAACCATGGTGGTTTGGTTCGGTTCGGTTTGAATTTTTTTCATGGTTCGGTTCGGTTTGAGATTTATCCAAACCGATTACTAGTGGTTCGGTCTGTAAATTGGCCTAAACCGAACCATTTACACCCCTATGTATGAGTACATGTTATGTCCTCTGACTAAGACTGTGCATGGACGTGTCGGTGTCCTGAGGGGATACGGACGTGTCGGTGTCCTAGGGTGACCGTTTAGGTCGGATGGCTGGACCCTTTAACAGGATTCCTACGTATCCTGCATGAGAATCAAGCCTGATCTTAGTTCAAAAAGCGTGAGGTTATCATATATGTGGATGTGTCGGTGTCCTGGGGTAATGTGGACGTGTCGGTGTCCTGGGGTGACCATTTAGGTCGGATGGCTGGACCCTTTCAAAAGGATTCCTACGTATCTCGTATGAGAATCAAGCCTGATCGTAGTTCAGAAATCGTGAGTGCATTTTCGTGTATGAGGACGTATGATGTCCTCTGACTAAGACTCTGTGCATGGACGTGTCGGTGTCCATGAAGTGAAATGGTGAGTGGACGTGTCGGTGTCCATGAGGTGAAATGGTGGGTGGACGTGTCGGTGTCCATGAGGTGAAATGGTGGGCAGACGTGTCGGTGTCCATAAAGTAAAATGGTGGGCGGACCTGTCGGTGTCCATGAAGTGAAATGGTGGGTGGACGTGTCGGTGTCCATGAAGTGAAATGATGAGCAGACGTGTCGGTGTCCATGAAGTGAAATGGTAAATAAACGTGTCAGTGTCCATAAAGTGAAATGGTGGGCGGACGTGTCGGTGTCCTGAAATGGAAATTTTACGGTCTTCCGAACTGGGCAATTTAATGCGTTCCGGGCTACGGATAATGATTTGGGTAATTTATGCGGTCTTCCCGACCGGGTAGTTTAAAGCCTTCCGGGCTACGAATAAATGATTTGGGAAATTTATGTGGTCTTCCGAACCGAGTAGTTTAAAGCCTTCCGGGCTACGAATAAATGATTTGGGAAATTTATGCGGTCTTCCGGACCGAGTAATTTAAAGCCTTTCGGGCTACGGATAATGATTTGTGCCTAAGGACGTGTTATGTCCTCTGACTGAGGTTGTGTCGTGCATGAGGACGTGTTATGTCCTCTGACTGAAGTGATGTGTTGTGCATGAGGACGTGTTATGTCCTCTGACTGAAGTGATGTCGTGCATGAGGACGAGTTATGTCCTCAGCAGGGGATCAAAGTGTTTGTTCTTTGGTTCATGAGCATGAACCTGGCGAGGCCTTTTGTGCGGCATGCTTGCTTTGTGCTTGATTTTGGGAGGCGTGATTGCCTTTTGCTTTGTCCGCTGGGGAAAAGTTCGGGCTTAATTTGATGGTCGGCTTTTGTTTACTGGGGATATGTGGTCTTGTACTGGTTTGCAAGAATTCCCGTTTGACTTTTTGTCCGCTGGAGGAAGGGGTTCGGGCTTACTTTGATGGCCGGTGTTCGTTTTTCCGTTTAGTGGGCGGGTTCGGGCTTACGATGACGGCCGGGGTTTGTTTTGTTGGGTGAAGGACCAAATTGCATTAAATCTGCTGGAAATGGCCTTTGGACAGCCAGGGGCAAAGATTATAAGGGCAAAAGGGTAATCTCGCCTGAAATGCAAAGTGGTCCGCACGGATCCACTTGCCTTGCAAAGTGGTCCGTGCGATTGGTATGGGAATTCGATTTCCCCCAAATCCAAACCAGGCTTCAGCAATGAACACCAACTCCATTTTCTTCTTCTGTTCGAATGAGAGAGAGAGAGAGAGAAAGAGAGAAAAAAATTTGAATTTTGTTCAAAATTTCCTAGGGAATTCTTCCGAGTTGCTTGAATTGTTATCATGGCGGAAAGAATCAGACGAGGTCGTCGCCAAAGGGGCCAAGAGGCCATGGAGAGGAGATTGGATCTCCAAAGGAATTGTTCTTCCTTCGTGCCTTCAACAAGGAATCAGGATGTGTTGTATCCGGATTCAGAGGTGCACAACTTGCGGGGGAGGACCGTAAGGGAGGTAAGAAGTCAATTTTTTGCTTTGATTCTTGCTTGAAATGTTGTATGCTAGAACTAGGTTTTAGTTTTTGCATATTTGGGGCTTTTGTTGTTGCCATGCTCATTTTGTGAAATTTACGATGAATTGTTGAAATTGAGCATGTAAGAATTGTGGGTATGTGATTTTTGTGCAAAAATGTGGAGATTAGCTCTTATTTGTGAAAATAAAGTGCCTCTCTTTTGAAATGCATGCTTCGATAACTTGTACCTTATGCTATTTGCGTATTTACATTTGTGAAAAAATTGCTGTGTAGGGACGGGCTTTGTGTTGTAAAAAATTTACGTACAATGGATGCCGTGTTTTTCGTGACGGACTTTTGTTTGAAAACGTGTGCCGTGGTTGCCGTGTTTTTGTGAACGGTCTTTGTTGAAAATGTGTCATGTACCGTATTTTTGGTGACGGACTGTTTGAAAAATTGTCGTGTAGAGACGGTATTTGTTTCAAATGTGACGTGTGTGCCGTGTTTTTGTGAACGGTCTTTGTTGAAAATGTGTCATGTGTGCCGTGTTTTTGGTGACGGACTTTTGAAAATGTGTCGTGTAGGAACGGATCCCTCTTTTAAGAAAATTGTGTAATGTGTGCCGTGTTTTCGTGACGGGCTTTTGTTTTGAATAATTTGCCATGTTGGAACGGACTTTTATGCTTTGCCGTGTTGGGACGGACTTTTATACTTTGCCGTGTTGGGACAGACTTTTTTTTTTGTGATTTTGTATATATATATTTTTTGTATATTGACATACCTTTGCTGTGTTTACCTGCAGGATGAGGTGCCTTCGTCTGGGAAGGCGAAGAAGATGAAGTCACGGGGGTCCCTTGACGCCGTGGTTGAGTTGTGGTGGAGCTTGCCCTATATTTCCCGAGATGGGAGGCCTAGTCCTCGGAGGCTAGTGATCGCTACTGGGCTGAACGTGTTCGTGGAGAACCTTGCCGGGATAGCGGAGACGCAGAAGAACAAGGGCGTCTTCTTGGCTCTGTCTGAGTACTGGTGGGACACCACGCATACCTTCCACTTTAGCTGGGGAGAGGTGACGGTGACTCCTACCGATTTTGCGGCGATCACCGGGCTTTCCTTTAAGGGGGAGTCGGTAAAGTGGCGGGACAGGATGTCCGATGGGGTGCTGGCTGAGCTGCTTGGTTTTGCGCCCTATCCCCGTAAGGGCTTGGGCATATTGTACCACGATGTACATGCACAGATCAGGACCAACATCGGGGCTTATCGCTGGGGCACTGGGGTAGTGACGGCGGAGCAGCTGGCGCGCTCTTTTCTATGGTTTGCCCTCTCCGAGACTTTGTTCTCGAATCACGCCTCCTCCGCTCTTTTCCCTCTGCTGGAGAGTTTGGTGGACTTGGAGAGGGTTGGTGAGATTTCTTGGGGCGATGCGGGCTTGGCCGAGCTATATTTTGCTATGGACCGATTCAGCTGGGGCGCGGCCAGTTCCCTGGGATGCTTTGACTTTGCACTGGAGGTATGAGTTTATTGCTGTTGTAGTTTAGCATTTGGTCATTTCTCCATCTTCTTTTTCTTTTCTTTTGAGCACTATCTGCCTTTTTTTGTTGCATGCATGGTGCTATGAGATCTTTCGGTGCCAGCCGTGGGACTGGGAAGATGAGGCCATGGTAGGTTATCCCGCCATGCTGTACTGGGCTCGCCCTTTGAGGAAGAGGAAGACGACCAGGGGAAAGGTCACTGTCACATATAAGGATGTGCAAGAGTACATGGAGAGGGATAGTCCGGAGGGGTTTGAGCTGTACCATTGGACTCGATATGGCGATGATGAGTTGGAGGGTGCCCCGGGGTGACATGGCAGAGGAAGATGCTGCGGGGCCTTACTTGCGACGCCATGTATCTGGGGGAGAGGGTCTTCTGGCAGCATGGCGCAGGTGTGCCCCCTATGGCTCCGAGGGATCCGCCCATTGGTATGATGAGTCCTCTTGATATGGACGTGCTGGAGTACAATTGGTACCGGATGGCGTGAGCATCGAGGAGTTCATCCTGGATGGAGAGGAGTATGCGGCCTTTGTCAGGCAGAAGTTGAGGACGTCACAGGCGTTGGCACGGGAGAGGCAGGATGGCCTGCCACATCCTCCAGATGTTCCGGTGCCTGGGTCGGACTTCTCATATGTTCGCGGGGACTCTTCGAGGAGGAGGGTAACAGTGACGTCCCTGAGCATGGTCCTGCTGCTTATCGGGTTGACCCGAATGCTCTGGTGAGTGTGCTTACTCTTTTCCATCTTGACATCTTTTCTGTATTTTTCTCTTTCTCGAGTATGATTGTATCTCTTTTGCTGAGCGTTTCTTTAGTTGTTAGCTTGCGCAGGTCTCGGGGCGATCCTTTGACACGCTGACCCGTCGGTATGTGGGGTTGAGGTCTTTCGCTAAGAAGCTCTTGGGAAAGAAGTCTTGTAGGCCTTCACGGAGCGCGGCGGCATTCGAGCCGATGCCTTCGAGGCGGTCTGTGGATACTCCTTCTTTGAGGGCTGAGCCAGGGCCACAACCTGAGATGTCGGTTAGGGAGCGACAGTGTTTTGATGCGGGGAGGTCTTCAGGGTCTCAGAGACCGCATACCCTTTATCAGTTCCTTCCTCTGTCGGGCGCACAGGTTGAGGGTTCATCCTCGCATCCCTTCTTTGATCCTTTCACCGGGTTTGATCCTTCGGAGTACTTCGAGTACTCCCACGAAGAGAGGGTTCAGTATTCTGATGATGAGGATGTGACTGGCGAGATTTCCAAGATGCCGGATTTCTCATTTGTGGAGGATGATGATGATGAGTCGGATTAGGGCTCTTTTGCTTTCCCTCTTTCCGTTTTTTTTTTTTGTATTTGTAGAGCAACAGACATCTGGTATCTGTAATAAAACACTTGTAATTTGCACAACAAAGTATTTTATTTTAAGATGTAATGACGTATTTGTGATTCGCGGGATTGACCTAGGAATTTTTTGCTAGCTTATTTTTATTTTGTGCATGTCACATGAGCTGGGAATGCATTTGTGGTTAATGTATGGTGGCCGAAAATGGCTTTGGCCAGGCTTTTGAGCAGTTGGGGGTAAGGTCCTGCCAAGAGCAGTAGCAGTTTTATAGTTTGCGGAAAATGTGGGGCCAGGCTGCAAAGTGGTCCGCACGGACACATCCAACATGCAAAGTGGTCCATGCGGACTTGCCTTTCTTTTGGGAAGGAAATAAGAGTCACATAAAGTCTGGTTTCTCCCATTTCCCATTTGCAATCCCTTCGAGTCTTTTTTTCCATTTTCTCTAGAAGCCTCCATTTTTGCCATGGATTCTTCATTTGTTTCGAGAGTTTTGCCGAGACTTTTGAAGGAGAGGCAAGCATACTTTCTTGAGCGGATCAACACGTGGATGAGGCACCATATGAGGCACAACAAGCGGGCTTTCGAGGTGAGATTTCGACTCTGCTCAGTTTGGTCCCTTAGGGAGTTATGTTCTTGATGTTGATGAGAAACAAAATAGTGTTGAAAATGTTTATCATGTGGACAAGAAGTCTAAACAAAATGACGTGAACAACTCGTTCATGTGGCATTGACGGCTTGGTCATGTAAACGAGAAACGCATCTCTAAACTCCACAAGGATGGAATGTTAGACTCACATGATTATGAATCATATGAGATATGCGAATCTTGTTTATTGGGCAAAATGACCAAACCACCCTACACTAAGAGTAGTGAAAGGGCTAGTGACATATTGGGCTTAATACATACTGATGTACGCGGACCAATGAGCAGCATTGCTAGGGGAGAATTTCGGTATTTCATTACATTCACCAATGACTTATCTAGATATGGCTATGTCTATCTGATGAAGTCCAAAAGTGAATCGTTTGAGATGTTTAGAACATTTCAAAATGAATTACAAAATCAACTTGGCAAAACAATTAAAGCACTTTGATCCGATCGTGGTGGGGAGTATTTGAGCCAAGAGTTTGACAATCATCTCAAAAACTGTGGAATTGTTTCAGAGTTGACTCCATCCGGAATGCCACAATGGAATGGTGTTTCCGAGAGGAGGAATATAACCCTATTAGATATGGTTCATTTGATGATGAGTCAAGTAGACCTTCCTATATCCTTTTGGGGACATGCATTAGAGACTACTGCGTTCACACTGAACAGAGTCCCTACTAAATCGACTCCTAAGATCCCACATGAGATGTGGCATGGAAAAAAACCTAGTTTGTCTTTCATGAAGATTTGGGGTTGTGAAGCTTATGTGAAGAGACTTGTCTCTGATAAGTTAGCACCTAAATCTGACAAGGTTATTTTCGTTGGTTACCCTAAGGAAACCAAAGGGTATTACTTTTACAACCGCGTTGAGAACAAAGTGTTTGTTGCTCAATATGAGAAACAGTTTCTCAATAAAGAATCTAGTGGGAGTAAAATTGATCTTGAAGAAGTTCAAGAACACCAAAATAACATGGAACCGATAGTAGAGACTGAACCAATTCCACAAGAAGTTGTGGAACCGGTTCAAGATCCACAAGTCCATCGTAGATCGCTAGGTTACGATCCGCACCCGAGAGATATGGGTTTCTCGTGTCGGAAAGTAATGAAGTGGAAGTAATTGAGAATGACGAACCTACTTCCTATCAAGAGGCGATGTCCGATTCCGATTCGGATAAATGGTTAGAAGCCATGAAATCCGAATTGCAATCCATATCGGATAATCAAGTTTGGAACTTGATTGAGCCACCCGAAGGTGTAAAAACCATAGGGTGCAAGTGGGTCTTCAAAAAGAAGACTGACATGGATGGGAAGGTGCATACTTACAAGGCTAGGCTTGTAGAAAAGGGATATAGGCAGACTCATGGTGTAGACTATGTTGAAACCTTCTCGCCTGTTGCCATGCTTAAGTCTGTTAGAATTTTAATTGCCATAGCTGCATATTATGACTATGAGATATGGCAAATGGATGTCAAAATCGCTTTCCTTAACGGAAAACTGCTTGAGGATGTGTATATGACACAACCCGAAGGTTTGTCGATCCAAGAAATTCTAACAAGGCGTGCAAGTTGCAGAGATCCATTTATGGATTGAAGCAAGCTTCTAGGAGTTGGAATCTTCGTTTTGACGAGAAAATCAAAGAGTTTGGTTTTGTCAAGAACGAAGATGAACCTTTTGTCTACATGAAATTCAGTGGGAGCGTAGTATTATTTCTCTTATTGTATGTCGATGATATCTTACTCATTGGAAACGACATTCCTGCGCTTCAGACTATCAAGTCTTGGTCAGGGAAATGTTTCTCAATGAAAGATATGGGTGAAGCCGATTACATCCTTGGTATCAAGATCTATAGAGATAGATCTAAGAGGATAATTGGTTTGAGTCAAAGTACCTACATTAACAAGGTTCTTAGAAGATTCAAAATGGAAAATTCTAAGAGAGGCAACTTGCCAATGGGTCATGATGTTACTCTTAGCAAGACACAGTGTCCTAAGACAACTGATGAGCGAAAGAGGATGAATGAAGTTCCATACGCTTCGGCTATTGGATCTATCATGTACGCTATGATTTGTACTAGACTCGACATCTCGTATGCTTTGAGCATGACTAGTCATTACCAATCTGATCCGGGTGAGAACCATTGGATGGTAGTCAAGATAATCCTTAAGTACATAAGAAGGACTAAGGATGCATTCTTGGTATTTGGAGGGATTGAAGAAGATCTTGTTGTAAGAGGTTACACAGATGCTAGCTTCCAAACCGACAAAGATGATTTCCGATCACAGTTGGGATTTGTGTTTGTGCTTAACGGAGATGCGATATATTGGAAGAGTTCCAAGAAGAGTACTATTGCCGATTCTACTACTGAGGCCGAATACATAGCGACATCCGATGCAGCTAAGGAGGCAGTTTGGATCAAGAAGTTCATTAGTGACTTGGAAGTTGTTCCAAGTATCACTAATCCGGTGGAACTTTATTGTGAATATAATGGTGCCATTGCGCAAGCAAAGGAACCAAAGTCACATCAGCGATCCAAACATATACTTAGACGTTTCCATCTCATTCGAGAGTTCATTGATCGGGGAGACATTAAGATATGCAAAGTATCAACCGATGATAACATTGGGGATCACTTACAAAGCCCCTCGCACAAGCAAAGCATGATGGTCATGTGAGGTCCATGGGTATTCGATACATAGTTATGTTTAAACATGAACCGTTATGTATCATCTTTATCATTTATTATAGAGCATGTTTATTTTCGTTCACTATATGTTTGCATGTTTATTTTATTGAACTTTGTCCCTAGTTGTTGTGAACAACTAGTATAAGTTGGTAATGGATAATCATGGAGATGATTATATGCATGGAGATGCACATTACACTTATGGATACTTGCTAGAGAACAAGTATTGGACATGACCTACTTATGAGATTTATGACATGGTCTGTTGTCATGATTAAATCTCATGATAGTCGTGTTATTGAATCATTTGTACCTGAGATTATCATCTTCTTCCACATGGTGAAGATTGTGTTTGATATAGTCTAACACTATCTTTAATCGGATAGCAATAAGGGCTATGTTGGCACGATTGGATTCATGTAGAAAAGAATGATAAGTCAAGATGGAATTTATCCCTCTTATGAAGAGAGATGTTTGCTTGGGCACCTCGATGAATGATGTTGATGAAATGTGTGGCCACACTCAAATGATTTGATAGAGATCAAATGCATTTGGATTATTAACATATTCGAAATCGAGAAAGCATTGAACATGTGAGTTGACATGGACCATGACTCATGTTCAATAGGACATCGTGGACAAAGGGATTGTGACATTTGATCTATCGAGGAATCAAACTTTGATGTTATATTAATTGGGTGGATATAATGATTTGCTAGAAACCACTTATGTCTTGTGAGGTCGATGTTTCGACTTACTACCAACTTAAATATAATTCCTATTGGGTCACACACAAAGAACGAATTTGATTTAGGCTGAAAAATGGAATTTGGGATCTGAGGTTGTTGCACGGCCGTGCGCTTATTTTTGGAGCGGCCATGCAAGAGTTGCTGGCTGGAGCGGCCGTGCGTTGGTTTTTGGAGCGGCCGTGCAAAAGTTGCACGGGCGTGCTTTAGTAAACTGCACGGCCGTGCATAGCGGCGCTGAGAGTCCGTTTTGGCTTTGGAAATGGAGTCTTTTTCCCTAATTATTAGGGTTACTTGCCATGTATAAATAATACCTTTTGCCCAGCAAATAGACACATGATTTTTGGGTTTTAGAAACACAAAAATCATTGATTTTGATTGAGAATCAAAGATAAAAAAATGCCCAAATTAATTCTATATTCAGCCATTGATTATTGAATATTGATTCAATAATCGAAGGATCATCTAGCAATTTTACAAGAAGAGTTCTTGGTTCGTTCGCGTGTGGATTACCGATAGAGGGTGATTATTTTATCACCTAAAGCTTGAAGACTTACATTCCTTGATTCATCACAAGGCATAGAATAAGGAGAAGATCAAAACCTTCATCAACGGTTTTGAGATTCATTTTTGAGATTCGTTTTTGAGATTCAATTTTCAGATTCGATTTCAAGCAAACATAATCGCATTCAAGGTATATAAAATCTATCTCATATATTTTTTTAATCTCTTCATGCTAGACGGATCATAGGGCGAGGGTTTTGATTGTTATTTCTAAGTTCTTCCGCTGCGTTTGTAACCCCAAAACCCAACAAAGCCAACAGACAGTGAACTTACCTATTGACTGCTGGAAAGTTTACTCGGATGGATTTGCGACCGAGAATGTTAGTGGAGCTGGGATTGTGTTGATCAAGCCAGAAACTGGAAAGGCCTTTAAGGAAGCTTTGAGTTTCAAATTACAAGCCTCCAATAACCAGGCTATGTATGAAGCCTAGATTGTAGCGATCGAATATGCCAGATGCTTTGGGGCGACCAAGATCATAGCCTATTGTGACTCCCAACTGATCGTAAATCAAGTAAAGGGAGAGTGTGGTCAATCCCATTATGATCAAATACTGCGATCTAGTGAAAAAATTGGTCCAAGACTTGGAATTCTATGAGATACAAAGGGTAAGCCGTGAAGAAAATGAATTGGCCAACCTACTATCCAAGCTAGCTACTTCGGACAAGCAGCATGGAGAACCAATCTCATACTTAAAGCATCCAGCATACGAAAGAGTGCAAGTTCTGTGCTCGGTCAACAGCTCTAAGTGTTGGATTGACGAAATGAAGGCCTACATCGAAACAGGCGAGCTACCAGCTGACGAGCAAAAGGCAAGAACAATCAAGAAGAAGTCCCCAAGATTTGCTATACATGGGGATGCATTGTTCAGTTTTTGAAACCATTACCGAGGTGTGTTCATCCTATCGAGGTTCCTCAACTCTTGCTCGAAGTGCATAGTGGGGTATGTGGTGGACACCCGGGGGCTAGAACTTTGGCAGACAAGATACTCACTCTGGGATATTATTGGCCTCATATAAGGGAGGACACTCGTGAGTTCGTGAGAGAATGTGACAAGTGTCAGAGGTATGCCAACCTACCAAAGCTCCCAATAACCGAACAAACACCGGTGATTGCAACTTGGCCGTTCGACATGTGGGGGGTAGATTTGATCGGACCCTTCCCACCCGCCCATGGTAATTGTAAGTATGTTATTGTGGCCATTGATTACTTCACAAAATGGATTGAAGCAAAGCCTTTGGCAAAAATAACAGAGGAAAATGTCATCAACTTCATCCACGATTACATTTGGTGCCGCTTTGGGGTGCCACATTCAATTGTTTCAGATAACGGGCTATAATTTTCTGCAGCTTTCTAGACAAATATGAATAGGCTAGGGGTGAAACATTGGAAGTCATCAGTTGCTTATAATCACTACCCTAGGTCATTTTGGAAAGTGCCTATTCACCA
This sequence comes from Adenophora triphylla var. japonica, assembly GCA_022495995.1. Lineage (NCBI taxonomy): Eukaryota > Viridiplantae > Streptophyta > Magnoliopsida > Asterales > Campanulaceae > Adenophora > Adenophora triphylla. The sequence continues at coordinate 54,866 of JAFEMH010001389.1, read as the reverse complement.
AATCAAATGAAATAAAATCTCTCCTTAACTTCTTCAGATCCATTTCCTCCTTCCCACCAACTACTCCAAAATTGTTTTTACATCTTCTGGTGTTACATCTCCAGGTGTTACATCAACAAAATCCTCTCCAAGCTTTAATTTCTTTTCATTCGAATCATAACACATTATTATCTCCTCTATTGTTGAATCCATTTTGCGATGTGTAATATCCAGATTTGAAAAATTGCATTGAAAAAGTTGTAGAAAGGTGTTTTCTTCAACTTTATCAAATGGGCTAGCTGGAGAGGTGTCTCATTCATTATCAAACAAATAGCTTGAACATTTGAACGATAATTTGGGATCCATGACAAATCTTTAGCTGCTCTTGAAGCTTTAGAATCCCCTTTAGGATTTAGTCTTCTGTTAACTGCTGGTGATTTCTTCTTGGGTTTTGGTGATTTGGCTTTTGGTGAAGGTTTTTTAGATGGTGAAGGTTCAGTTTTCTTTTTTTTTTTCTTCTAGCTACATGTGCAGCCTTCTTAGTTTTTGAACTGGTTATAGATTGTTGTAATTCAGGGGATCCATTCTGGGTAGTTATGGTCTGCTTCCTCCTTTTTGGTCTGTTACAAGTGTATGTACTTGTTGTTATGATTCAAGGGATTCAATGTCCTTCCTCTTTGACCTTGTTACAGGTGTATTTACCTTCGGTTGTGGTTTAGGGGATTCAATATCCTTCCTTTTTGATCTTGTTACAGTTGTATTTACATTTGGTCGTGGTTCAGGGGATTTATGAGGTGAAGCTGTTGGTGTTTGTTTTTTCGGAGTTTCCTTGACCTCAGGACAATGGATATTTTGTTTTTTCATAGAAGGAGGTGAAGCAGTTGGTGTTATTTTTGAGGACATAGAAGATGTTGATGGAGTTTTAGAATATTTAGCAAAGGTTCTATACTTCATTCCATGCTTCTTTCCCATCTACAAATACAAGATGATATAGTTACACTGAATTAAAAGTCTTATATTCCAAGTATAAGACCTTTTAAACAATTTTTAGACATGTCTCGTATATTAATTATAAGACTTATATAAGAAGTATATCAAATTGCAAGCATATACAAAAAGTCTTATATTTATAATATAAGATTTATACATTCTTAATAATCAATCATAAGACCTTATAGGATATCTATTTAGGTTGTATACCTTAACTAAAAGAAAATTATAGGTCTTATAAATAAAGTTGAAATATATAAAAAGTTATTATAGTGTGATTATAAAACATGAGATTCCTTTTGTATGGCTCATTCTTCTGTAATTAGACCTAAAGGTCTAGGTCATATAACTTTGTTATAAGACCGAAAATTTATGAGTTTATAAATCATTCAGACATGTCTCATATATTAATTATAAGACTTAAATAACAATAATATCTAATTGCAATCATACAGAAAAAGTCTTATGTTTATGATATAAGACTTATACAATATCTTAATAATCAATTATTAAACCTTATATGATGTCTATATAGGTTTTATAACTTAACTAAAAGACAATTATAGGTATTATAAATAAAGTTAAAACATATAAAAAGTTCTTATGATGTGATTACAAGACATAAGACCCCTTTTTTATGCATTGTTTCACTGTCATAAGACCTGAAGGTGTAGGTCTTATAACTTTGTCATAAGACCTACAATTTATGTGTTCATAATTCAGATATGTCTCATATATTAACTATAAGACTTATATAAGAAGTGTATCAAATTGCAAGCACATACAAAAAGTCTTTAGGTTGTATACCTTAACTAAAAGACCTTATAGACATGTTATAAGACTTATTTTCTGATTTTTTTATCCTTATTTTTCTTTGATAAGACCTGATACCTTACAATGTCATCTGCGTGAACTCAAAAAATCATTCACACACAATTGAATAAAAATCACATAATGTAGGACCATTACCGGTGTATATCATCATCATTATGTGGACTATGTGTAATTTTGGATGTAACTGTGTGTGAGAGATCAACAATTTTTATTAAACAACATAGTTTTAAGAAACCTCTGGATCTTATGTCTGATATATAAGACATAAATGTTGAAAAAATAATATTAAATTTTTTAAAAGTAAAAGTTAGCACAATAATGCAAAAAAAAAAAAAAAAACAAACAAAAACAAAACAAATAATTACCAGATTAATGCAAAAAAAATTATAAAATAATTTCATAGAAAATAGTAAAGTAAAAAACATTGTTTAAGCCGTGAAAATGATGAAGAAATGTTTATCAGAACCAAAATGTTGAAAAACTAGTATTAAATGTTTTCAAAAATTGTTTATCTCCATGAAATTTTACAAAAAATATTATTTAAATCATGAAAACGATGAACAAAGCCTATAAAAAAATGAAAATAAAGTAAAAATTCATTATATATGTTGATTTCGATGAAATTTTTCAAAAATTTACCTTTATGTGTTTAAATCACTACGTTATTCACTGCAACAGAGTTTCGCCTGAGTTTCATCGAAAATCGCCTGAATTTTGCCTGGATTCAGAGATAGAAAATGGTTTTTTTTGTGTCGCCTGAAGTTGAAGCGGTAAAAGTGGGAGGTTGACAATGCACGTGGCGAAATTATAAACTAAATACGTGGGGAAATCAGAAGCTACATAGTGTTTTATTCCAAGGGCATTTTCGTCTTTTAATAGCGAGGGGTATTTGAGAAATTAGTAAAAGGTCATTTTTTAAATTGGGATTTAATCTCCCTAAAGGGACTTTAGGGTCCGTTGACCTTAAAAAAAAAACAATCACTCATTGTAAGAAGAGCCTTGTGAAATGATCAAATGTTGTACTAACATAATAAATACTTTTTATATGAGAAGTTATTGCAATCTCATAACTTAACACATTAAATTTAAATTTACATTTACGTTAATTATGAATATTAAAATTATAAAACTAACTATTATGTAAAATAATTTCAAGTTATGACAAAATACATTTTTCACCTCTCACCAAACTATAATTTACCCAAACATTAGCATTTTTTCTAGGATATTTAGAGACCACCGACGAAGGTGACTAATTCGGACAATTTTAAAATCTGAGGTACCATAGTTAAAGGATTTGATGGTGGCTGTATAGTGTGATTCAATGTTAGTTTATGGGGTGAAGTTATTTTGACAGTTTCCAAATGTAGCAAAAATAATTGAAAAAACATAAAATAAAAATAGATTTGAGATTCATTTTTGGGAGTTTTACCAATAAACCCCGATTAGAAGGTGAAATTTATAAAAAAAACACCACATTTCATATTCTACCTTAGGGTCCATAAGTTGAAATCCATTTTACCAATAAACCCCTAGCTCCTTTTAAAATATTTCATAACAATTTAAATGGCGAAACTGCCCTCCTCGCTCATTCTCTTCTCTCTCTAATCGCAATTCCTTTATCTCTCTAATCGCAATTCACGTTCACCATCTCCGGCATCGTCAAAGAGGCTCAATATTCCAAGTGCGTCCTGATCATTCCAAGCGTGTCCTGATCCGATCAATCCTTAGCCCCCCCCCCCCCGATGGCGGATTGGTCTTGTCGGCTAAACAGTGAAGGTTGGTGGCTGGGTGAAGAAGACGAGCTCCACGACACCTGAAGATGCCCAAACGCAAAAGGCCGGCCTGATGGCACTCCCAAACGACAATTAAATAAAAAATTAGATTAATTTCGTTTCTTCAATTGTAGATTGTAATACGAAGACGAAGCAATCGCCATGGCGAACAACCCACAATCAAATTTACGACTTCACTTTACTTCCTCCCACCCTCTCTCTCTCTCTCTCACTCTCTCTCTCTCTCTCTCTCTCTCTCTCTCTATTTTATTGATGGATTTTGGATCCTAAATGGTTTTGCCCTAATTTATGAAATAATTCCCTTCATTTTGATTTCGAAATTGCAGGATGCGAAGGGAAGGGAAATGATGTTGATCTTAGTGTTTACAATGGGAAAGTTTTACTCATCGTCAATGTTTTTATGTGAATAACTGTTCAATGTTTTTCACACTTCTAAAACTGAGTGTCCTATTTTACAGTTATTTATGAATGTGAAATGGTTTGGTTTTTGACCTTTCTATAGAAGGAGAACGGGCAGTGGCGCCATTGTTTGTTGTTTCTGTCGAGGAGAGATGAGAGAAAAGAGAGAGGAACCTCAAAATTCTTCAAATCCCTAGCTTCTACTGCTCAAGATGGATCAAGAGGGGAACATCTTGCCTCGACAAGCGCGTAGAACCTTGTCACAAGCCGCGAGGATGAGGCGGAGGGAATTCGTTAGGACCGAGCGGAAGTATGACTTCACGACGCCTACTTCCGAGTTCTATCCCGGCAAGAGTGAACACAAATCGATGAAACCTCAATCATTGGGGTAAGCACTCTTGATTTGCTTGATTTCGTCAATTTTGGTTGATTTTTGATTGATTTAGGGCTTAACCCGATTGTTTGGGAATTTTTTTGAATTTTTCTTGCGATTTTATTGACGCTTTTAGGAATTTGATGATTAACCTATGAGGCTATGGACATAAATAAACATGCATGTGCAATTTATTTGAGAAAAATATGAGAATGACTCATTTTTGAAAAATAAAGTGAGAAAAATAATGTCTAAAATGTGACGAAGTTCTTGCATGTGCTAGAACTAGGTCAATTTTTTATCATGGATGGGAAAACAAGATTTTGGACGATGAAAAGGATTCATGCATGTCATCTTGAAAGATTAAAACATATATACAAATATTTTTGTGAAAATTGGAATTTTTGTGTTGGGAGAGCATATGCTCGGGATGACGTGTTTCAAATGATGAAAGACATGCGTTCTAGACAAATGATGCTAGAAATCTCTTAGGAATGCTTTTTTTTTTTTACAATATGTGCACTTTTTGTGAATATATGCATGCTTTTGAGATAAAAATGAAGGACTAACAGGCTTTTGCTGTGTTTCCCGCAGGAGAGCAAGTCAAGGGGACCCGCTGAGGTGGCGGTGAAGTTGTGGGACAGGATGCCCAACTTCAAAAAGGACGGCGTGAATCCCAAACAGCTGGTGATAGTGACTGGTCTTCACTCTTTCATTGAGGCTATTGGTAGAGGCATTCATGTGACCTCTAAGAGCAAGGGGTTGGTCCAGGCCCTTTCAGAGTTTTGGTGGGACATCACTCACAGCTTTCATCATAGCTGGGGAGAGATCACGGTGACTCCTGCCGACTTTACTGCCATTACTGGCTTGAGATTCACTGGTACGCCTGTGACATGGAGGGATCACATTTCTGGGGCCGAGTTCAGAGCTTTGGTGGGTTTTGACCTCCATCCTAAGGGGCTTGGGATGGAGATGAGGTTCATTGAGGTGGAGGTTCTGAGATGCATGGCGGAGTTTGCAGCCAATGAGGTGACTGCCCACCAGCTCGCAAGACTTTCTTGTGGTTGATGCTGTCTGTCACCATTTTTGCTAACCTTGGGACATTGGCTATGCTTTGCCTGCTTGATTCTTTGGAGGACCTGGATGTGGTTGGGGAGGTCTCTTGGGGTGAGGATGGATTGGCTGAGCTCTACTTTTCTCTAGACTTGTACAGCCGGAATAAGGCTGCTTCTATGGACTGCTTTTCTTTTGCTCTTGAGGTACTCTCACTTTCTTTTTTCTCTTTTACTTTTTTGTCTTGAGATTTTATGAGAGAAATGACTCTTATGTTTTGAACATGCAGGTCTGGTTCTGTGAGGTGATTTGGTTCTTTCCTTGGATCCAACAGAGTGATCCGGCTACCTTCCCGACTATGGTGCGCTGGAGGGGAGAGGCTAGGGATAAGTTTATCGGGAAGACCTGGATCACCTTCGATAATAAGATGTTGAAGCCCGTCATCAACAGGGACGGTCATGAGAGGGTGGACTTCTATCCCTGGGGGAGGTATCCAGAGGCTTTGATAGGGGATGCCTTGGTGGTGACCAGGCAGAGGAGGTGGCTGACAGGGTTGACCTGTGATATCATTTATCTGGGGGACTGCTTCTCCAGACAGCACGATCACGTCCCTCCTTTGGGCGCGATTACCCCTCATGAACCTCCTCCGTTCATGCTGCAGCCTAGGCATTGGTCGATAGATGAGATAGAGAGGTATCAGGTTGGATTGGCGGTCGAGGAGTATTTTGATTTTGCTGCCCCGTATGCCACCTTTTTGGAGGCGCGGTTGAAGATGCCGCAGAAGTTAGTGAAGATAGCCACTGCTTAGGGGTACGGGGAAGCAGAGCCGACTGATCCACCTATGCCTCCAGCTCACCTTTCCTATGTGGTGAACGGGGTACCGAGGAGGTTTATGGTGCCTATTCCAGACACGAGGGAGGCCGAGTATACTTTACCGGCTGACAGCAACTCAGGGTCCCTTCTCTTTGCGGTTTTCTTTATTTTCTGCGATTTGGAGTTTTCCTGGGATTTTCTGAGCTTTTCTTTCTTTCTTGCAGCTTCCTGCTCTTACCTATGACGGCTTGGTACGGCAGAACAGGGGCTGGAAGGAGGTAGCTCGGTCTCTTCTGAGGAAGCTGGCCTGTGCTTAAAGGGCTGCGGGGAATGCACAGGAGCCCGAGCGTAAGAGGAGGCAAGTTGGGAGCATAACCTCTACATCCTCGACCTCAGGGTACCACTCATCGTCCACCAGTGCGTGCCCTGGGGGGCGAGGGCCTAACACGAACATTTTGGAGCAGCTGGCGAAGCATGAGCACGTGCCCGTCCACCTATCTGATGTGAGTGATAATGAAGATTTGTTGAGGGATCTTGAGTTCTATGAGCTGAGTAGCGATGATGATGAATCTGAGGCTTAGGATTCCTTAGGGTTAAACTAGGAGAGGAATAGAGAAACAATGAACAAAACTATGCACAATTTGTATTTTATTATTTAATTTGGGTTCCAAGGAGACAAAAACAATGTGATGATCTTTTATTTTCTTTTCTTATTGATGCATTATGATTTTGCATATTACTTGAGCCTCGGGGCAGCTTTTTTGCTTGGAAATGGGGCAGAAATTGAGCCGGAATGGTTTTTAATGGTATGTGACTGCATGGATGGTGCTTGGACATGTTTTTATGCAGGTTTTGTTGAGAAAGTGGGTTGAGAACTCCACTTGGGCAGCAGCTTTGGCTACTGCAGATTTTTTTCTGCAGAGGCGAAAGAAGCCGTCCGGCCAGGCCCTGAGCAAAAGAAGCCGTGCGGCTTGGAACCTTGTCTGAACTGATTTTTTTTCAAATAAAATCAAGGAAGGGACTTTTCATTTCATTTTCACCCTAGAATTGTCCCAACTGATCCCAAAGCATATTTTTGACCAAAAATTATCAAGTTCGATCACAGCCAATGGAGAAACCAGTCCGATTGCAAAAGGGGAAAAGGGATCGTTTTCTCTCCGATCTTCAATCTTGGATGAGACACAACTTTCAATCTCATAAGGGGCTGTTTGATAAATCCTTCAAGATCAAGTCTTTATGGCATTTGAAGGATCTCCCGCCCGATTGGGACCTTTTGAGAGCAGCAGCGAAGTTTTGGGAAGTCCGGAGACACGTTTACTGCTTTTCTTACAATGAAATCGTCCCAACCTTTGAAGACTTCCGGGCATTGATTGGGGGTCCAGAAATTGAATCCATTTCGATTCCTTTGACTTGGGACTTGCCGGTGACCGTAAAGTTGGCATCTTTTTTGCAAATTTCTTCGAAAGAAGTCGAGGGGATGATGATAGCCCCTGACAGGATCGACATTTCTGATATCCCGAGTAGGTTCGGGTCTCCGGGTACTGCTGCGACCACGGTATCCATAGACGCCTTTGCCCTCTGTGTGTTCTCTTTTCTATTTACTGCCGAGTCCTTCGGGGTCTGCCATAGTGGCCTTTTAGACATGGTCAAATATTGCAAGGCTGGGAAAGATATTGTCCCATTGATTAAGGGAGACTGCATGGCATTGATAGGATGGCTAGGGGGACCATTTCATGCGGTCTGGGAGCCCAGCGATGCTGACCTTATGGTTATAGGAGAGGCTTGGGGCTTTGCCTGGGGCTTTGCCTTCTCAGTGCCATTGGGTGATTTCCCGAAGGGGTGCACCTAGACAGCAAGATCAGGGTAGTTGGGAGCTGATGATGGCTAGGTTGTCTACCTCGGACATTCACTGGTGGGTGCCTCACTGGAGGTTGCAGACTCGTAGGACGTTTCAGGAGTCCTACATAGTGAGGGTTCCGGGGCTTTCTCTGTCCTCTTTCTACATTCCCTGCTTAGGGTCCAGGCAGTTCGGGACCTTGCAGGAGCCAATAGATGATTGGGGAGACATTCGCACCATGGCTTACTTGGACTGGTACGAGAGGGAAATGGGGGCGACTCAGATCGTTTTGGGAGAGAGGCGTCAGGCCTTATTGAGAGACTATCAGAGGTTTCTCCCCTCACCGAGGCTCAGCGGGAGGAGATACGGACTCGTGCCAGGGTAGAGAAGGCACTTATTGACACAGGCTTGATGGAGGCTCCAGTGAGGATTCCTGAGATAGGGATGAGGGAGACCGACATCATTGAGAAAAAGAGGAAGAACACTCGATGGGGTCGAGGTAAAGGAAAGAAGAGCAAGGAAGACTCGGTGGGACAACTGAGAGACCTATTCCGAGCATCCATTTATTGCCTTTTGCAAACACAGTAATTTATTAGGCTTTTTGTATATTTTAGTCTTTGTAGCAGGTTCGCAGAGTCAAGAGTAGACCGTGCTTGAACTCATCAAGAAGTTTTTTGACTTGTAAATAACAAAAGATATTATCTTAGAAATTATTCAAGAAACATTTCATGGAACTTCAAATGTCTTATTTATTGTTTAGACCGAACCATTTCTGGCTGCCTACGTTCCCCTTTTACAAGAAAGACTAAGTGGCTCAGGTCTTCGTAGTTCATTCTGGTGAACTATTGGGATTTTTGCTGTTTTTTTTATGTGCAACCCTGTTTTCTGCCTAGACCGCCCTTTTTAGGGTTTTCAGCCTAGCTGGGCATTACTCTTTTTGCTCCATTTTATTTTTTTTATGTTCGACCTTGTCTTACGCCTAGACCACCCTTTTTTAGGGTTTCGGCCCTATTTGGGTATTACTCTTTTTTGCACTATTTTTCTTTTTCTTTTTTTTTTATTATTATTATTTTTTTATTTTTATTTTACACATAGTACCGGCGGAGCTTGTCACCGTTGACTGGATGAACAAAGGGATTTCCGTTCAGGTCCGCAAGCTTCATTGCTCCTCCCGATAGTATCTTCTGCACCACATACGGGCCAATCTAATGGGTTCCCACTTTCCCAGAGGGTTGTCTCTGGTAGGGGGCTTTACCTTCAGTACTAAGTCACCTTCTTTGATGTCTCTGGCCTTGACCTTTTTGTCGAATGCCCTGGCCATTCGCCTTTGGTAGGATTGGGTGTGTTCCATGGCCTTTAGCCTCCTTTCATCAAGTAGGGCCAACTCATCATGCCGGCTGCGTAACCATTCTACTTCATTGACACTGTTTTCCAGGAGGACCCTCAATGACGGGATTTCCAACTCTACTGGCAGTACTGCTTCCATCCCATAGGTCAGGGCGAAAGGGGTTTCTCCTGTGGCTATTCTAACAGACGTTCTGTACCTCCTGAGTGCCAGATGCAGCTTTTCGGGCCAATCGCGACCGCGGGTGGCCATTTTCCGGATAATTCTCTCGAGTGTCTTCTTGGCAGCTTCTACTGCTCCATTGGTCTGAGGCCTGTACGGGGATGATTTGTGGCGAGTGACTCTGAATTTTGTGAAGAATCTATCGCAGTCCCCTTCAAAGTGTGACCCGTTATCCGAAATGATCTCATTGGGCACCCCATATCTCGCACATGATGTTTTCTTTGACAAGCTGGGCCACTTCCTTGGAAGTGAGGACCTTATAGGACTTTGCTTCTACCATAGTTCAACGCATCTACCACTATTGCCTAACATCAAATTCATGCCCATTGCTTCTCACAGGCTATCTTCAATATCACGTCCCTATCCTTCCGGCCCGTAAAACGGACCCAGCCGCAAATTCTTCCATGCGATTATAGTCTGGTGTGCGCATGACAAAGATTATTGAGGTCCACAAGCCGTTGGCATTTGTAGAGACCTTCGGACATCTTGATGGATCGCAGTATTCCGTACACCATCGATAGAAGGATCTTCCACTCAGTAGCATCAACTATGCCCTGGCATTGCATCAATGCCCCGGCGGTCTTCAATGGCAGCGAGAGTCACTTCCCACGATGCCACAGCATTGGCATGCCTCCCTCGGTCTACCTTCTTCTTCATCTGGTTGACAAAACGGCTGATGTACTGTAACTTGCCCATAAAGATTTTGACTTCTGTCTGAGTTTGAGGTGGCCTCATGTCCATAATAGCCTTGATCTTTTGGGGATCGACTTCAATGCCTCATTCTGTGACCATATACCCAAGCACTTTTCCCCTTGTCACTCCAAAGGTGCATTTTGCAGGGTTTAGTCTCATGGAATGCTGTTTTAACCTCTCAAAGAACTTTCGCATGTCGACAAAGTGGTGCCCATCCACACCTTTGGAATGGATTATCATGTCATAAACATAGACCTCAATTTCTTTGTGGATCATGTCGTGAAAGAGTGCGGTCGCTGCCCTTTGATACGTAGCTCCGACATTCTTATGCCCAAAAGGCATCACCGTGTAGCAGTACGTCCCCCATGGTGTGGTGAAGGCTGTCTTCTCTTAGTCCTCTTTGGCCATCTTAATCTGATTGTAGCCAACGAAACCATCAATGAAGGATTTGACTTCGAAGTTGGTCGTGGCGTCAACCAGAATGTCTATGTTCGACAACGGATAGTCGTCCTTGGGACTGGCCTTGTTCAGATCCCGGAAATCGACGCAACAACGTACCTTCCCATTGGCTTTAGTCACGCCACAATACCACGATATTTGATAACCATGCTCGGGTATTCAATGGCCCATGAATCCTACCTAGTAGTAGCTTCTCAATCTCTTCCTTGACCTATAGAGACCACTCGGGCTTGATCTTTCTTAACTTCTGTTTCACCGGCTTGGCGTCGGGTGCCGTAGGGATCCCAGCGTGCTCCATAATCGAGCTATCCAGCCCCAGAGCATGTCCTTATATGACCATGCGAATACATCCATATACTCCGAGCAGCTTGACCATCTATCCCATTCAAATTCCCTCGAAAGAAGTTCCCGATCTATGTCTCTTTAGGCTCCTCGACAAAGACCTGGCGAACAGCTCGTCAAAACCTCCTCGGCAGCTTGGGCTCGGTTTTCCTCTTTATCGGTAACCTGCTTAAAGATTTCTTTAATGTATTGTTCATTTAGTGTGTTTGCATCTTGTTCAAATGAATCATTATTAACTGTTGGTAAGTTATTAGTTAATTTATCATTTGTTAAGTTGGCAATAAGGGGATACTCGGAAAGATCTATCATTTCATTCAAGGCAAATGGAAAGATAATATTGGCTACATATTCGTAATTTTCAGGCGTGAGGCCTTCAGATGACTAAGAGGACTGGAATTCGAAGACTCCTGACCCAAACGACTCTTGACCCTAGCGACTCTTGACCCTACACTACTTATTGACCAAAGTGTTTGACTGGGTTTGACATGGGGGTTACTCTTTGCTGCTGCTGCCCTGGGGAGAAGCAATTTTGTCGGCGGTCCCATCCTGCTGTGCATCCTTCAAACCCTTACTGCCTTTGCTGACATCATTCCCATAGGGGAGCTTTGGTTGATCGGGTGCAATTTCTTCTTCGAATTTGATCACATCCATTTGCATCTCTAGGGTGATGGGACCAGTTGCGCTTTCGGCATCTGAGAGACAGCTTTCTCCGTCATCAAAGTCTTCTTGTTCATTCACTCTTCTTTCCACGTTTTTCCAAATAGGGGGTTGGGACTGATCTTCTTGAACAGTAAGAGCCATCATGAACACATTATGCTCACCGTGAGTGATGAAGGGTTCCGGGGAGACTTCCACCATCATAGCTTGACTTACTTCAGTCTCGCAATCCTCGTAAGTGAGCCTTCCTTTAGTAATCTTAACTATGGTCATTGGTTCGATATCACCGAAGAGAGGTCTGGCCTTGACAACATTAATGAAGTCGGTTCCTATTATAGGACCAAATTGCCCTTCCATGGCTGAGGCGTCAATCAGATCTTTCCATTCTTCCTGTAAGTCATCATAAGGAACCTTGAATTCTAGGATGTCTATGATCTTTGGATTCCCGAAACCTACTGCATTTGTCTCTCCAAACTCAATCACATTTACCCCATTATTGGCAGGAAGAGGATTCTTGACTGTATTGGGACCCTGAGGTGGTTCAAGCTTGCCTTCTTCAATCAGGCGAGAAATCAGGAACCTCAGGTAAGTACATTCATTGGTAGTATGCCCATGGTACTTGTGGAAGCGACAATGTTTGGACTCGTCCATTCTAACATTAGGGTTCTTGGGTTTCCAATTCTCCAAAGGTTAATGAGTCCTTCGGCTACCAATCCATCGAATACATTCTCTAGCGGCATTCTAAAGTCTTCAGCAGTGTACAAACGAGGCCTTGGTTTCGTAGTGGCTTGACCTGAACTTTGTCCGATTTTCTCATTCTGAATATAATACTGCACCGACCGTCTTTTTTTCCTTTACGGCGACGGCTGGGGTATTTGAGGCTAGTGCCTTTTACCTGTAAGAGTTGCCTGTTCCTGCAACTGGAGCCATGTTGAAGGCGTTTTCAAACTTAGTGCCAACATTTACCATAGCCCGGAGAACAGGATAATAATAATTGCCGATCTGGACCCTTAACTGAGGCTTCAAACGGGACTGGAAAATCTCCATCTGTTCCTCTTCATTCAACGGGGTCATCATTTCACTAAGCTTCCAATTCCACCTCTTGCAGAATTCACCCACTGGTTCATCTGGGCACTGCAAAGTGCCCTGCAAGTCATTCCTGCTGGTTTCCCAATTTAAGTTAGCTTTGTACTTTTCCATGAATGTTTCCTTGATCTTATCCCATGTGGCTCGGGCCTCTGGCTTCACATGTAGGAACCACCTAAGAGCTGAACCCTTTAATGATAGTTGAAAATGATCGTTCATTTGCTAATACGTACACTCCTTGACCTTCATAGCAAGAAGGTAACTTTCAATGTGAGTCCGAGGACAGTTTGTGCCTTTGAACTTTTCAATCTCGGGCATCCGAAATTTTGGAGGAAGAGGGACAATTTTGCTGGGATCAGTGATCTGATATGCCGCTTTCTTGGTGCTCAGTTCCCCAAACTTCTCTTGCATGGACTTAACTTGCTCCATCAACCAGGTCATGTTAGGGTCGGGGCGGCTGGGGGTTCGCTTTCGCGCTCGGGGTAGGTTTATCAGACTTGGGTGGCAGGATAGTGGGTGGTATATTGGTACCATGACTTAGGGATCCTTTGAAGGGAAGTAGGTGTAAACTTGACATGGTCCCGTGTTTCCATAAGGCAGGACAGAGGCATAAGAGTTGGGTTCATAGCTACCGGGGTAAGAAAAGGGGTAAGGAGCCTCGTGGGGTCCTGTTGGCAAGGTCGGGGGTGGAAGATCTTCTGTGGCAGGGCAAAGGTTGGGGAAATCACTGGATTGGTCCTGGGGTCTGGAGATCATCTGGGATAGCCCATACTGAGGAGATCGAGTGAATCCTATGGGATAATGCAGAGACTGAGTGACTGGGGTGGCCGTGGCATTTGTTCTTTGTTGGTAGTGAACAAAGTTGGGTCTTATCTGAGGAGGCGAGGGTGTTGGAGCCCTGATGGCCTGGGATGTTGGAAAGGACTGAAAAGGGGTAGTCCTTGGTAAGGGATCATATGTGGATGGAGGAGGGCATTGGTTATAGGATGGAGGAGCTGAAATTGCTGCTTCTGGAGTCTCATCTTCTACCATGACCAAGGAACCATTGGCTTCGACTACTATCTGGACCCCATGATGACGGAGCGCATCGATAAGCATGGCTTGCTGTTCCTCATGGACCTTACGACTGTTTTCCAAGGCTAAGGCTAGCTCTTCCTCCCTAGTCATCGGGTTACCCAAACCACTGCTGTTTTCTGTCAAATCTGCCATTCTGACTCTCTGGGCTGACGAAACTGACGATTCTGGCGAACTATCTGAGACTTCTGCACTCACAAACCGCTGATCCGGTATTCTCACCCACTTCTTTCTCGCTGCGGGAAAGGGATAGGCAAGGTTTAAACTCTGGGATAGGTGTTTAGGCTGAAGGCTCAAGTAATATGCAAATTAAGAATCTTCCAGTTTACTTAAAACAGTGTCTTTTATTTATTTCTATTTTGTTGGAAAAGGGGTTGCCCTTCTTTTTCGCAACTACTCTAGATCCTGGATCAGTGGGTTCCGTCACTACGTCTATAAGCCCCTCATTTTCCACCTATATTTTGACCTCCTAGGGTGGACAGCCCCGGGCGAGGGTCTTATAGGGCACGCAGATCCCACCAAACAAGAGAAAAGAACGGTCCTAGGGTCTAGTGGGTCATAGGAACTTTTAACACACAAGCGATGCGGATTATAGTCAAGGCAATGCCGGGAAAGTCTCGCTTTTTAGCCTCAACGAAATTTTGGCAGAGTTTCGCTTATGCGATAGACGTTTTGACTTTGGCATTGTCCAAGAAAATAATAGGCATGGGACGGACGGTAAAAGCCGAATGACGTTGTTGCATACGTTGTGCAAGTCAAAGTCAAAGTCAATGCCGGGTCAAGATCTTGCCAATTTTTCCTTGACGGAATTTCGGTAGAGTTTCGCTTGCGCGAAAGATCTTTGATTTTTGGCACGGACTCGGGCTTGACTTTCACATATCCCGTGCAGGTCAAAGTCGAAGTCAATGCCTGAGTCAAGATTCTGCCAATTTTTCCTTGGCGGAATTTCGGCAGAGTTTCACTTGCGTGAAGGATCTTAACTTTCGGCATGGGCTAGGGTTTGACCTTTACGGGAGTATACAATGAGGCTATATGATACGGTCTAGACCAAAAACCAACCAAAAAGTCACGGTTTTAAATGTGTGACCCGAACTAGTGCATCGGTCGACACTAGCTGTCATGGGGAGTTTGGGATGACTCCGTGCGCGCCTGGGAGCGTCGTAACACTGTCCGTGACTGCAGCTGAACAACTATCCCGGGTTAAAAGGACGTGCGTGCAAAGTGTACAGGATATATGGTGCGCGTAGTGTGCGGCCTCCTATAAATATTCCTTTTTGAATTAAAACAGAGATTTTCAGAAATGTGTTTTAAAGGAATGTTTTTTCGGGACGGAGGAAAATGCAACAAGCAAGCACGTAAATTTTTTGGATCCTGGTCAGTCTTGGAACTGAATAGCCCCAAGCTGCCAAAGCTGCCAGATTAACATCAGAAAGTGTCCTGGTGGAACTGCCAAAAGAAGCCGCCCGGCTATGATTCAGGTAGATCAAGCCGTCCGGCTAGATCTAGCAGTTTTCCAGGTTCCAATTTTTTTCATTTCCAGGCTGTTTCTCCGGACATTTTGGGCACCTTTCAGCTTCAGAATGATCCCTGTTCAGTATCCGGATTATGCACAATCCCAAAAACCAAGATGCATGCAAAATAAGAAAAAAAAAACAAGCACTAAAATTGGATCCGCGGCGGAAGGCTAACCCTCGTAAACATTTTCAATGCTTCTTATATAAAAAGAAAGAAGTTTGGAAACATTTACTTGTCCTTAGCGGAGTCGCCAAACTGTGAACGTGGGTCCAAATCGCGGATGTGAACCGTGTTTTTTATAGGGTCGCCGCTTCACCTCAGTTTGAAGACATCCGGTTTATTTGAAAAATGGAGTCGCCATGCCATTTTGATTTTCTCAAAACTTTGAAAAAAAAGGAATAGGGTCCAGAGGTTAAGTTACTCCTTGGGAAGAACGTTTGGCGTTCACCCAAGGAGCCTTGCCAAAGGCAAGTCTTCCTAGATCCGACTTTTGTGCTTGTTTTGTGTTCGTGTGTGAGATGTGATTTGAAAAGGGGATGGAATGTGCCAAGTTATCTTTCGGACGTATAAACCATTTGAGTTGGTTATCGCTCGGGATTCCTTGGATTTGATGTGTTCGGGATTTTGATCCCGTGCTCATCTTGGACTTTTGATCATCATTAAGTGATCTTTTTACCCTCCCATTGAAATAATCAACCATATTAGGCTTGAGAACCTTGGTGTGTTTTAAACCAACGTTCTTTGGGACAAGGTCTTTATGTGATCGAGAGAGAGGGACACCTTTTATAGTCCAAGAATGAGACTCTTTAGAAAGAAATAGCCTTTGCCCATCAATCCTACATCTTGAGATGATTTGAGCTTAGTAGGGACATTTATGCTCGTCTCAAGTGATGATCATAGATGTCGGGGCTAAGGTTCGTCCGCTTCTAAAGGGACTTCGACTATAGCATTTGAGTGGCGGAAACGATGCAAAGATGAGATCTTTACACCGATCCACACCACGGAATGCTTCAAGTACCAAAGGGACTAGGGGGAGGGGTATAAAGATTGGATCTTTATACTCATCCTATGTCTTTCGTGCCTTAAGAAGGTCACTAGACAATTCTTGGAGAGTGATCCAACTTAAAGGGACATGGGGGATGACTTTGAAAAGTAAAGATTGCATTTTTATGAAAATAAGTGTAATGAACACTGTGAGAACTAAGGCTATGAATGTAAAGGGAAGACCTTTGAGGCTTTTCTATGTCCTTTAAGAACCTTATGAGGTGGACAATCCTTGGAAGCAAGGTCAAGGGAAGGGGATGACATTATAATAGTAAAGATGATATTTTTATGTAGTAAAAGGGAGCTATTTCACATCATCATGTGATGAATCCTCCCTAGAACAAGCCACTTGTGGACCCTTGTTCATCCTTGGAATGGATTCTCCATGAATCATTTGTGTTAGGGGAAAGGGAGAGAAATGATATCTACATGATAAAGATAGGATCTTTATAACAATATATCACATTTAATAACAAGAAAAGGCAAAGAAAATAGCAAGTAAACAATATAACAATATAATAAAGGTATTTCAAGGAGAAAGGAAGGAGAGATTATCAATGGTGGTTTTCTCTATCTCCCTTAGGGCTTTTTCCTAATGTAGGATTGGTTTTAGATGGGTTTTATGGAGGAGGGAGGTGATTTTTGGGATGTTTTGTTCTCTGGAAATTCGAGTTTTCAATTTGGCAGAGTAATAGTGCCTGAAATTGTCTATCAAAATGGGTAGAGGAGGCCTCTATTTATAGGCTGATTTGTGTTTCCTAATGAAGCCGTGCGACATTAATCTCTGGCAATAGAAGCTGGCGTTATCCGTCGATGACTCAGCCTGCTTCTAGATCCATGCAAGGTGGCGCCTAGAAACCCCTTTCCAGCGAGGGACTGCTTGGAATTTTAATTCCTAGCAAGTCCTTCCCCCCTTGGAAGGTTTGGAAAAGTTCCAGAATCGCCCCTGAACTTTAGGAAAGTTTGGGAAATTGCCGAAAAACTTAATCGAAAGGCGTGAGCTAGATTTGGGTACTTACAGTTTCACATTTATTTATGAATGTGAAATGGTTTCGTTTTTGACCTTTCTAAATTGAGAATTGTGAGGTCAATTTCACAAGTTAATTTGGTACTTAGTATGTTTGGTTTACTCGTTATTTATCAGTTGTTGATGATTGTTTGTGCACAACTGTGAGATCAATTTCTCAGTTATTGTGCATAACTCTGTGATAGATTTCTCTGCTTTTTTGTCATTATTTTATAGAATAACAGTGAGGTCTATTTCACAGTTGTTGGTTGTGATGTGAATAACTGTGAAATATTTTTCACACTTCTAAAACTGTGAGGTCAGTTTCACATTTATTTATGAATGTGAAAAGGTTTGGTTTTTGACCTTTCTAAACTGAGAACTGTGAGGTCAATTTCACAGTTAATTTGGTACTTAGTATGTTTGGTTTGCCCATTATTTATCAGTTGTTGATGATTATTTGTGCACAATTGTGAGGTTAGTTTCTCAGTTATGATTGTTGAGGTCACTTTCCAGTTATTGTGCATAACTGTGTGATAGATTTCTCTGTTTTTATATCATTCTTTTATAGAACGACAGTGAGGTCTATTTCACAGTTGTTGGTTGTGATGTGAATAATTGTGAAATGTTTTTCACACTTCTAAAACTGTGAGGTCAGTTTCACATTTATTTATGCATGTGAAATGGTTTGGTTTTTGACCTTTCTAAACTGAGAATTGTGAGGTCAATTTCACAGTTAATTTGATACTTAGTATGTTTGGTTTACTCGTTATTTATCAGTTGTTGATGATTGTTTGTGCATAACTGTGAGGTCAATTTCTCAGTTATGATTGTTGAGGTCACTTTCTCAGTTATTGTGCATAACTGTGTGTGATAGATTTCTCTGTTTTTATTTCATTCTTTTATAGAACAACAGTGAGGTCTATTTCACAGTTGTTGAAAAGTAATTTTATTTTATTTATAAAATTTGAAATATATGATGAGTAAACTTGTTTGATTCGTCTTGGCGATGAGATTAAAACAGTGATTTCAGATAATTTTTTCGACTTTTAAATTTTGAGATATTGCATTTTAAAATTTTAATAGAAAAAATGAAGAGAGAGAAAGGAGAGAGAAAGAAAGCAGGTAAGGCCGTCCGTCACGCGTCACGCGAGAGAGAGAGAGAGAGGGGTTTGAGGGGCAATTTGGTTCAGAAAAATTTGAAGGACTTTTTGGCTGTTTTGATAATGTTAGTCCTTAAAGATAGTTTTTATTTGGCTGTGGAACTAATTGGTCAAAGCATTTTCATTTTTGGGGGACTAGATAAACTTAAAAATAAGGCTCATTTAGTATGGAAAGAACATATTGATTAAAATCCATTTACGACCTGATTATACTCTACTGTCCTTTAATAAATGTCACGTTTTTCTTTTTTGTTTGTTTCAAAATAAATATTAAATTTTTAAATAAAGAAATAATTTTAGTCCAATTTATGAATTATACAACCAATGCACAAACATATAAAGCACAATTTTTTTTAATAAATATTGACAAGTCAAATACGACATATATATTGAATAACTAGGAGTGATAAATAGATGACTTTCAATCTTAATGTAAAATAAATGTCAAAGCTTATCAGTGATTGTAAATGAAATATGTCAATAAGAAGAAATCAATCAAATATATGTTAATAAATGAGTGATGCACCAACTTTTTTTCCTTTTTAGAACAAAATAGTGGTACAATTTAAGAAAATATTGTAGCTTTAATTATGACATTATTTTTATTTTTGCCTTTTGGCATGCTAGAATCCATCACTTTTTAGCCATTATAACAATAAAGGGGGTAGGTGAACAGCCCAAACACAAAATCTGGGGAGAAACGCGTTTCTCCGTAATTTACGGAGAAACGGGTTCGTCTCCCCTGCCTCCCCCGAATTTTCAAACCCAAATCCCGAATTTTCAAACCCAAATCAAGAACTCCAATGGACTCACCTACTACGCCGGCCTCGCCTCCAAGCTCGCTCAAGACGGGAAGTTCCAAGATTTCATAGATCGGTGAATGTGTTGGTGATGGGCGATTGACGTTGCTGGGGTTGAGAAACAGGGGACGGCGAGCGTGGATTGAAGGGAAATTGGGTCACCGGCGATTAGGTTTTGAACGGGGAAGAGGTCGCCGGTGTATGGGCTTTGTGAGAGAGGACGAGGGAGATGGCGGCAATGGTGAGGGTCTTTGCGGTTAGTGAGAGAGTGGAACGTTTAGTGAGAGAGAGAGAGTCTTTCCGTGTTGTTTCCGTGTCTTTTGTTGTTTCTGGCTATCAAATATAATGTTTCTGGCTATCAAATATAATGCTTCTGGATATAAATTAAAAAGGTTTTGGATTCTGAATATCAATTAAAATGCTTCTGGATATTAATTATAAAGCTTCTGGATATCAATTATAAAGCTTCTGGATATCCAGAACTCTTTGAAAAGATATCCAGAACTATATGTAAGTGATATCCAGAAGTTTAAAATTGGCTTCTGGATATAAGTTTTAAGGCTTCTGGATATCCATATTCAATGTTCTGGATATCCAGAACCTTGTGAAAGTGATATCCGTGATCGTAAATTTGGTCTTGCCTTGGATTTGGTCTCAAATATTTTTTCTGGATATCCATCTCAAAGATTCTGGATATCAATCCTAAAGCTTCTGGATATCCAGAAACCCGTTTCTCCATAACTTATGGAGAAACGCGTTTCTCAGCAGACGCACTCCAGCCCAAAACACGGTTAGGGTAAAAGTACTCTCTATAAATACAAACAAACTATCCTAAACCGATTCCCTATCATAAATTTCGTCGACTTCTCTTTAGTCACTCCTAATTGATGATACACAAATCTCGAATTTATGCCTTTCCCAGCATATTTCTTGTAAGTGAGTTTGTTTTTCCGCTTGCAAAAAAAAATGTTGTTCAGTGATCAGAGAATTGTTCTTTAACTAACATTTCTTTTCTAATTACTTATTTTTCATACCTCGCCTTTTGACATGCATAGTAATTTCGTGATATGGGAGCGCCGGAAAGCTATCAAAGTTAACAAAAGGGGATGGATCGTTGTTCGTGGTATATCAAATATTAAGAGGTTAGAAATCACTACCAATTCCCCACCTTTGCTTGTTATTGATATATTAAATTACAACTCATTTCATCCATTGTTTGATTGATCTAAAGCTTCTTATTCATTTTCATACTGAAGATGGATTTAGCCATTTAGGGCAGGAATTTAGTTAACCACAAATGTTGTAGAATATTCGATGCTAGTTATATGTTTTGTGCTTTGTAAATCATTAGATGTGGTCCAAAACTATTTACAATTTTCATATAAATCATAGGCAAAGGAAAAAGGAAAGAAATAGAAATTTTAAAGATAATGACCAGCCAAAAGATGCATGCTAATTAGTTTACAAAAATGGAGCTTATATCCATATTCCATTAAATTATCAAAATCTACAGATCTTTCCTTTTTTTACTAGTTATTAATGTATTAGGTTCTAGATTTATGTTTAAAAGCTGATAAATTGAATCATTAGAGGATTAAAGGTTAAAATGTTTCCATTTACATTATCATTTGTATATTTCTCTGATAGGGATAACATCCGAGAATGATGTGTATGATCAAAAGATGGCTGCATTGGAGAATATTAATCTAACCAGCCTACTCCAATTTCCGGTGCCCCCGCCTTTCTCTTAGTGGTATGTCGCCCCAACTGACGCGAGAATGATGTGTATGGTCAAGAGATGGCTGCATTAGAGAATATTTATCTAACCATCCTCCTCAAATTTCTGGAGCCCCCACCTTTCTCTAAGTGGTATGCCTCCCCAACTGATGCATCAACCAGTAAATAATCGTAATGATTTACCGATGTGGTGATATCCTGAAGTGAGAAGTTACGTACACATAAGGACATGTCGAAGCTTGAACCCTTCTTATATTCTCTTGTTGTGGCTTGTTGAGGAGGCGCGTTATCAAGAAATTGTTGTTGTTGTTGTTGTTGTTGTTGTTGTGATTGTTTGTGTGTCATTTGTAGGACACTAGTTTTGTTCTATTAAATTGTAAATGTGCTATAATGTAATGGAGGCTTTGTTATCAAGAAATTGTTGTTGTTGTTGTTGTTGTTGTTGTCGTTGTTGTTGTGCGGCACTTGTAGAAGACTGGTTTTGTTCCATTAAATCGTACGTGTGCTGTAATGTAATGGACATTTTTTTGAAGCCATGTAATGGAGGTTTTTATCTTTCTTAAACTCTTCTATCTTATTTGATATGTGCAATCTCACTAGACATCCCTATCCTATGTTTACTAGTTATCAAGTTCAATTCTCTCCAAACTAGTTTTGTTTTGTTTCCCGGCATAGAAGAAATGTTGAAATAGACTTGGTTATACACCTTACGTCTTTATTTCTTTAGAAAATGTTCATGAGCAGGACGGGGAGTGATGGTAATTCACATTTTTATCCTGTATAATTTTGGGTGACTAACCTTAGAAAATGTAAGAAATTCACCCGCCACCGTTGAAGCGGGAGAGGCTAAGACTTTTTTCGCAACTATTGAAATAATAGGATAAATTTCTTTCCTTCTTGACCACCATTGTAAAACATCAAATTCATTTGAATTTGGGTCTTGATTTAATTCAAAGTTGGTAGTGAAGTATGTTTCTAACTCCACAAAATTGTTTGATGATGATGAAGATGAACCTCGAGAAGGATCACGTTTTTTACTATACAAATTTGCAAAAAAAACTATATGGATCCCCACTAATAAAAGTTTGTTAAGAAGTAAAGGAAGCATCTTCATGTTGTTGGCTTTGAAAAGATTTTCCATATAAGCCATTATACTCATTAAAAAGATTAATCAAATCATTTTTTGTATTTTGAATAATAATTGACGGAAGTTCATCACCACCGTCAACATCGGGATATAGCTTCATATAATAATAATCTACAATGCACTCTAAATCATCTAATTTAACTCGGGGATCTAATAATTTTGCAACCAAGAAGAGAAACGGAATAGTGTCAAAATATTTAAGCCACTTTTGTCTCATGGAAACAATCAATTCTTTTAAAATATGGCATTGTCTTAAATTGTCAAAACAAGTAACAATTGCAACACAATGCTCAAGCACCATAACGGAAGTTGGATAATAAACTCCCGAAAAAGTCAAAGTAGCGGTATTGAAAATCTTTAATAATTCACATAAATTAGTGTGCATGCATTCCATTGATAAGCAAGTAGACGTTCATTATAGCCAATTGACATAAAAAAAATTGCATTAGGAGATCTTTGTAAGCAAAACAATCGGTTAACATTTTGTAGGTGAAATTTCACCTAGTTGGAACATCGAAAGTAAAAATATTTGTCCGCCACACCTTTACTTCTTAAAAGTCTTACCCATTTTTTTGTATTAGAATTTTTTTTAGAAATAAATTGAATACATTGTCTAATTGGCTTAACATAAACCTCTAATGCATCCAAACCATCTCTAACATATAAGTTAATAATACGACATAAACATCTAATATGAAAAAACTTACCCCAAAGTGAGGGTTGACAAACGGTAATTAAGTCGGGTAAACTAGACGTATTAGCACTTGCGTTGTCATATGAAATAGTAAATATTTTATTTAAAATACCATACTAAACAAGAATCTCAAGTAATTTTGCACAAATATTTTTCATGGAATGCGGTGGCTCAAAATCTTTGTAAGAAATTAATCTTTTTTTGATAGTCCATGAATTATCTATCCAATGGCAAGTAACATCCAAATAAGTATTTATTTGCCAATGATCACTCCAACCATCGGCACAAATTGAAACTTTATTTTCTAAAATTGATAAAACATCAATTAAATCTTTTTTATATTTTTTCACCACTCTAGTAATATCACGTATATTTTTTCACCACTCTAGTAATATCACGTACGAGATTCGTACGTGGTACTCTCGTGGCGGCGGGATTTAAAGAGAGTTGAACAAAATTTTCATAAAAATCGTCATCCGCAAAATTAAAAGGAAGGCCTTTAACGCAAACTAATTTGACTAGTTCATCGCTATAAACCCACTTATCAAATTTAAAAAGGACGGAAGACGAACCTTGTGCACCCGAACCCGAACTATGTTGATATTGTAATTGAGTTTGGGTAGTGGAAATGCCAAGTTTCTCGAGATCTTTTGACGCCGTATGCCCGTTGAGCGTCCCATGCCCTCCGCCTCTTTTGAATGAGTAAGACGTGGAACAATAATTGCAAAATACTCGAAGATTATAATCATCATCGGGAGTAATTTTTTCATTTCGTGAAATGAATGGCGAAAGTATCGGATGTAGGCTCTCTTTCTCTAAGAGGTTGTCCCCGACCCCGACCACCTCCCCTAGTAGCTTGGCCCCCCTACCCCTCCTACTACCATCACTTTCAATTTCAAAAGATTCTTCTTCCTCACTTTGTTGGGTAGTATTTGGATTTTATAATCAAAAACATCGTTGGGGAAGGAAGAACCAACCTATGACTTGCCTAAATTGTTTCTTCTTTGATTTTCAGTCATTTGTGTAAGATAAAATGAAGTTTTGAAACAAAATGGAGCTTAAAAATGGATGAAAATGAAGAAAAACACTAATTTCGTTAGAAAATTAACTGAAAATGAGGTAATATTTAACTGGAAATCGGATGAGAGTAAGAGAAAGGGGGAGGGGGAGGTGATGTATATAGTTAGTTTTAATTAGTCAAAAAGTTTTTTTTTTGTTAAATTCGTTTGGACCGTTACTAACTGGAAAGTGGAAAGGGGGAGGGGGGACAGTCAAGGTAGGCGGCCAGGCGCTGGAAGAGGAAGACAGGAAGTAGCCGTTGAACGGTTGAAGATGTAGCCGTTGGGAGGCCCAGGCCCAACGGTCAGCCAGCCCAGCCAGGCGCCCACTCTCCCAGCCGGCCATCCCAAGTCGGAATGTCCCAATGTCCCATCCCATCCCAACGGTCATATGACCGGTTATAACTTGAAATTTTGAATGATTCTAAACCGGTTAAATCGGCGGTTAACCATCGGTTTTAACCGACGGTTAACCGTCGGTTTTAATCAGCGGTTGATCGGTTTTCAAAAAACTCCAACCGTAATCGGACCTTGAAAAATCCGGTTTCGGTTAAACCGGTCTGGTTAACCGCGTTGATCAGTTTATTGGCGATTTTGATCGGTTAAAAATCGGCCGGTTAGCGTGTCCGATTCGATTTTTGGCCATGTCTATGCTTGGTGACCAAGAACCTTCGATTCCGACATAGTAGTAACACTATTTACCTACTTGGAAAATAGACTTGGTTATATACCTTAGGTCATTATTTCTTTTAGCTCAAGTGTTCAATATTTTCTTTATGAAAAATCATTGTATAGGTAGCAGATTAAGCTATATTAATAGTTAATAATCTTTCTTTTACTATAATTTTGAGTCTATATCGTTGCCCTAGACATGAACCAACCTGCTTAGAAGGTTAGTTTGGGTTAAGTTGTGCAAATGCCGGAAGTAAATAGGGGCAGTTACCAATTGCTCTCTAATTCTAATGAATTCAACCAACTAATCCATGAAATATGGGAATCTACCATCAGGTCCTTCCATTGTAAATGGTCACACATGCCCTTGATTGATGTGACAAAATTACACAAATGCCACCGCTTAAGTGACGTGGACGCATGTGGTCCATTCCCCATCTCCCCCTCTGCACTTTCTTTCGTTCTCTTTCTTTTTTTTTCCCCTAAGATCTAGAAATCAAAAAAAAAATCTGAAACCACCGGTGTGTTCGTATCGTCAATACGAATCAAACTAGTAGCATCAACATATAATCTGAAGCAAATTTCAAAAGTTCACAGTTTTTACAAAGTTCACAATTGTTTTTGTTAAGTTCACAGTTATTTTTTACATTTGTTCTAATAACAATTAAGATAAGTTTACAGTTGGTTTAGCTAAATTCATAATTTATGCATGAAAATGACTATTATTTACTTAATTCACAGATTTTTTTAGTTAAGTTCACAGTTGTTTTAGTTAAATTCATAGTTGTTTTTAGTCTTTTATAGCCTTTATTTTTGCAATTTTATGAGATTATTTGAACTATTTGTTAAGTTCACTGTAGTTTTTTGTTAAGTTCACAGTTGTTTTAGTCCTTTATGGCCTCTATTTTTGCAATTTTATGAGATTATTTGACATATTTGTTACATTCACAGTTGTTTTTACTTAAGTTCACTGTTTTTTTTTTTTTTGTTAAGTTCATAGTTGTTTTAGTACTTTATGGCCTCTATTTTTGCAATTTTATGAGATTATTTGACATATTTGTTAAGTTCACAGTTGTTTTAATCCTTTATGGCCTCTATTTTTGCAATTTTATGAGATTATTTGACATATTTGTTAAGTTCACAGCTGTTTTTAATTAAGTTCACAGTTGTTTTAGTTAAGTTCACAGTTGTTTTTAGAATTTTATAGTCTTTATTTTTGAAATTTTATGAGATTATTTGACCTATTTGTTAAGTTCAATGTTGTTTTTTGTTAAGTTCACAGTTGTTTTAGTCCTTTATGACTCTATTTTTGTAATTTTATGAGATTATTTGACATATTTATTATGTTCACAGTTGTTTTTACTTAAGTTCGCTGTTGTTTTTTTGTTAAGTTCACAGTTGTTTTAGTTCTTTATGACCTCTATTTTTGCAATTTTATGAGATTATTTGACATATTTGTTATGTTCACAATTGTTTTTACTTAAATTCACTTGTAACTTTTTACTCATTTTCTAATATTTTCTTAATAAGTTTGTAAACTCTTGATATCTTGATGTGAGACGGACGGAGAAATAATTAAATTTTATAAATACCAGAAATAGAGCTAAGGCTAAAAATGGCAGCATACTGATTGTCCACGTGTTGCTATATCTGATTGATGCTTTATTAGATTGTTATGCTTTGAATTTGATAATTTATATGGATGATTCAAATCTTGTCAATATCTTAGTCCATTATTAGTAACTTAGTGTCACTGTTTCCTGTTATTTACGCTCCATGCTTCGTGTTTTGGAGATTTAGTTTTCGAACATCTTGAAAACGAATTTCGTTTGATTTTCTTCCTTTGCCTCTTTGGTTTGATAGTATTTGATAAGCAACATCGTTTCAAAGCTCCCTCTTGTCTAAGAGACCAGAGAAATTATACTCGGATCAAACATTCGTAGAAGAATATATCCGAGAAATCGCAATCTAGCTAGTTTCTTGCCAAAGATTATGACAAGGGTGTTGGATGATATAATTCAGACAAGCAATAGATTCCTCAATTCAGATTACTCAGGAGCTTGAATTTTTAGAGAGGTGGAGCTTCTCTCTCTAGGATGTCAACGACTAGCTTGAGGAAATTGACATGGAAATCTCCCTTGACAATTCACCGACTACAGAATCCTATGTGGACATTTCCATGGAAGCCCCTTATGTATCAAAAACTAGCATGTTGTCAGTTGTGGAATGATTTTGTCACGAATTGTGGAGTTCAAGCCGGAATTAATCTAGATCTGGCCGAAATTAATCGTGGAATTTCCAGATCTGGCCGAAATTTCTTTGGTCCGATGAAGGGAGGGTGGCCGGAGATACGAAGGGAAGTGGTGGCCGGAGAGTGAGAGAGAGATGGTCGCCGGAGGAGGGGAGACGGTCGCTGGAGCAGAGGATACAGTCACCGAAATAGGGGGAGATGGTCACCAGAGGTGAGAAGGAAGAGGTCGCCGGAGGGGAAGGGGAAGGGTCGTCGGAAGAATGGTAGAGAGAGAAAGTGAGAGAAGAGAGAGAGAGAGGGGATGGTTTTTTGGATCTGTCATGTATGCCATGATTTGTACTAGACTCGACGTCTCGTATGCTATAAGCATGATGAGTCGATACCAATCTGATCCTGTTGAGAACCAATGGATGGCAGTCAAGATGATCCTAAGTACTTAAGAAGAACTAAGGATACGTTCTTGGGATTTGAAAGATTGGAAGTTAATCTTGTTGTAAGGGTTACAAAGTTGCTAGCTTCCAAACTGACAAAGTTATTTTAAAATCGCAATTAGGATTTGTGTTTGTGCTTATTAGAGGTGCAATTTTGATTGGAAGAGTTCCAAGCAGAAATTGTAGCCGATTCTACTACTAAGGCCATATTTTAGCAACATATGATGTAGCTGAAAGAGGCAGTTTGGATCAAAAGTTCATTTAGTGTTTTGGAAACACTTCAAGTGTTTTTCCAAGTATCACTAATCCGTGGAACTTTGTTGTGATAATTATGGTGTCATTTGTGCAAACAATGGAACCAAAATCACAACGGTGATCCAAACACTCACTTAGACGTTCTTCGAGGAATTCATAAAGAATGAGAAGACGTTAAGATATACAAAATATCAACCGATGATGACATAAGGGATTCACTTACAAAGACCCTCGCATAGGCAGAAGCATGGTGGGCATGTTAGATCCATGAGTATTCGATACATAAATGGAGCCTAGTGCAAGTGGGAGACTGTTGGTGTAATGCCCTAGGCTTTAGTTATGTTTAACTGAAAACCGTTATGTATCATGTTTATCGTTTATGTTTATTATTTGATTATTATATAGTTTGCATATTTATTGTAATAATCTCCGTCCCTAATTATTAAGAGAATAATTAGTATAATTGTCAATGGATAATCATATGATGATTAGAGATGCACATTGAAATTATGGGTACTTGTTAGAGAACAAGTGACTGGACTTGACCCGTATGAGATTTATGTCATGGTCAAATGTCATAATTAAATCTCATATGATCACTTCATTTAGTCCCTAGACCTGAGATTATCATGACCTTACATATGATGAAAGTTATGTTTGATTTTAGTCAAACGGTATCTTAACACGATATCTATAAAGGCTATCTTTGGCATGATCGGATTCATGATGGGAATGATGATAAGTCAAGATGGAATTTGTCCCTCGGAAGAGAGATGTTTTGCTTGGGCCCCTCGATGAGTGATAATGATGAAAGCGTGTGGCCACACCCCAATATGATTGGACTATCATTATACTCAAGATCGAGAAAGCATTGAACAAATACAAGTTGATGTGGACCATGACTTGTGTTCAATATAACATCGTGAGACAAAGGGAGAAATGGAAGTGTACAATTGGAAACGTGAACTCTTACGTTGTGTTATTTGGGTAGACATAATGGCTTGCTAGAGTCCGCTTATGTCTTATGAGGGTCGATATGATCGGACTCATTGCCAACATAATACAATCATATTGGGTCACATACAAATAGAATGAATTGGTTGAACAAAAGGAAGAATGATTGAAAGTTTCTGTAAACTGGCTAAGTATGTCACGCGACATAACTAGCCACTGGCTAAATATGTCACGCGACATAACTAGCCACCAGACGCGGATTGACAGCCTGGTCTCCTAATTCGATTAGGAAACATATTAATGCTAATGTAGTATAAATATGAGAGGTCTGTCAACTCTAATGGTCTAGCCGAATTTTTCAATAGAAATTCACAATCAAAAGTCCTCTCAATATTCTTCCATAAGTTTTAGGAATCTAGCAATTCCCAACCCGAGAATCGTTCTCGACATTCATATTTGTGTGGATTACCAAAAGAGGGTCTTAATTTTGTTCAAACAAATCAAAGACCTAGAGTTCAAATCTGAAGATCCAAAGGAGTTGAAGATTCGAAGATTTGAAGATCAAAAGTTTGTGATTACGAATCACATAATTATCCATTTGATAGCTCAAGACCGGAAAGCAATTTAGGTTGGTAAATTCTATCTCATAGCAATTCAATTTAATTGTATAGAACGGATCTTAGGGCTTGGGTTTTGTGTTAATTTTATGCTTAATTCCGCTGCGCATTGATCCATAAAACCCAACACCGTTAACCGGATAACCGTAACCATTAGTACACGGTTAACAGTTAGGTTACGGTTAAGACTTAACGGTCTTTTTAACCGGCGGTTATAACCGTTAACCGGCGGTTATAACCGTTTGGACACGTCTAGACTAAGAAGTATTATCTTGTTGCAGTAATCCATTTCTTTTGCGTTTCTCTTGAGATATCTCTTTCCCTATTCCCCTTTACCCTTGTGAGGTTAGGTTTGGAGATGGTCACATGAGGTCCAGCAGGAGTAAATTTATATAAATTATGAAATAATCTAAACACATGGTATCTCATTTATGATCATCAGCCAATCCTGATTAATTGAGTTGAATTATGGGCCAATTCATTTGCAGGTATAACTTTATCATGTGTTACCAGTATCAAAACAATTAACAACTTTTTTATCCATCACCTTACTAGGAATTAACTCTTCAATTCTAAAGTTTAGGTAGAGGCGTAGAGCAGTTTTATGTTAAACTGGATTGTATCATATGTTGGTGCATATATGCAAGGATGTTGCTGTAATTGCAATTATATAGAGTATTGACTCATTAAAAAGCTTGGAGGAGATCATTCAAGCATCAGATGGAGCTATGGTACTCTGAGTGGAAGTGGGCGTAGGGTTGGTCGTGGTGGTAACAACACCCAAAGTCGTAAAAGCGGCATCTAAATGTGACTTGTTTTAATTTGGTTTGGACCAGTAATAACACAAGCATCAGATGGAGCTATGGTACTTTGTAATGCTATATTGTTTTGGGATTGTAAGTAGAAGTTTTTTTTGATTTGTAATATGATATATTGTTTTACGATTGTATGTAGAAGTTTTATTTGGTTTGTAAGATATTGTTTTGGGATTTTTTAAATATTTTGTATGTTGTTTGGATTGGGAATGTTGTTATGTTACAGATTTAGGTTGTTTTTTAAATTTTCTATTTTATTTTCCTATTCGCATCATTTTACTCATGAAAATTTTCATGGGTAATATTTTCATTACATAATAAAGTAATTTCCGTGGGTAATATTTTCATTACATAATAAACTCCTTACCCACGAAAACTTTCATTGGTAATTTTGACATCACCCACCGAAAGTTTCGTGGGTTATATAATTTTGACATTACCCACGGATATTTTCATGGGTAATATTTACATTAAATAATAAAAACTTTACCCACGAAAATATCCGTGAGTAAGTTATACTAATTAGCAACGGATAATTTCGTAAGCTCCGGTGAAGTAACCGACCGGCGACCGGATATATAATTTACGTGGGAATTTATCCCCATTTTCTGACGGATATTTTTATTTATTTGACTAAATTTCCGAGGTTATTACCCACTGATATATCTGTGGGTATTATCAACAAAAATTTACGCACGGAGATCCTACAGACATATTATGTCAATAAATCATTATTACCCACGGAATTGGAAAATTACCCACTAAAAATTTCGTGGGTAAACAACCAGTTTCTATCACTATGATGTTAATATGATTAATTATCATTTTTAGAGTGCACGACACTTAATTATCATTTTTTGAGTGAGCGACATTTATTCATCGTTTTTATAATGAATGACACTCAATCATCATTTTTATAGTGAACGACACTCAATCATTGTTTTTAGAGTGAACAACACTTAATTATTTAGAAGATGAAAATAATGTTAATATAGTTGTGTGGTGGCTGAACCATCACATATAGTGGTGGCCGAAATATGTGAAGGAGAGACAATTCCTGCTAAAGAGAAAGGGCCAAAAGAGATTATTTTTTTTTTGATAAAAGCTTAGTACCTTAGCTGATAATGGATTGGTAGACGAACTATGGTCTTTGTCATTGGAGAGTTGATGTATTCTTTTGATTATCAATGATACCAAATGGAGTAAACATTAAAGGTTAGTTTACCATGTCATAACTTACTCAATCAAAGAAAGAATGTGACAATGGTTATTCAAATTATAGACATGATTTCAATGTCGAAATCCTTCTATGATACCATGATAAAATATGGAGAGCAAAAATATATTATGCATTAATTTTGTCTCAAAAGTTAACATAAGCCAAAGGACTGATATTTATACGCAAATCATATGAATCCTAATTTTATCAGGATTCTGACAAATCTCCTTATTCTAATAGTAAATATAATTATAATTGAAAATACTCCTAACTAAGGTAATTCTGCTAAGTTGGCTCAATACCAACTTAGGTAATTAAATGCTTTCTTTCCTTGGGAATATCTCTCAATATCCTAACAATATTTTGTAAATATAATTGATGAAATCGTTGCAAAAGAAAAAACTATTGAATTTCAGGGGTTGATAATGTAACTTTTAGTTAATGCATTCAGGCCTCTTCATAATATTTTTAAAAGATGTGGATAAAAATTATTTAAAATATATGATTGGAGATAGATGTTACATCAAAGAGTTACATAACATTTCTCGTTAAGGGTATCGAGAACGTAAATTACCAATCATACCTCTTCTCCCATATGTTTCCGGTGGTAGCGTACTTTAAGAAATAGAAGCCATCAACACTCGCTCTCCATACGCAGATGTCGCGTGGAGATTTCATCCCTTTTGCTTTACAATCATCTCCCATTTTTGGATAAAAGACATTAAAAGCCTTATATCTCATATTCCACCAAAATTGGCACATACATATTCGCTTGTCAAAAGGAAATTTTAGAACGGCTAATTCAATATAATTTCCATCGGTGATATTGAAACAACCGTAAGGACTACCATCCTTAAAACAACACAACTTCAAGTCAGTATCAGGAAGGTTATCTATTATATAAATTGAATTTGTAGCAGTAACTGTTGTGGTGGAAACACAAATTTCAAATAAAATTAACACGCGAATGAAATTTCCAAATGAGTGATTCATAATTTGTAGGAGAAGATCAAATAAGATATTTCCCTTTACCTTCAATATGATTTTACTTAGATAACACAAAAACCTATAAATAACAAAAATTACTTTGTGGGGAAAACTTAGACAACACGGTATATCTTTAATATTCAATCAAGATTACCAAAATATAATTACGAGGAGAGCCTTTCACAAATGTAAGAAAAATATTGTATGAATATGTGAGATAAAATATGTCATCTATGATGTATTTTCATTTTAACATGATCACAAAAATCATACTCCCTCCGTCCCACCTTAGTGTAGACTAAGGTGGTGGACACAATAACTAAGGAATATTATTAAGATAATGAAAATGTGTGGTAGAAAATGAAGAGAGAGAATGAGTGGAGTGAATAGTAGGTTGGTTGAATAAATTGTATGGTGGAAAATGAAGAGAGAGAATGAGTGGATGGGGTAGGGAAAATAAAAAATAATAAAAAACTTTCTAATTTTGGCAGTCTACACTAAGGTGGGACGGACGAAAAAGGAAAGAAGTCTACACTAAGGTGGGACGGAGGGAGTATAAGTTTATTTTCGAAATTGAAAAGTACACTATTCAACTATTGAGTCATTTGAGTCCGGCATAAACAAGGGCTTCTTTCCACTGCTCACCCTAATTTAAATGACTCGTAATTGACTTTTGGTCTATAAATGTACATGTATTTAAAATTCTGTGTTCACTCTGTAATAACGTCTACAAATGTACATGTATTCATAATACTTTATTCACCTTGGAATAACAATTTCATTTTTAGTGGTTAAATTAAGTGAATTTTGGAAAAAAGAAAAATAGAACAAGATAATTATGCTTATGAAAATTCCAAAAATTGTTATTAGTATTAGAATTTCATTAAAATAATTAATATTTCCTACGTTTTTCATTAAAGTGAAATAAAATTAACCATTAGAAATTAATGGGGAAAATTATAAGACAGTCACTAAACTTTTACGAATTTCAAATGTCCTCACTCAAATTACTTTTTCTTAATGTCAATACAACTCCACCCGCGCGATGCACAAGAAAATTCTCCAAACTCTTACTTCCTTTATTCTCAAAATGTATGTTCATTTTTCAATATGGTAATTAAGATTGATGAAAATCTTTGTTAATTATTTATATTATTTTATTAGGGGCAAATTGCATTTTAGTTACCTGAGTTTGTCGAGATGTTTCAATTGGTTATCGAATTTACATTTGTAACAAGTTGGTTATTGAGTTTGTCATTTGTTGCAATTAGGTATATTTTTGGATGCCCAGTTAAAAAACTAATCAAGCATGAAACATGTGCCTTGCACGTGTCTTACTTAAGGGGTATTTTCATCTTTTCCATCGAATTTGACCCCCTTAATAATTTTAAGGGGGTTAGATGACATTTTCTAAAAATGAGGGGGAGTTAATGACCATACCCTTCCACACCACCACCACCACCACCATTATTCCCTCCAGTAACAACCATTTTCCGCCTCCTACCACCCTAACCATTACTATGCAACCACTTCCGCCGCCACCATCTGCACAACCACCGTGCCACCACCATCTCACCACCCCCAAACATCACCATCATCCTTCATCTACAAACACCACAAAAGCCACTCACACATAATAAACACCCAAATCTTCAATTTCATTTCATCACTGAATTTCTCCTTCATCACACCATGAAAAAAAAAAATTCAGATCTGAAATTTTTGCTGCCATTGACGCCCCTTTCCTCAACCCCACCCCAACACAGTCCTCCCATCCCTATATAAATCTTCGTCGATCACCTCCTTGTACAAATTTGACAGAGTAAACAACCATATACCCCATCCCATGGCAACAAACAACAACTTGGATTTTGTCCCTCTTTTAAATCAAACCAGATCTGGAAAGGGGGAGGCTGGGCGAAGTTGATGACGGCTGTGAATTGGAGACGGTGAAAGGGGCAGCAAGGTGACGGAGGGGTGGGTGACCGGAGACGGTGGCGTGGTGTGGCGTTGGAGGTGGTGAATGGTGGTAGCTGAAGGATGGAAAGGGATTGTTATGAAAAATGAAGAGAGAGGGAAAATGTGGGTTTGGGAGATGAAGAGATCAGAGAGAGAGAGAGAGAGGGGAAATGTGTTATTCTTCGATTGAAGATATTTTTAATTTATCTTTTTTATAATTTTTTATTCTTTATGTGTGGTTAACATATTTTAAAAATAAATTCCATCCAATTACAAAATTATTAACTTACAATTTTTTTTTATAAAAATTGAAACAAAAAATTATAAACTACCCATTTTTATATATATATATATATATATATATATATATATATATATATATATATATATATATATATATATATATATATATATATATATATATATATATATATATATATATATATATATATATATATATATAATTATTAAAAAAAGTTTACTTCAAATTTTAGAATATAAAAATAAAAAATTATTTTTTAAATGTGTGTAATATTTATATTTTGGACAAATTGCAATATGGTAACCTCTATTTGACTCACTTTTGCCAAGCTCTAGCAAAATGACAAAAATACCCCTTTAAATGTCACGTGCAAGGCACATGTTTCATTTTCGTTAGTTTTTTAACTGGGCATCCAAAAATATACCTAATTGCAACAAAATGACAAACTCAATAACCAACTTGTTACAAATGCAAATTCGATAACCAATTGAAATATCTCGACAAACTCAGGTAACTAAAATGCAATTTGCCATTTTATTAATTTAGTATAAACAACTTAATTTTCTATTAATAACAATATTTTCGCCGTGTATTTTAATTTTTAAAATTAAAAATATTCACTTATTTATTAAAATGCCATCAAACAAAATAAAAACATTGGGAAATATCTAAGCTAGCCCAAATGGTATACGGGTCGGGTTGGGTGGGCTTGATACAGGCGGGTTTCATGTTTGGCCATTCCCACTGCAATGTAATCATTATTTCCTAGGCGCTTCTGTGCGTGCATGTGTGTGTGTGTGTGAGTAGTGGAAAAAAAAAAGAGTTAGCTATTTTTATTCAAATATATTGTTATTACGAATACAATTTTAGATTTTTTATTTTTTTAATATGTTTTTAATGAAAATCTAAAACTTTTTATTGATAAAATATTATAAATATTATCAATGGCAAATTTTTATATTTGTATTATAATAATTAAATTAACTTAAAATTATATCTCAAAGTTCATTTTCAGTAACGATAAGAAATTGAAAACATATGGGACAGAAAAATGCCCAAGGCCCTCATCAGATATACGAGTTCTTACAGACTCACGAAGGGAAGTACATGCCGTTTGAACAAATCTAATAAGCGTCCTACTGCGAATATCTCGAACGCGATACTACAAAAATAAAACAGGTAATCACAACTCAGGTATGTAGCATACTAGCAAAACATATTTGAATGAACATTCTCAACAAATCAAGCATATGAATAACTGATCCATGTTTTAAATTAATTTAATTTTACAAAACAATTGTCAATTTAGGGCAAAATTAATTTCATTGGCAAAACCCCCAAGTCTGAATCCCTAGTTCCTAGGTTTAGCCGAATTACACCAAAATCATTGGGATGAATCGAAAATTTCAAACAAGAAGACTTACCCCGGGTTGAAGAACGATGTGGGAAGCATAACGATCTCTATGAGCACAAAACTCGTTCAGGTTGGACATAGGAGCATTAAGATGGCGCGAGTTCCTCTCCGTGGGTGTCATAGAAAAGTAACTGAGACTCAAGGAAGATAATGAAAGATTTGCCTTTGAATTTGGTGGACAAAGCTTGAAGGTCACCTAGAGTTTTCTCCTTTCTCCCTTCTCTCTCGACTGAAGAACTACAACAATGACAACAGTCTGATTGAACTTCGTCTGTTTAGAACATACTGTGGCGAAAGTCCAGTCTTCGCGGCGCCATTGGGCTAAATTAACAAGAGTCCATGCAGCCCCTTTTGCCCAATCCAAACCTTTTCAGCAGTTTGACCATTCTGCCCTTATAATCTTTGCCTCTACCTGTCTTTTATTCTAATGTTGGACACCATTCACCGATCTACCTCATTTCAAAATCCAGTCGTCAATCGTAAGCCCGAGCCACCACATTTCAAAACCCGGTCATCAATCGTAAGTCCGATCCACCTCATTTTAAAGCTCAACCGTTAATTGCAAGCTTGTTTTACTATCAAATTTGGCCATCTCACCATGAGTCAAAAAAAATTCCCAGTAAAAGACTACCTAAATGGATACAAGGTCGAACAAGACATCAAAGTCAACAATCCCTAGCAAGGAACTAATTCGAAAACTATACCACACCTTAAGAAAATTAAGATCAAGGTTCAAAAGCCTCAATGTCATTAGGTTAGATGCCACAAAATATTCTTCTTTAGGTTTAGACGCCTAGATCATCAATGTATCCACTTTAGATTTAGATGCCTGGATCAACAATGTCATTTAGGTTTGGACGCTTAGATCAACAATGTCTTCCAATCCAAAATTAATTCAAACGAGATGCCTTCAAAATGACCTCATTTTGTCAGGAAGCCTTCAAAATGTCCTCATTTGGTCGAGACGCCTTTAAAATGTCCTCATTCGAACGAGATGCTTTCAAAATATCATCATTCGGTCGACACGCCTTTAAAATTTCCTCATTTTGTCAAGAAGCCTTCAAAATGTCCACATTCGGTCAAGACGCCTTCAAAATGTCCTCATTTGTACTAGATACTTTCAAAATGTCCTCATTTGGTCGAGACAACTTCAAATTGTCGTCATTAGGGCGAGACACCCTCTAATGTCCTCATCATCTCCACATAATTTCCTTTTATATCCCATTCTCTACTCGAACTACGATCAACTTGATTCCCATTCACGATACATATAAATCCTTCGAATAGGTCTAGGCACCCGACCACTTTGGTCACAACCCTTACGACTCCTCTGAAGTCCGTTCCTCCCACCTCGGAAACTCGCTAAACCGGGATTCTAATTTTTATCATCAACCCCACTTGGTCACAAGTACCATTGCGGAGGGGCTCTGTAAGTACCCCAATCTGGCTCGCAACTCCTCCGAATGCACAAAATGAGCATATGTGGACTTCTCAGCGATAATAAAAAGTTAAGGGTCTTCCAGGAATTAGTATGATCACTTTAAGCAAGGAAGGTTCATTCTGACGTAAGAATTCTCAAAAGGACCTTGCTCGAATAAAAAAAAGTGATATAATCTTATCCCGACAGCTTCTAGAAGCAGTTGGGCGGCTAGGGTTTGCCTGACGCCTTTGTTCACCTGAAAGGTAGTCCGTACGACCTCTTTTGGTAGCTTAGAAATTCTATAAATATAACCCTTTACCCATTTTGGGTATCCTTTTAGACACATCGGGGAAACTCTGCCCAAATTTAGACTCACACTCTCTCTCGTACTAACTTATACACAAAATACCCAATCTCTCTCTTACGCCAAATCAAATCCCATGGATGCATTTAGATGAATACTTAGCTCAAGTCACAAATCAAAGAAGATAGAAGTGAACCTTGGTTAGCTAAATCATTAGTAAACTCTCTTTCTCCCTTTACTCTCTTTACTGTAATGTCATTACTTTAAATTACTACTTGATCTTGCTATATTGAAATGCTTTAATGTAAACTTGTTATTATTGACTTTTTAATGGTAAAATCACACATGATATCAATTGGGTTCTCTCCAAAGTAGAGCATACAACCATTGATTTGGTATTCTAAGTATGTTTGAGGGTTAAAATCATGAGGTTGATGTGATTTCTTATTTCAATCTCTTCATTGAATCACTTAATATAATTTGATTTTATATGTTTATTGTTTCATTTCCATACCTTTAATCTACACATGTTATCAATTGAACCCTCATTCCCGTGAGAACATACAATCAAGATCTACTTGAAAAACATTTATGTTTTAGAAAAAAGGCTAAGAGATTGATGTGTTATGTGTGATAATCTAGATCTGCTTTTCTCTCAGTTTATTTCTTCTTTCTGTTCTAATTTGGCATATTTAGACTGAGAGGCAAAAGGAGCCTCGTAGATACGAGACTCCTTTTGCCTTTAATTAGCTTATTTTGACCAAAACACACACACACACACACATTTATTCGTAGATACGAGACACCTCAGGGGAACTCTTGATACTATTCCAAGGTGTAAAGCGACATTCGAACTCATATCTTATATTAAAAGTCATTTTCCAAAGTTTTGGCTAACAAAACCAATGTGACGACTCTCTTTGACACTATTTTGCTCTGTCCCACTTTAATAAACTTTTTCCAAATTACCCATGCGATCGGCGCATTGAATCAGGACACTTTCACATGTGTGAATGATTATGATATAAATAAATAAAACTACAATTTCACATTGATAGTACTTTTTTATTCTCATAATTGAGCCTTTAGTAAACTCGTAATCTAAATGAAATGCTAAAATATCAGAACTAACACACTAATATCTTACATGCTCATAAATACTATATTTAGATTCACTAAATTTGCTCCATATAACTGTTATTTTTATAATCTGAATGTAATTCCATTTTATGTTCTCTTCTTTTTGGGAAATGGCACATTAGTGCCTTTAAGTTTTACGGGAGTTGCTGTGTAACTATTAACGTATCAATTTTGACAATTTCAGTCTTAATGTTCATATTTTGGGGCAATGTGGAGCGTTTTTAGATGAAATTACAGAAATAGACAGAAAATTATGGTGAAAGTTTTGGACCATATGAAGAATCAATTCCTCACAACCTTTCCAAAACAGTACTCAAAGGACGATGATTCAATGAAAAGTGTGTCATCTCATGGATCTATGGAGTCCATTAATACTTTTAATTGTCTAGCAGGCGAGACTCAGCCAGAGGAGCCGACCTAAGAAGACATCTGGGATTCACTAATCGAGGCTATAGCTCAGCAATCTCGAGCTTCAAAGGGGAAAGCCCCAGCAAAAGATTAAATGGCTAGCAATCCAGTCAAACAATCTTTTGAAAAATTTAATAAATTAGAGAAAAAGCTCCTAAAGGAGATTAAGGAGCTTGAAGAAGAAATAAAGGAATAAAAAAGAAAAAATAATAATGCATGAACCAATCTAGTCACTGCACTAGATAATTTACTGTGGTAAAAAAGACAGAGGCTCAAACTCAACCTACTGAGGATAAGGTTGCAACGCTTCAAAAATATCACAGGGTGAATGACAGTAAGGACCGCACTCAATCATGTCGGCAAATGAAGACAATGGACTTTTAAGCAATAACGTTTGCTTTAGATAGCAAGAATCTTGCTTTAATAAAGTAAAAGTAAAGTAGTTTGTTTTCTTGTAATGAAGTCATTATTGACAGTGCCGATGGGGCCCAATGTGTACCCGGCTTCAATAATGTCTGCTACTTTTGTAAAAGTTGGTTTGTTTTTATTTCTTTTGTAAAAGTTTGTTGTCCTGACTTGTTTGGACAAGAATTTCCTCTCCCTATATAAGGAGAGTTTATCTTCAGTTGTAACTACGCATTTCTTTTGAAATAGAAAGAATTTTTCTTTCAAACTCTCTCTCTCTCTAGCTTTCTCACATAAATTAATACACAGTCTCTCTCACAAACTATCTTCAACAAAAGTGGTATCAGAGCCTTCTTTCAATCTGGCATCTTTAAGCTGAGTGAGGCAGCATTTCGAAGGATCAACACTATGTTCCCCCGAGTTCCATAAGAGGCATATTTTTCTCGCGACGAACTCAATATCCTGATGAAAGAGCCCCTTACATTGTTCCTAAGCTTCGGGGATATCATCTGGCTTCAATTCTCCATTCTTTGCCAATTTGATTTCTAAATACAGTATAGCCGTATCCTTTGCTATATTAGCATAATAGTCTGAAATATAATTTAGACTTCCCAAAAATCTTTGTAATTGTTTTGTATCATTTATGACATCAGGGAATTTTGAAGCAAATTCAATACTTCTATCTATAGGAATAATTTTTCCTTGATCAATATTATGACCTAAAAATCTAACTTGAGTTTGAAATAATTTCATCTTGGGTGCAGATATTACTAACACATTATGAATTATCAGATTTTTAAATATTTTTAAATGTTTAATATGTTGATCAATTGTTTTAGAAAATACTAAAACATCATCAATATAAACAATTATAAATTTTGTGTATGAATTAAAAATATCATTCATTATATTCTGAAATTCAGAAGGAGCATTTTTTAATCCAAAGGGCATTACATTCCATTCATAGTGCCCAAAGGGAACTGTAAAAGCAGTTTTATACCTATCAGATTCATTAATTTGAATCTACCAATATCCAGATTTCATGTCGAATTTCGAAAAGATTAAAGCATCATTCAATCTATCGAATAAATCCTTTTTATTAGGAATTGGATATCGAATCCATTTCAACACTTTATTAAGTGGTTTATAACTTATGGACTTTTCTATTGTGTGCCCATGGGTGCATGATAAGGATTAAAGATTCTCTTGTAATGTGTGTCAAATTAATACTTGACACACATTACAAGAGAATCTTTGAATAAATATTTTAAAAATTCTCTTGTAATGTGTGTCAAATTAATACTTGACACACATTACAAGAGAATCTTTAAAAGATTCTCTTGTAATGTGTGTCAAGTATTAATTTGACACACATTACAAGAGAATATTTAATCTTTATCATGTGCCCATG
Organism: Adenophora triphylla var. japonica; assembly: GCA_022495995.1. Classification (NCBI taxonomy): domain Eukaryota; kingdom Viridiplantae; phylum Streptophyta; class Magnoliopsida; order Asterales; family Campanulaceae; genus Adenophora; species Adenophora triphylla. The sequence continues at coordinate 13,826 of JAFEMH010001389.1, read as the reverse complement.
GGCACACAATAGAAAAGTCCATAATTTATTACTAATCTAGGAACACCTCGTTTCTTTTTCGTTGCATTATTGACATAAAAAGCAGTGCAGCTCCAAGGAGATTTAGAATTTCTAATTAATTTTTTCTCTAAAAGAGACTTATATATATATATATATATATATATATATATATATATATATATATATATATATATACATATATATATACATATATATACATACATATATATATACATATATATACATACATATATATATACATATATATACATACATATATATATACATATATATACATACATATATATATATATACATATATATACATACATATATATATATATACATATATATACATACATATATATATATATATATATATATATATATATATATATATATATATATATATATATGTTGTGGGTATTTTCCAGCATGGTGACATCTCCAGTTGCTCCTGCATGTCAAGATGTTATGCCACTGTAAGTATTACTTCATATTTACTAATTTATTTTTATTATTATTTCTATTATTATTTTACAGTAATAAAGAGAGATAAACACGGGACTCTTTCAAGCACGTTCAACCTCTCTTCAAACGGCAAAGTGGACTCAGTCTTATGGACGTTGAAGGGATAAACTTGGATGCCGAGATTTTAGGAACTACTTCCTACCCGTTAGTTGTTAATCTTATTTAAGGGGAGATGGAGTTGGAAAAACACACGTTCTTTTACACATACTACGCACATCTCATTTGTAATCCTCTCCATCATCTTTCGCGGTTGTAACATTGTTAGAGTCGAAACCTAACGGTTTATTTAATTCCGCAAGCGCATGGGCTATTGTAATATAGCAGGTGCAAGTACGGGTCGATCCCACAGAGACAGGGTTTACTAGGGAATATTTTTGTCTTTAGAAAATAATAGAAAAGATTGGGGGAAGATAAAATTTGTTTTTAGAAGAATAGAGAGAACATAAACAGAAAGTACTTAGATTAATTTCTTATAAAACGAAGCATTCTCGGGATTGGAAATCATACACATAATCTTATTCATCACATTGCCGTTGTCTTAGAGATAAAAGGTTTTCATAAAAAGCAAGGATGGTATGTTAAGCCTACACTACTTCGGGCTAAGACAATAGCGTTTATATTCTTCACTAATTATGTCCTAACTGTTTGAGATTTCCGTTTACGTTATTCCCGCCCTGTCACAAACGGGCGTTCCGGCTTATCTCTAGCTGACCATAATTAGTAAGAATCCATTAAGGACGAGAGTCAACATACTTTCCATTAAAGGAACATCCCTAGGCCATTGAACTACTCTTGTGATCAATGAAACCTAGTTTCTTTATATGGTTCCGTCAATCAAGATTCTCCGCTAGGTACTTCTCTCAATTGACTGAATCATACAAATTGGATATCTCCAAAATGTAAGGCATTTAGAAAATAATATAAAGAGATTGTTTTAGATGAAGGAAGAAGACAAGACTAAATATTTTTGGATGATGAATAAGTATGCTTTTGAGTTTCCAACCCCAAGAATATGGGGGATTACTCACAAGCCATTAATAACATAAAAGTAGAAATAAAGATTGAGTAAGAAAGATTTATGAATAAAGAAGACGATTGCTGAGAATAATGCTTCACTTCTATTGCTTTTCCTCAAAAGTGATTCCAAGAACAAATAATGACTTTGATCATCAAATTCCTTTGGAAAATTGTTGTCACAAATGTTTATACTTTCTATCTATCTAATATCAGTAATTTCTCTCTAATAATCCGTGTCTAAGACTGATTACAAGGGTCCTATTTATAAATGGGAGGAGACTCTTCAATTGGGTGCCATCAAAAGGTGCCTTTACATCTGCAGTCACGACTTGCACGACAGTGTCAAGGATTTTGCACGGCCGTGTCCTCTTTGGCGCCAGTTTTGAATTTGAACTTGGAGACTTGCACGGCCGCTCCCAAAATAGCTGCACGGCCGCTCCGAGGCTTGGCACGGCCAGGGATCTTCAGTGCTCGGCCAGTCCATGGGCCAAGATGGCCGGCCATGGCCTATGATGCACGGCCGCTCCCACTTTTGTTGCACGGCCGCTCCGACTGGTTTTCAGCTTTGAGTGTTTATTTTGCTTGGTGTTCCTCCATCCTTTCGGACCAATTAGCCCAAGTATCCTTTAGATATAAAATGACCCTAAAACCTGTCTAGAAATGTATAAAACATACCAAAAATGTAAAATCTAATAAAATAGCAAAAGTAAGTAAAAAGTACTAAAAACTAAATGAAAAGTGATGTTTTATTTATGTAAAAGTATATAAAAACTAGGATAATTGACTATATAATAGTCACTTATCAAACTCCCCCACACTTAAGCTTTTGCTTGTCCCCAAGCAAACTTAGAATGAAAATACGGAGAGGGAGAAAAATAAGATTGATCCCTCAGAAATAAAGTAGCAAGCCCTTAAATTGCCTTTCTAGATAATGCCTTTATCTTTCTAATCATATTTTGAATACCTTTAAAAATTTATTGTAGGAAGAAATATTTTAGGGATATTTTAAAGAGATAAAATGCAAGACAATAACCTAATATAGCATATATAGAATTTTGACCAAGTAAAGCATGCTAGAAGGAAGAATCTTAGATTTATTTCTTGGTAGAAAAAGCTGTCACTTTTTTAGAGTGATTTTTGAGAAAAGATGAATTTATTTCTTTAAAATGTACAAGAGAAGGTATAAACATTTATTCACAAATTAAAAGTTCCGAAGAATTGTATTACATTCTTGAATCACAAGGGTGAAAAATGGATGATGATATTGGAAAAATCTCATCAAAGTCAAACAAATTTATCTTATTTCTGCACGTGTTATATTTTTGCAAAAGACCTAAGTTATTTTTGATCCTTTCAAGTAGGAGACATTGTGGTTGCGAACCCCATGTTCCTAATACTTAGATCAAGAATACTTTTGGATATTACTTCCGTTTTGGCAAGGAAGCATCGTCGCAGCGAACGCCGTGCCCCGAGTTACTTAGGAGATAATAGGTTTCTTTTTGCTTTTAAGGATTGGTGACAATTGTCACTCTTTTTAGCAATAAGATAAAAGTGTTTTACCTTGATTTGATTTGAAAAATGGAAGGATGGAATTTATGAAAGGGTGTGATTCAAGGGATGCAAACAAAAGGTGCTTCTAAAAAGGGAATAAATATTTAATAAAGATAAAAGATGTACAATCTTAAAGAAATATTTTCAATATTTGCATAAATGACCAAGCATAGAGAAGATTCCTTCTAATCAAATGCATTTTCCTTGATGAGACTCTATATTGTGCTATATCAACTTATGAGGCTTTCAATTATTTCCTAAAAATATCCTTTATACTTTTCCTTTTTATAGATTTCTAAGTTTATAGAAAATATGAGAGGAAAGATAAATAGGCATTTATACTAGGGCAAATGGCAAGCTGTGAATGTGGTGCCCAAATTTTGTGTTGGATTCACGCGAGTTTGAAGACATCCGAGTTATTTGAAAAACGGAGTCGCCACGCCATTTTGATTACCTCAAAACTTTGAAAAAAAGGTTGTTTTATGGGTTCGGAGGTTAAGTTACCCCTTGGGAAGAACGTTTGGCGTTCACCCAAAGTGCCTTGCCGGAGCAAGTCTCCCGAGATTTCATTAATCGTGCTTGCTTGCGTGCTTTCTTGTGTGCATGTGTTTGAAAGTAAGGGGGGAATGTCCCAAGTTGTCTTCCGGACGTACAAACCATTTGTTGGTTGTCGCTCGGGATTCCTTGGAATTTTATGTATTCGGGATTATGATCCCGTCCTCATCTTATGACTTGTGATCATCGCATTTTAAACCTCGGGACCCTCGGGACTTGCGTGATCGAGAGAATGACTCTCTTTTGATCAAAGATGAGGTTCTTTAGAAAAGGAGGGTCCTTAGCCCATCAATCCTACGCTTTAAGACGGTCGAGCTCGTATAGAGGCTTCATACTCTTTCTTAAGCGATAATCGGAGATATAGGGTTCAAGGTGTCCCTTTCTAAAGAAATCGTGAACCTTTAATGGAAGGAACGATGTAAAGATAGGATCTTTTTACACCGGTCCGTTCCAAGGTTGGGGGAAAGGGGAAATGCATGATGAAAAATGACTCTTTAATGAAAAGATGACATTTTTGGTTTTAGCAAATGATGCTTTTTGATTGAAAGAAATGATCTTTATGCAAGTGATGCGTAAAGATAGGATTTTTATGCAAATGATGCATTAGAAAAGGTTTTTGAATGCAAAGGATGCATTTTTATTGAAAAGATTGGATTTTTATGTGCAAATGATGCATAAAAATGACATTTTTATTTGAAAATGGGGGTTTTAGGTGCAAAGGATGCACCTTTATGAAAAAGACTACATTTTTATGACAAATGAGGTCTTAATGCATGCAAAAGGGAAAGGGGGTGATAAAGATGTGATCTTTATGAATAAATGCCAAGTCCCAAGCAAGATATATGAATGCAATGAGCAAGTATATCAATTAAAATGCAAGGTTAGGGCGTGCGAGGTTACCAATTGCTTCCTTTGCTTCTTTGGTCGGAGCTAGGAGGAGAGATTGGTCTTGGATCTTCAAGGAGGAGGGAGGGAGCTTCTTGGCCTTCTTCTTCACCTTCGAGCCTTCACCAATATTCTTCACGTCTTGGGAGTGACTCGATTGTATTGCTATGGATTGTATGTATTGTTGTTTTTTGAAATGGGTAGAGGAGGGCTCTATTTATAGGCGCCTGGATAAGGCTAATGAAGCCGTGCGGCGAGGCGCGAGCTAATGCGGCCGTGCAAGGGCTTATCCATTGTGACTCAAAGATTCTAGAACCATGCAAGGTGGCATTATTCTAGAACCTTCCCTCCTAATTAAGAAAAACGTGTTTCTTAATTAGGAAGGATTCCTTCAAATTTTTATTTAATTAAAAACAGTTCCGAATGTTTCCTAACACTAGGAAGGTTCCGGGGAATTACCGGAAAACTTACCGAAATTGCCGGAAATTTAACCGGAAGGCATGAGCCGATTTGGGTACTTACGAAGCCCTCGGCAACGTCACTTGCAAGGCGAGTGGGGTTGTCGATAGAAAAGGATCCGATCTCGGCGAATGCCGAGACGGATTGGGTGACCAAGACGGCCGAGTGGCCGAACCTTTTGGAAGGCTACCTACGTATCCCGGAGGAATCAAGCCAGGCCGTAGTTCGGAATTAGGATCCGCTGGGGGAGGAAGAAGAGAAACTGGTCTCTTGCTGGGGGAATAGAAGAGAAAATGACCTAGGAGGTCAAGCAATTGATCCTACTGGGGATATGCTAGGAGTGACCCAGGTGGTCGGATATCTGAACTTCTATGAGGGGGCGCTTTATCACTGAGGAGTGACAAAGAAACAGGGTGACCAAAGTGGTCGAATGGCTGGACCTTTTATAAAAGGCTACCTACGTATCCCGGAGGAATCAAGCCTTGATCGTAGTTCAAGCATCACTAGATAGTTAGGAACGATGTCTAGGATTCTTGAGATTTTGACAATTAATGGAGGTTGTCACCTGATTGACAATTACTGGAGGATGTCACCTGATTGACAATTACTGGAGGATGTCACCTAATTGAAACTAGAGCTTACGTCACTATCGAGTGGATAGAGGTAGCTAGAGTTTGGTGAAGTTGAGCATACGTCTCAATCTCTTTCGAATCAGAGATATGGGTTGCTAAAGTTTGAAAAACTTGAGCATACATCTCAATCTCTTTCGAACCAGAGATATGGGTTGCCAATGACTTGAGCATACGTCTCATTCTCTTTCGAATCAGAGATATGGGTTGCCAATGACTTGAGCATACGTCTCAATCTCTTTCGAATCAGAGATATGGGTTGCCAATGACTTGAGCATACGTCTCCATCTCTTTCGAATCAGAGATATGGGTTGCCAAAGCCTTGAGCATACGTCTCAATCTCTTTCGAATCAGAGATATGGGTTGCCAATGCATACGTCACTATTCATGACAGAGGTAACTTAAGTTGATAGAAACTTAGCATACGTCACTATTCTGGATAGAGGTAGCTTAAGTTGAGTGAAACTTGAGCGTACGTCACTATTCGGGATAGAGGTAGCTTAAGTTGAGAGAAACTTGAGCGTACGTCACTATTCGGGATAGAGGTAGCTTAAGTTGAGAGAAACTTAGCATACGTCACTATTCTGGATAGAGGTAGCTTAAGTTGAGAGAAACTTAGCATACGTCACTATTCTGGATAGAGGTAGCTTAAGTTGAGAGAAACTTAGCATACGTCACTATTCTGGATAGAGGTAGGCTTAGTTTAGAGTTTTGACAATTCGCAGGTTGTCACCTAGCGTTATCCCGTTATAACGGAATTAACGGAGGCGACTGGGAATAAAGCTTGATTGCTAAAGAGATAAGGGATATTTTCTGAAAAGATGTTATCTTGGTTAAAAGATAACGGAAATTGCATGCCCAAGTGGAAGGTCCAAAGCGTGATTGTAATTTCGCTCGTAGCGAATGAAGCCGCCCGGCATGAGATGGAGAAAAAGGAGCCGTGACGCTAGAGACCTCGTTTTTTCCGCATTATTTAAAACAGGTTTGAACGGGCATTGGGCATTATTGCCGCCCAAGAACTGCCGAGGAAGAGAGAGAGAAAGGAGAGAATTTCTTCAAAATTCTTCAATTCCCTTTGCTTCTATCGATTGGAATGGATCCGGAGGGCAATCCCATACCGAGGCAAGCAAGAAGGAACATCTCCGCGGCTGCGAGAAGGAGGAGAAAGGAGCTCGTTCGGACGGAGAGGAAGTATGACTTCCTTACGCCTCCATCGGAGCTTTACCCGGGGAGAAGGGAGCATAAATCAACGAACCCGCGATCGGTTGGGGTAAGCATTCTCATTTTGCTCAAATCCGATGATTTTGCTTGAATTTTGAATGATTTAGGGCTTGACCCGAATTTTAGGATTTTTTGAATGATTTTTTTGAATGATTTTGAGATGCATGAACAACCTATGAGGCTAAGAATATGCATGTGCAACTTGTTTGATGAAAATTATGAGAATGACTCACTTTTTTCTCGCAAAATGAAGTAAGAATGAGAATTTTTCAAAATATGAGACGGAGTTCTTGCCTTGTGCTAGAACTAGGTCAAAATTCTGATTTTCAAATGAGAAAACATGATTTTGGAAGATGAAAATGATTCATTCATGCCATTTTATTTGAAAAAATAATGCTTATGTGCACAGAATTGTGAAAATTGTGATTTTGTGCCTTAGGAAAGCAATGGGACTTGACATGACGCGTTTCAAGTGATGAAAGACGCTTTTTGATGCAAATAATGCTAGAAAAACTTTTGTGAATGCTTTTCTTTTGAAAATATGTGCACTTTTTTGTGAATATATGCATGCTTTTGAAAATGATGAAGGACTCGACACTTCTTTTTTTTTTTTTTTTTTTTTTGTGCTTGTCTACAGGAGAACAAGTCTAGAGGACCATCGGAGATAGCGGCTAAGCTTTGGCATGAGGATGCCGGATTTTGAGAAGAATGGGGTGAACCCCAAGAATTTGGTGAGGGCTACCGGCCTGGATGCGTTTGTAGAGGCCATCGGCAGGGGTGTTCACATCACCTCTAAGAGCAAGGGCTTCGGTCCAGCCCTTTCTCGAGTTTTCGTGGGATAGTACCCATAGCTTTCACCCGAGCCGGGAGAGCCGACAGCTGACTCCCGCCGATTTCACGCCTATTATCGGGCCTACGCTCACCGGGAGGCCCGTGACTTGGAGAGACCACATTACGCCCGAGGAGTTCCTGTGCTTTGGTAGTGGTTTGAGCCGATTCCCAAGGGGCCGGGGATGGAGACGCGAACGCCGAGGTAGCAAGCTTAGACTTGCATGCGTAACTTTGTCGTTAATGATGTGGATCGCCTAGCCACTGCTAGAGCATTCATATGGCCGATGCTATCACCACTATCTTTGCTAATTCTCGGGACGCCGGCCATGACTTGCCTCCTCGACTCTTCGAGGATGTGGATGGGATAGGGACGGCCTCTTGGGGCGAGGCCGGATTGGCGGAGTTGTACTCTCGTTGGACATGTACAAATGGAACAAAGCCGCTTCCATGGACTCGCTTCTCATTTGCCCTCGAGGTAGTCTCCTTTCTTTTTTCTTTTCTCTTTCCCCGTCTTGAGACTTTTATAAGAGAGAGAATGACCTTTGATGTTTTGAACATGCAGCCTGGTTTTGCGAGGTGATCGGGTTCTTCCCTTGGAACCAGCAGAGTGATGTCACCATCTTCCCCGCTATGGTTCGCCGGAGGGGAGATGCGAGAGATAAATTCACTGGGAAGACCCTGATTACCTTCGATTACAAAATGGTGAGGCCACCATCACCGTGGATGGGCACGACGGAGCGGACTTCTACCCTCGTGTATCCTGAGATTTTGCCGGGAGATGCCATTGATGTGACGAGGCGCAGGAGGTGGCTCACCGGGCCGACATGTGATGTCATTTACTTGGGGGACCGTTTCTCGAGGCAAAGCATGGCCATGTCCCTCCATCGACGCCATTACTCCTCAGATCCTCCAAAGACGGATGCTACAGCCTGTGGATTGGCCGAGGATGAGATAGCTAGGTACTGTGCAGTGCGTGGTCAGCAGAGGAGTACTTTGACATGGACACCCCTACGCCGTGTTTGTGGAGAGCCACTGAGGACGCCACAAAAGCTAGTGAAGCCGGCGGTCACTCAGTGGGATACGGGGAGGATGAGCCTATCGACCCGCCGATCCCTCCCCGCGCATTCCGTCCTACGTGGTCCATGGAGTGCCGAGGAGGATGAGGATACCGTCCCCGATGCTAGGGAGCCCCAAGACACCTTGCCGCCCGATAGCACCGTAAGTATACTTTTAGGGTCTTATTCCCTTTTTAGCTTTCGATTTTCTCGCTTTTGCAATTTTCTCGAGATTTTCCGAGATTTTTCTTTTCTTCTTTTTCTCAGTTCCGGCCTCGCACTTACGATAGGCCGGTCGTGCGTAATCAGGGCCGGAAGGACATGTGCCTGTCTCTTCGAGGAAGCCGGGCCCGCGCTTCGAAGGCGGCAATGGATGCACAGGAGCTCCGGGGCGCAAGAGACGGCACGTCTGGGGCACAGCGTCTACCTCATCGGCCTCGGAGTACTCTTCCAAAGGCCATGCCTCGGGGCGGGGACCCAACGCCGACATTCCTCGGAGCAAACTGGCCGAGTATGGGCACGATAATGTCCATTTGTCTCGACGTGAGCGACTGTGAGGACTCGATGAGGGAGGCTAGCATCTATGAGTTGAGTAGCGATGAGGAGGAAGAAGAATCGGAGGCCTAGGAGGTCTCTAGAATAGATTTGGAACGAAAACAAACAGTGAACAATTTTTATGCACACTTTGTTTATTTTTCGCTTTATTTGGGCGCCGATGGGGCGAAGACATTGTATTTACATTTTATTTACTTTTCTAATTTATGCTTTTTCAATTTGCATATTATCTCGAGCCCTGGGGCAACTTTTTTGCTTGGAATCTAATAAATCGGGCCAAAATGATTTATAATGGTATATAAATGCTTGAATGGCTTCGGATATGTTTTTGCATGTGTTTTGCTGAAAAAGTGGGGTGAAAACTCCCTTGGGCAGCAATCTTTGGTTGCCGCAGAATTTTTTCGCAGAGGGCTAATGTAGCCGTGCGGCATGGCCTCGAGGGAAAATGAAGCCGTGCGGCTAACGCCTGTCTCGAGCCGGTTATTTTCTCGAATAAAAGCAAGGCTTGGCCATTTCATTTCATTTTCACTCTAGACTTGTCCCAATTGTTCCCAGAGCATATTTTGGACCGAAAAGCACCATCTTTGAACACTTTGCGATGGAGAAGCCCGTCGTATTGCAAAGGGGGAAGCGAGACCATTTTCTATCCGGTCTTCAATCTTGGGCGAGACATAACTTCCAAAATCACAAGGGACTCGCTTGATTCTTCCTTCAAGATCAAGTCTTTATGGCATTTGAGGGATCTCCCGCCCGATTGGGAAGCTCGCTGAGAGCCGCAAAGAAAGTTCGGGACGTCCGAGACATGTTTATCGCTTCTCTTACAACGAAATTGTCCCAACGCACGAAGACTTCGTGAGCCTTGATTGGGGGTCCCGAGACCGAGGCTATATCTATTCCGCTGATCGGAGACGTGCCGGTGACGGTAAAGCTTGCATCTTTCTCGCAGATTCCTTTGGGAGAGGCCGAGAGGATGATGGTAGCCCGGATAGGATTGACCTTCCGATATCCCGGCAGGTTTGGGTCTCCAGATATGGCTGCGACCACGGTGGCTATGGATGCTTTCATTCTCTCGCGTATTCTCTATTTTGTTCACCGCCGAGTCCGTGGGGATCTGGCTATATAGTGGCCTCTTGGACATGGTCGTAGACCGCAGTGGCCGGGAAGGATATTGTCCCGCCGGTTTTGGGAGAGACATTTCATGGGATCGACAAGATGGCTCTGGGGAGACCATTTCATGAGGTCCGGGAGTCCGGCTATGTTGACTTTGTGGCTGCAGGAGAGGCTTGGGGCTTTGCCTCGGGCTTTGCCGACTCGGTGCCCTTGGGTGATTTCTCGGAGAGGCGCGCTAGTGACAGGGCGGAACAGTGGTAGGCCAGGGAGCCCGATGATGGCTAGGCTATCCACTTCGGACATCCGTTGGGTGGATACCACACTGGAGGTTGCGTGCATCAGAGGATATTTCAGAGTCTTATGTTGTGAGGGTTCCGTGATTCTCGCCGGTCATCCTTCTACATACCCTCGCTTGGTATCCAGCAAAAGTTTGGGGCTTTACGAGGAGCCATTTGAAAGTGAATTGGGAGGACATCCGGACCATGGAGGTGGTGTCATTGGACATGAGAGATCCAAACAGCCTTCTTTCTTCTCGAGGGCTTGGACATATACTCGCTTTCCCACCCAGTGGCTATCTTCAGAGCGTGAAGAGCACCATCTTGACCACTCGTCTACTTGGATCGGTACGAGAGGGAGATGGGAGCGACTCAAAGTTATCTTGGAGGATAGACGTCGAGCTTTATCGGGAGCCGATCGCGACTCGAGTAGGACTCGAGTGGGAGACCGAGGCTAAGGCGAGCTGCCATAACCAATCAGGGGTGACTTGGTCCGAGATATGGAGGCTCGGTGACAAAAGGTTGTCCGAGGTCGCTCCTTTGATTGAGGCTCGAGAGGGAGGAGGTGCGGACTCGTGCTCGGACAGAGAGAGCACTCATTGACACGGGGTTGGTAGAGGCTCCAAAGTGAGGATACCAGAGGTCGGGATGAGGGATACCGACATCATAGACAAAAAGAGGAAGAAGACTCGACGGGGCCGAGGAAAAGGAAAGAAGACCAAAGAAGACTCAAATAATGACGATCGACAAGTCTTTTCTTAGGATTCCCTTATTGCCATTTTGCAAACACATTAGTTTATTTAGGCATTTTATTGTATTTTAGATCTTTTTAGCAAAAGTTAGCAGAGTTAAGAGGTAGACCGTGCTTGAACTCATCAAGAAGTTTTTAACTTGTAATGAACAAGAAATATTATTTTAAAATTAATCAAGACACATTTCATGGAAATTCAAATGTCTTTATTGATTGGGACCCGTTTTTATGAAAAACCGAAATACCCTTTATTATTTAGGACGCACTTCATGGAAGCTTGATTGTCCTTTTTATTGTTTAGACCGAACCATATATGGCCGCCTACGTTCCCTTTTACAAGAAAGGCTAAGGGGCTCAGTCTACGTAGTTCATTCCGTGAACCAATTTTTTTTTCGTGTGCGCCGTTTTTTGCCTAGACCGCCCTTTTTGGGGTTTTCACTTAGCCGGGCATTACTCTTTTGCACTAAGATTTTTTTTTTTTTTTTTTTTTTTTTTTTTTTTTATATGTGCAACCCCGTCTTTCGCTAGACCGCCCTTTTGAGGTTTTCAAATTTAGCCGGGTATTACTCTTTTGCACCCTTTTTTTTTTTATTAGACATAGTATCTTCTGAGTTTATCACCGTTGACTCGGGTGGACAAAGGGATTGCCATCCAAGTCCGCAAGCTTCATGGCTCCTCCCGATAATATCTTCTCGCACCACATAAGGGCCGATCCAGACGGGTTCCCATTTTCCTGTGGGGTCAGTTCTCTCTGCAGTGGGCTTTACTTTCTCAAAGACTAAGTCACCCTCTTTTGATGTCTCTCGGCCTTGACTTTTTATCAAACGCTTCCGCGGCCATTCGCCTGCAGTAGGCTCGGGTGTGTTCCATGGCTTTTAGCCTTCTCTCGTCAAGCAGGTGGCTAACTCATCATGCCTGGGCCAAGCAAACCATTCCACTTCATTGACACTATTTTCCAGGAGGACCCTTAATGACGGGATTTCCAACTCCACCGGTAACACTTTGCTTCCATCCCGTAAGTTAGGGCAAAAGGAGTTTCTCCCCGTGGCCGTTCCGACAGACGCTCTGTAGCCCCGCAGTGCTAGGTGCAGGGGCCAATCACGACCACGGGTGGCCATCTTCCCGATGATCCGCTCGAGTGTCTTATTAGCAGCCTTCCACGGCTCCATTGGTCTCGAGGTCTCGTACGGGACGACTTGTGGCGAGTAACTCAATTCTCGACAGCCAGCCTATCGCAGCCTTCCTTGAAGTGTGACCCATTATCGTAAATGATCTCGCTGGGCACCCCATATCTCGCACATTATGTTTTCTTTGATGAACCTGGGCCACTTTTCTCGGAAGTGAGGACCTTGTAGGACTTGGCCTCTACCCACTTGGTGAAGTAGTCGATGGCTACCAACACGAACTCGTGCCCATTGCTTCCCGTCAGGGGTTATTTTCCCTATCACGTCAATGCCCCAAGTTGCAAACGGCCAAGGAGTCGTCATGCGCATGTGCCGCGAGGTGGGAGATGGTTGAGGTTGGCAAACCGCCGGCATTTGTCACGTGTTCCTGACGCGTTGAACGCAGCCTGCCTCCTACGGAGATCCAAGAGTAACCCATTCTCGAGGATCACTTGCATCGTGGCTCGCATTCATGTGAGGACCGCAAGGACCATTTGTGGACTTCGGTCATCAACTCTCCGGCTCTTTCTTGAGTGACACATAAGAGGAGTGGTCCTTGATAGCGTTTCTTGTACGTTGCCTCCTAGAATGACATAATGGGAAGCCAACCTTTTCAGTGGCTCGCAAGCTTTTGGCTCGACACCTTCTTTTGGTCTACCTTCTTCGTCTCGAAAGCCGACTCTCCGTCTTTGAGGAATTGGTAACTGATTGTACCAAGGTTCCTTTATGGGCTCCTGGTCCCGTGTCCACTTCACAACAAAAAGGCCGGGCTTCTCTTCTACCCACTCAAGGGCTTTATGGCTTTTCCTCGGGGATCTCTACCAATGAGGCTAGAGTAGCTAGGGCATCTCGCGAACTGCTTCTTTTCCCTCGGCAAGTAGTGGAAAGTCACTTCTCCGAACCGTCCGGTCGGCTCACTCCCATATGGGCATGATATCGTTGTAGATTAGTGGTCCACGCCTTCCACTTGTTGGAGACTTGGTTGATGATCAGGCCGAGTCTCCCGCGTAAACTTCGAGCTCCTTGACATTTCTTTCTAAGGCAAAGGCGGCCTCCAAACCAAGAATGCATAGCTTCATACTCGCGACATTGTTCGTGGCAAGAAAGTTCAACTTGAGGGCTATGGGGTATGCTCATCTTTCTGGATCGACCAATAGCATTCCTACACCATTTCCTTTTTGTTAGCGGCCCGTCAAAGAACAATTGCCATCTATTTTCGTGCTCAACCGCAAAGATCC